>LPNX010391574.1:573758-590545 GCA_001517045.1 Pseudotsuga menziesii
TCGGTGAAATAAAAGGCTAAATGAAAACTCATGGAGCGCTTATGATGATTGGAGTTATCATAACTCAGCTTTAGTCATCATTAAGAGAGAAATTAATTTATTATTAGTTAGCAGACATGTCATCTCCAACTAAAGATGAGATGGAGAGCACTCATTGGTCCGGTGATTTGATCGAGGTGAAGACTGAAGCTTGCACCATTAGTGAGATTCTCAAAACTAGCTCAGGCTCCTTCCAGACCTAAAGGATAAGCTTACCTATATCCAGACGCCTCCTTAAGCTATTCACACCCCTCTCTCCTCATGAGGGCATCACCACACGTGTGGCCTCATCTTTGGCTTGTTTTTAGTGCACAGGTTTGGAGTGGGGGTGCCTTGCCTGGGTGGAGGCCTCCCCTCACTCTGGGTTCTCTGGTTTAGGTCTGGGCTCTTTGTTAGGTGGCTAAGCTGGTTAGGGTTGGTTTTTTGGTTTTAGGGTTTTAGCACTCTCTCATTTGTTAAATAGAGGATCTTTCAGCTCTATTTGGATGGAGAATTTGTGCAAGTACACTTTGGAAAAATTTGTAATATCTTTTGAATTTGAATAAAGCAAGAAGACTTTGGAGGTCCATGTGGGATTTATTTGTGTGCCATGCTTCATCTTGTTCAAGGTGATACCATTCTTAGTTCATTTCTTTTGATTCTTAAGTATATGATTTTGTGATTAGAAGGCTCACAATCTAGCACAATATTATTTGATCTATGCTTTTCTCTTAAGTTTTTTGGCTTTCAGGTATTCTCTCAAACACAAGAGCTCTTGTTCGGTTTATGCATTCATTCTACAGGTGCCTAAGGGAGTCTTTTACTTTAAGAAATCAAGAAACGAAGGGCTTGCTTGCGTCATCCATCAAACCACAAACTTCAAAAAATATATTTGTTACATTGGTTACTAGAAAGTGGATCTACATTTTTACAGGTTTTATCCTATCGATTTGCTTTCCAAGTAGTGCAACTATTTTCAATTTATTTACACTTCTAGATCTTGCGTTATGATTGGCTAAAGTAGATCAAAGATTCATACTTTGATCTAGTTGTTGGGTTTAGATCTACTGTTTTCAAATCTTTAACTTTTACTAGATCTAAGATCCTAGTCTCATTTCAAGTTTGTAAATCCATGTTTTTTTTTTGCCTTGGAAAACATGCACGCATTTTCTCGAAAAACGTGCAGATTTTCCGTTTTTTTTAGGCTTGCTGGTTTTCTATATTTTGCATTAATTCTAAATTCTGGAAATTCATTAAAAATCAGAAAATTTTCAAAATTTTTAAAACTTTTTTTTTGACTTTTTCTCGAAAAGCATGCCATTTCAAGCTCCATATTTTTTGGGCTGTTTTTTGACATTTTTCTGTTAATTCTAAGTTCTAGAAATTCATTAAAAATCAGAAAAATTTTCAAAAATTTTATTTTTTTAATTTTTTGACTTTTTCTCGAAAAACGTGCAATTTTGTACTTGTTGTTTTTTTTACTGATTTTCTGCAATTTTCTGCTATTTTCTAGATTCTGGAAATTAGCCTAAAATGTTAAAAAATCTTTAATTTTAAATTTGCAAAAAGTCCCAAGTCATTTCGTAAGAAATCCTGCATTTTACATAAAAAATGGTGAGCTTGCCTGATCCTTTCCAAGTTTTGATTTTGGGTCTCATTCCATTGTTTTGATCTTTTATTTCATCTCATAAGGCACTTGTATTCTTATCCGCTTAATCTTTTCGAATCACAAGTTAAAATTGGTTTCCTAACACTCTTACTAGTCCTTGTTTAAAGCTCTTATCCACAGGTGACCCAAAAGTGAAACCAAACAAGAAAGAGCAAACAGAACTAGATCCAAACACAAGGATCCAAAGCCAAAAAGGAAGTCATTCTCCTTTGTACAAACTCATAAGAGTTTTTCATTTTACTTAAGTTAGTTCTCAAAATTCCTGACAAGGATTAAGTTCCAAAGGCATTTGTACTTCATTAATAAAACAAGGCTAAGTGGGATAGGGCCTCCCATACTTGGTTTTTCTTCCCCATTTGGGGAAGAGTGTTTTTTGTTCTTAGCTTAGATTTATTTCGAGTACTTAGGGTAGTTTCATTTTTTTTTGGAAAGTAGATACTAAATGTTGGATTAGCCCATTTTGTTTCATTAACTTGGTTGATTACTTCATCTTTTAATTTTTTGTATCTTTCATAAGTAATTCAACTGTTTAAAGTAGAAATCTCTTGAATCTCACTTTGTAGATCAAGAGTGCTCTCTATCGGAGAGTTGTCTTTTCATTGTTTAATAAGTTAATCAATTAATCTTGAAATTCTCTTGAACTTACCGTAATCCAAGTCAAGAGCACTCTCTATCAGAGAGCATTCCCACTGCATATCCTTGCATCAAGCATATAGTTTAGCTAAGTCTCTTAAACCTTCGTCATAAGACAAGGTCTCTGTCGGAGAGTCTAATTAATCAATTTAATAAAATCTTCAACACACACACCCCTTTAATTAATTAACTCCCTTCCCTCTTTGCCGGAGTATGCTTTGACCGATCTTAGATTAGAATACCCAGAAACGACATTGGATCTCTAAAACCCACAAGAGGAACTTAACTAAAACTTTTCCCCATAACCAACGCACCGGCGTTGTTCGATAAATACCGAGGCATGTGGGCAAATTCCAAGTGTGGGCGCTGGGCTACCCAATCTGGGCACTGGTATTTAAGTTATTGAACACTTAACTTTGACCCCAGACAGGTCCTTCATGTCTTTGAATGGAGCCACTGAAGGTATTACCGATTAGGACATCCATCTACCATAAGTGAAGATCACAAATAAAAAACTCTTAAAACTTACCGAGAGCACTTGCAAAACCGAACATTCACTGGCATCTTTTGGGATTCACATATTTTTATACACAAAGAATCTCTGATAAGTTGACTCCATAGGAACTTGTTCCATCTCTTAGCATTGCTGATAATCTGGGCCATTTGTCCATCGAATGTTTGATTATAAATCATATCTGTGAATTCTTTATCTGTTTCATGAAGCTCTGAAATATTTGTCTATCTTTCAATTCCAGTGATAGAAACGTGGATTGCTTTATCTTGTGTGAAATTCATCACATTAATCATCTTAAATCATAAGAAGTCCTAAACAACACCCATCCGCATCCGAAACATCTAAAAATTAACTTAAACATTGAGCCATAGAAAACTCTTTGTTAGGGACTACCCCCCTTGGCTTCGTTAGGAGTTAGCCTAAACGGAGGAGCTAGGAGTAGGTGACAGTACCTAGCTCTATGATTTCCCCCAAGGTCACACCTCTCCCACTTTCTCAAGTGAGGAGACAGCTTTCAGAATATTTCTATTGCTGGTGTGCAATCTGTTGACAACAAGTTTCTCTCAGGTGCAAGGAGTGGACTACCATGAGACCTTTGCAAAAATGGACTCCATCTGCCTGGTTTTGGCAATTTGAGCATCCAATCACTGGGAGCTGCATCACATGGACATTAAGTCATCCTTTTTGGATGGATATCTTCACGAGGAGATATACATGAAGCATCCTGAGGGCTACATCATTGATCCATCTTTGGTTTGCAAGCTAAACAAGTCACTATACGGGTTAAAACAGGCCCCAAGAGAGTGGTATTCCAAGATGGATGCCTTTCTTCTCTTGCAAAAATTTCAGAGATGTAGATCAGATCCAAATGTGTATTTACAGCAACATGATGGTCATATAATTATAATTGTTTTATATGTTGATGACTTACTGATCCCAGGTAGCACAGTTGCCTCCATTTCAGCCATCAAAACTGCTCTCCACAATGCCTTTGAAATGAGTGATTTGGGGCTTCTAAAACAATTTTTGGGGCTCGAAATCGAGTGAAATTATAATGGGATTATGGTCACTTAGTTCAAATACACTTCAGACCTATTAGTCAAGTTTAACATGGTTGAATGTAGGCCTGCACCATTCCCTTTCCTTTCGAGGATCAGCCTTGAAGAAGGAAAACACACACCTCCCATGGACTGCACTATCTATCGACAACTGATTGGTAGCTTGTTGTACTTGACACATTCTAGGCCTGATATTTGTTATTCCATGAATGTTGTATCAAGATACATGCAGCAGCCTCATGATCTTCGTTGGAAGGAAGCCAAGAGGATCCTCCAGTATATTCAGGGAACTAGGACCTACGGCATTCACTATGCTGCAAACTCCGCGCTAGAGTTGGTTGGATACACAGATTCCAATTGGGTGGGTGATTCTATTGATTGAAAGTCAACTTATAGATATGTATTCATGTTTGGTGGTATCCCCATTTGTTGGTCAAGCAAAAAGCAGGCTTCCATAGCACTATCTTCAGTAGAGGCCAAGTATCGAGGAGCGGTGAATGTTTGCATCCAAGCAGTTTGGTTGCAAGGCATTCTTTCAGAGTTTGATCTTGGTAGTACTTTGTCCATTGTCCTCTTTTGTGACAACTAGATTGCTATTAAGATATCCATAGATCCAGTTACTAGGTAGAGGACCAAGCATGTAGAGATTCACATGCACTACATCAGGGAGCTAGTGCATGACAGGACCATCATTTTTCAATATTGCCCAACTGATGAGCAGATTGCAGACATCTTCACCAAGATATTTTCAGAAAAGAAGTTCACCTACCTCCATTCAGTATTGGGGGTGAGTTCATCAGGGTGATTCAGACTACTTTCAGTGTTCAGCTTGAGGGGGGGGTTTTCCCACTGGGTTTTCCCTCTTTTCCTCACTTAGTTTGTTTTGAGCATTGTTTCAGTTTCAGCATTGTACAGTGTGACCTATGGCCTTAGTTGCCGGGGCCCTAGCATTTTTATGCTTTTTTTTTTCTGACTCCTCCTGAGTGTACCTTAAGGGGAGGTGTTGGAGACATTTACCACCATACACACTCCTTTTGGTCAAATTGGCCTAGTTAAACCACTATCCTAAGTATAATTGACATTAATTGACATCAGTGGAGCATTAATTGACATCATCCATTCACACCCATGCCTACCTACAGTCAAGGAGGCTAACTGGAGCACTCTGGGGGTGATCTGAGTGATATTAATGCACCTAATTGCTAACTAGTGGTTACAATCAGTTTGACCAGTCAGTTAAGGTGCCTCCTCTCATTAAATATATTATTTAATGATTATTTTTTATTATTTAATGATCTGGAGTCAACAGGGGCGCCTCCACCAACTTCTGATGATCAGTTCAGCTTCAGTTAACCTCATCGGGGTTCATTGAAGTCATTGAAGCACTAGCACTTGATGGTTGGCTTGCTATGACATGTGTTTGATCTCTTTCAGTTGAGATTCAGTCATTTATTGCACTCCGACTTCAGTTAGGGTTTGGTGAGTCAATTAGGGTTTTGGTCAAGTGGTTAACTTAGTGTGAACCAATGACTTATAGTCAGTTAAGCTAGACTCACTCATTGAATTCGAATGACCTCCTTAGGTATTCAAATTCCTCATTGAGTCATGCTATTGCTTGACATTGTTATTGTAACTATTCATTGTTTATTGAATATACAGAGAGGAAACTATTCTGGTTCCGATTAACACCATTTCTGAGTTATTTGTTGATTGTTTCTTGATGAGATTGATTATTTTTTCTTAGATAAATGTGAAATATTAATATGCCCAAGACCCAATCTATCCGTTTGTGAAGTCAGAAATCAAAAAAACTCAAAACCCTAGAAAATCAATTTTTTCAGTGGGGGGTTATGTAGTTTTCTGGTGAAAAATCAGATCTAGGTCAATCTAAGAGGAATTTGACCAGTGTTTCAGTTGATTTAGTTAGGGGGAGGCCCAATCTATGAAACTCAGAAATGGTTTGGCAAAAGATCAGACGATTCCTTGATTATTTGATTTTTTAGGTTTTTATGGTTTAGGAGTTTTCAGAAAAATAGTTAAATTTCAGCAAGGTACAATGGAATAATATCAGAAAAGAAGAGCTTACGTATGGATCTTACCTAGATAAGCTTGTATAATTCTGTAATAATGACGATCCTAGCTATCCCGATCAATCCTGGAAGATCCCCGTGATTTCTATGGCATATGCAAGATCCAAGCCACCAAAGCACCCCCTACCCTGCATGAGAAAACATCAACATATCAGATTTGCACATACAAAATAAAGAAACTGAATGATACAACATAGTAAAATGAAGTAATCATAGATCATAATGAAACTAATGAAAACCCCCTAATCCAAGACGAAGAGAACCGAGCGAGTTGAGGTTCCCCTACAAAAATGCTCCAGCCAAAATGCCCTCCTGTAGACAAAACAATGATAGCCACAAAAAAAATAGATCTCATGAGAATTTCCATGATGCTAGTAAGCTGAAGACAAGCTAATCACCATTTGAGCACATCAGATGCAAAGCAAATCTAGAAAATTTCCATAGAAAAAGTCTTTCTATTATTCAAATCCAAGAGCCAAAGACCCCTTACAAATGAGAAGCTATTTCCTTTAAATAAAAATGGGAGAACCTCAATCATAACCAAAACCTAACCACTTTCAAAATGAGTGGCTAAGATTAAAAGATACAATGTTCTAATCAATGGTTGAGATGAGCTCAACATACAATACATGGATCAATATAATTATAATTTACCAAAGAGGACTTAAACCACCCAAATAAAGGTAACCCACTCAACAAGAAATAAATGAAAGCACATGGTGGGTCCAAGGAGTGTTTGACTAACTCCCTTTGGGTGTCCCCATGGCACAATAAATAATATAACAATTTAAAATTTTGACTTTTGTGCCTCATTGAGGAAATCGTGGGTCTCCCAAAAAGCTCCAGAAAATAATATAAAAATGCCCAAAAATAGATGTGGGCCCAATCAGGAGCTACAACTGCTGGAGAAGGTGTGGAGGACATCACTCTTATCATCATGACTTATCCCATGTCCTTTCCTTTCCTCAGTAGCCCAAATCTATTTCTTCAATAGCCATTTAATCATTTTTTAATTTGCCTCGGGAAACGTGATCCTGCCAAAACAACCTCCTAGGGTGCCTGCATTGTCAAACTGAGCCCACCAAGCTCTCTGGGATTGTGGTATTATGGTACAAATAAGTGGTTACACCCCTATGTTCCATACAATTCCCTAGGAGATCCAACTAAAACATCTCCCTACCCAAACATATCAACCTGTGAAGAAAAACTGCATCAAAAAGGCAGAATGAGCCTGATCATATCTGCAAGTGCCCAGAACTGGAAATAAACTGTCTCATTAGAATCAGAGAGTCCAAATCCATCTAAGGTGTATACTCATACCCATCATAGGTCTCTATCTGATCATCGACCATATCCAATAAACAATATAACCATCTGTGAATAATCAGACACCAATAATAACTCAGAATACATCCATCTGCTACAAGTGTCAAAAGGTTAAGCCATGCTCTACAACTCATTCAAGTAACAATATCAACAAGTAGCATTCATTTCACTGACAATACATCAACAAATACATATATATATAAGGATTTATTTATTATTACTTAGACTTAGACTTTCAATACTATACTCACTTCATAGATGTAGTCAATTTGCTAGTGAAGGGTGAAGGGTGAAAATGACAAGGCTAAGGCAAAGGATGAATTCCTACTCAACACCATGACACTTTGGACAAGGAGAGGGAAAACTCACTATAACCAATGCTGGACAAACAACAACACAAGGAATGGCAGTGCCTCATAGATGGGTGAGTTGTTTAGAGAGTGCTTATTCAACTTAGGCAACATGTCTACATCAAAATTGATCCAAGTTCATTAGGATCACACTTTATTCCATGGCCTTTTTGTCCTATATGACCCTTTTGGGACTTCACCAGTGCTTAAAAGCACAGCTAATCGCAGCTTTCATCTGGGACATATTTATTTTTAAGAAGGTCAACAATTTTCTGGATACAACACATTTTAATACATTGCTTTTTTGGACCTTTTCTTATACTCTTCAAGGAGTATTTTAGCACTTCCTTGCTCTTGCCCTCTAGTTTTATAATTTTTATTTTTCATGGGCGTATATTCAATAATTTCAACATAGGTAGTACATGAGCTTTCAGTTTTAGCCAAAAACATCTCAAGTGATTGGGAGGAATTCTGCACAGTGCCAAACATCGGGACAACCAACCAGAATGATTTAGGCATGCTATCCAAATTACCAAGGTAAGTTCTGTCACCAAATCAAAGCTAAGACACAATATAAACAGGGAGGCTTGTCCAACAAAGGTTCTAGCGGGGAAAAAGGTCCTCCATGCCATAAGTCAAGAAGTCAGTCATGTTGAAAATTAAACTGGAAGGTAATGGATGGGTGAAGACAATGAATGATGGAGCCAACACTAGCAAGCCAAAACAATGGTGGGAATGACTACCTCTTTTCTCCCTAAGGAGGGTAAAACCAATGAGTATAAATCAAGAAATTCAAAGTTAGAGGAAGGACATCAATACATAGTATAAGATACAACCAAGTCCATATAATTATGACCGCCAGATCATGAAACCACAAGTCAATTCATGTCACAAGGATCAGTATAAGAACAATAATAACCATAACACAATATAAAATGCTAAGTCATATCCATGCAATATAATCCATTTGAAACACCATCTATCCAATGAGAAAGTACTGATATAACATTGGGCATCCACTACTGCTCTGAAATGATATAAATGGCTACATCGGTCCTCAAATTTGAGTGTCCTGAGACTCAGTCTTGACATGGGAGAGTTCAATAGTCCACAAATATAATCATGATGCATAAAAGTGCTCATCTCAGCATCTCATATGTAAGAGATTTGGCTGAAAAATGTATTGTGTCTGAAAAATAGAATATGGTATCCCGACTACTATATATGTGATAACAGGGTGTTTCTACTCAATCGGTGGGGTTCCTTGCCTATTTCGCTTGGAAATTCCTCTCAGTGGCCAGCTACTTTGGCGTTCTCATGGTACTCCTCACAATGAGTTTCTGGGCTGATCCCAAGTACTTCCCACAGTTGAAGCAGTCAGGGACTTATGTCCTCAAAGACTGCAGATTTGTTTGAAGTTAGTGTAAATTGATAAATTTTAAGGCTCTCTCAGCGTCATGAACTGAGTTGGGTTGATTACTTGGTATGGTGTATTTGTTTTTTTGTCTTTCTGGTATCAAGTGGCTGCAAATGGTTTATGAATTCATCATATTGTAGCAAAGTTCATATCATTGTTATGCATGCAGTGAATAATCAGAAATTTGTAAACAAATACAATTTTTAACCCTGAATGTTGATGGCCTAACTAGATGAGTAACTTACACCTATATTCCTCTTCAACCAAGAGAAGGTGTTGGGATCTCAACACAATGGGACTAAGCCCATCCATAGATCCACGGGTCACCTCCCAGATGCAAGGTTGGTCAACAGGGAGGACGCTTAGCGCTATGAGAAGCCCTCCTTCTCTACCCCCTCTACCTTCTAGGTCATCCATTTTTAATGGTTTAGAATAATATTCAGTGAAGGGCCTAGGACTATAGAAGCTTTCCCTTCATCGTATCCCAGAATACCCCGGAGGGTGATGAGTGGGTAAAGGAGGAAGGGTGAGAAAGAATGTTAATTTTATTGTCAATTTTAGTTAAGCTACATTCATTAAGCCATTAAAATTTGTTTGTAATTTATACATTGTTTGTACAAGAAATTGCAGTAAATTGTAATAGAAACTGAAATTGAACTATTGTGCTGGACAGAGGTAGCTAAGCTACACTAACAGTCCCTATTAAACTGAAATTTAACCTCTGATTGACAGACCGCATGTTTCGGGTCAATTTTGGTGAGGGGTTCACGAATTTTTCCAGAAACGGGCAAGGGGGTCGCACAGATTTCACAGACAGAAGTGGTCTATTGTTCTGAGTGAAGTCGCACCTTTTGGGGGGGAAAGGCTGACCTGGTCACACCTATGAGGCCTAAAAGAGCGACCTCATCGCCTGTTCAGGACCGATAAGTGTGACCTACACTGGATTTGGGGTTTTTCTGATCTTGAGTCAGATCGAGCCGACATTAACCTGTATTATGGCCAAACTGGCTTGAATTTTCCTAGCAGAGGATTTGGTAAAAATAAAAACTAGAAATAAACTAGATCTAAGCTAGATTTGACAAGAAATTTCTAAAACTAGGGCATAAACTGAAAAACTTGAAATTTGAAAAAAACTGAACCAGGGATCCTGTGGGATTGACCTGGTATGGTTGCCAGTTATGTAGCAGGGATTTATCCTTGCTATAGGGGTAGGAATGGCTCCCTTCTATCTATAGGATGAAAGGGTACGCTCCCACATGTGGAAAATGTAGAAAGAAAAATGGAACAGACAGAAAGCAAATGACATAAAGAAAATGGCCGTGAGCCCCTCTGCAAACAAGGTTAGGGGTTCGCCTTGGCTACCTGCAAACAACTAATGAATATAAATAAACCTACAAAAACATGTTAGAAATCAAACCTACAAAGAGACAAGGGTTAGAAAACAACTAAACAACTAAACAAAACACATAAGCAAAGAATGTTATACCTCTCCTTTGGTGAAATGGGCCACCATGCCCTGGCTGGAAGGAAGCACCTCTCTATCTCACTCAACAATGGAGGAGGAGCTATGGCTCAATGGGGAATGTGAGTGGAAGAGAGGGGAATGTGGGTGGCTTGAGATTCAAAGAGGTCTCAAGGCATCCATGGGCAGCATAACAATATGCAAGAGAGGAGTTTTTTTAGAGTGACCCCCCACCCTCCTTTTATAGCTTTTTTGGGGGGGGGTTTAGGGTTTTAAGCCCTTGGTCCGGGCTTTAGCCCATTTTTTGGGATTTTAGCCCCTTCCGCCCTAACTTTAGCTCCTTTTAGGGTTTTAGGCTCCTTTGAGGGGTTTTAGCCGCTTTTTGCAGGCTTTAGCCCTTAGGAGAGTTATTTAGGCTCCTTTTCGGGGTTTTTAAGCCCCTTTCTTCATTCTTAAGCCTTTTTGATGGTGTGGGGGTCTAATGGGGTGTTACGAAGATCATGTATGGGTTTCCTTAGGTGGTGTAGCCCATATAGAGCTGAGTGAGGGATTTTTTGGGTTAACAAAGTCAATAATCAATTGCAAGGAGGTGGTCAACAAGCAAACCCATCCAACAATGCCACGGCAAACTGACCCACCCAAAATCCCGCATGACCAAATGCACCAAGACGCAATGCCCTGTTGCACACAAACCAACCGTGCACACTCTGTGAGGTCTACGGGCACTACACATTCGAGTGTCCCCTCATGGGTCACGCTAAGCAGGACATTCAAAATGAGGTTCAACAGGACGCCAACGCTACAAACAAGGCCCAACCCAACCCGGCACCACAAGGACCTCCTCCTATGGTGCTTAATAACCCATTACCAGTTCAAGGATTGGTGGCAATCGTACCCCCTTCTGAACCCAATCCCAACACTCTGGGGGCACCTTGCATGGCCGAAACAGGTGTCCACCACCTACTAGCCATGACGACTGAAGAGGTCAACCTACAAACCAGACGGAATCAGCGTGAAACCACCATCAAACCCGCTGACACATCAACAGAATCTACGTCTAAATTGGTTAATTCACCTCTTCAGTTACCCCCTTTTCCCCACCCCCCCATATGCTGAGTGGCCAATAACGATATGGCTAGAGCTGCTGTCAGTTATAGCATCATGGATGATTTGGCCCAAACACCAACAACCATGTCCGCTCTGGAGGTACTCAAAACGTGCCCAACGCAGCGGAAAGTGTTACTAGCCACCCTTGGGGCCATAGACCCCTTCGACTCCAAGCTGATCACATTCAACTCAGAGAATGGAGAACCACGCATGCCATCCACCATCACCTTCCAAATCCTGGTGTTTATCTGAAACTTGTTTGTGCACTGGTGCATAGTAGATGAGGGGGAATCTACGTGCGTTATGTCTACCCTAGTCTGGCAGAAACTTGGATCACCAATTCTGCAACCATCCTCAACAACTCTACAGGCTTATGATGGCCATCCCACTAAATACAAAGGAATCCTCCCCCATGTCCCCATCACGTTAGCCGGGAAGACAGTTCTGATTGACATAGAGGTTGTCAATGCTCAACTAGACTATAACCTTCTCCTTAGAAGAAGTTATATGTACACCATGAGAGTGGTTGCATCAACTGTCTTCTGTCTCATGATGTTTCCCCATGAAGGGAAGATCATGATGGTTGATCTACTCACTTATCATGATCTGCAAGGGTTAACGGCACCTGCTAATGTTATCCCTACCATCACCACCATTGAGCCACAAGGGACAACCATACACGCCAATGTTGTCCTTGCAATCAACACCATGGTTGAAAACACACCATCCTCCCCATTATTGAATGTGGATCTTGGGTTGCTTTTCGATACCACCATGATGGCTCATTTCCCCTTAGTGTCACCACCACCGACACAAAATGAGACTATGGGCTTGTGCATGTTCTCATCCAACACCGCTGCACCTAAACAACAAGTGCAGCCGTAGCCCCAACCGCAACCGCAACACCATCCACAGCCACGACATCACCCGCAATATTATGTGCAACCACAACCACAACCACACCCCCACATACAACCAACAGGGATTTATCTGGGCTCCTCTCCAGTCCATACAATTCCCTTCCTCTTTCCCCCGCCTAGTGTCATGAGCAAGCCAATAATGGCCACCCTCAGCTTGCCCAACTTTACATTGGGCATTTTGGTGTGGTATCTTGATCCACCAGCTCAACCATCATTACCCCAGGTAGTCTTAAAACCTATGCAACCCATTGTGGTCAAGTCCCATCCTCCACCCAATCCGCAAAAACCAACCACCACACCCGCACCTGCACCGCCCCACCTGAAAAAGGCAAGGGGTAAGAATTCCAAAGCCACCGTAGAACCTCGACAAATCCCATCTTGCACCGTCTGTGAACAACATGGCCGTCCAACTTAGAATTTCCCTAAAATTCCAATGATTCGTGCACATTTGTATGCCATGGACACAACCGAAAACCTCCCCATTATTGAACTTCCAACCGTGCCAATAGTAAAAAACAAGCCATTGAGAACTGTTAGAATATAATCCGTTAGGGATTATAATATTGTAAATAAATAAATAGGAATAGTTGGAAGCCGAAAAGGCTGGACGGAAGGTGAAATAAACCATCACATGAATGTATAAATGAATGCTTAGCCATGAATAGATTAATTAGAATCGGGAGTTATTACCATCATGTGGTATCAGAGCAGGTTCCTGCCATAACTCCTGCTATTAACATTTCAGTCCTGGCAGCCTGTATGCTCGCCAGTCTTCCCTCTGCTCTTCCCTCCTGCCAGTGGATGTAGTGCATGCGTTACAATCCCTTCACGACTGAGTTTTGTGTACTGCGATTGTGTAGAGGATCCCTAATCCCTATGAGCATTTTGGTGATTACCCTGCGTGTAGCTACCTGAGGCGCTCATATCACTGCGAGCTTGTGTTTGCTGTGAAGATATTCTCCATACTGCGTAGAGAAACATTCACTATGCTGTGTATTGAAGATATTCTCCACTTCCAGGAGGTCGTGACCTTTTATCTTCACCCATAACCTATTTGTCAAAGAATCCATGCATTTGTTGTTCAAACTTGGTACAATTCACATGCTGCCAGTTGCATCTCATGTGGAAAGATTATTGCGACTAGTCAAGTCTCAGAACTTGTTGGAGAGGAGGTAGTATTTTTGCTGTTGAGGTCTTCCAGTGTGCTGTGTGTCGACTTGACTTCCCATAGGCTCTGCTGTGCTTGATAGTTCTGCTTCTTCCTATGTGCTCTGCTATAAAATTTAGAGTTTATGGTGTGAGGCCTGCTGAGTCCCGCCGACGCGTTTAGTTTACTTTACTGGGTAGATAAGGAAAATGATAGGAGACGTGAATTCTCCAGTCGGTTGTGTAAGGCGCGGACGAGTATTAATATTCGGGAGTCGGGACTAGCCATCTTATTCCTGTACTGCAACTTGTGTAATTTATACCTCTCAAGAATGAAGATCGCTGTTTTCTCCTTTTTCTGCGTGAGTTTGCTGTGGCGCTAGAAGGAGGTTTGGTGTTGAATGTGGATCTGCCTGCGTGGAGAGATTGCTGCCGACGTGAAGACTCTTGACTTCTCTAGTTGAAGACTGAAGATTGTATCATTTTTTTTTAAAGGAAGATTGATAAGACTGCGACCTGTTGGAGAAGCTGTGACCTGTGATTTCCTGAGAGGAGCTGTAAGTTTATGCTGCGAATGGTGAATGAGTTGGAGACTGGTGCACGTTGAAGAATGCGTTGAGCTGCGTGGAGAGATTGTGCTGGAGAAATATCGGTGAACCCTAATTTTTGCAGACCGAGCGACCTGTTACACCAGTGTGGAGCTGAGACTGCGTCTGCCTGCGTTGGACTGAAGATATATACTGCGTGCTGAACCTGCGTGGAGACTACCTGCCGCGTGCGTGATGGACCTGGAGGAATAATGGTTGCTGGAGATATTATATCTTGAAGACTGCGTGCGCTCACAACTTCAAAGCAAATAATATTCTATCCATCAAATTAGAGAGAACCGTCTGGATGTATTGGGTTAACAAATTTGGTGTGCTTCCTTGTTGGGTGGCCTCTTCGGAAGCAAATGACTTGAAAGTTGTAAGTGTGAATATAAATCTCTGTTCATTATTGGATCTGGAAAGTAACATTCTGATTAAGGTAGATGCACCATGACCTATCAGACCTACGACTTTCTGATATGTTGAAGCTGAGTTGAGGACTGATGTGTTGTAAAACCTAATTTTTGCAAACCCTAATTTATGTGAGTGGATGTAAAGTGAAAGTTTACACGTATTTTGAATAAAAAGGGCTGTGACTTGGAAGACTCCATTCAAGAGCGTGGAGGTATATGTATCTTGTATGATTCCATGCGTTGTAATTGTTGACTGCGTTTTTATGCTGACTGGTATATCACACCGATATACGCGTTAATATTACTGCTGTCTACTTCTTGAAATGCTGCTGAACCTGTGGAGCTGCGAGCCTGTGTTGCTACAGCCTATTGAAGACCTACTTGAAGACCAATCTCAGTATTCAGAATACTGAGACTAATATATTGCATTGTGATATTGAGACTGATATATTACTCATGATTGATATATTTTGTATATTGAAGAAGCTTGTGTATGCTCACCTGAAGCTTGCATTGTATTCACCTTCGCAGAGACTGTAGACCTGCAAGGTTATTATTTTTTGTCATATCAAATTTATCATTGTAAACTACACTAACAATTGTGAAGATGCACTCTTTGGCATCTAGTATTGGTGCTGCCCTAGCTGGCAAAGACCAATCCAAAGACCCTTCCAAGGGAGATTGCAGCAAGAGAGGACAAGGAAGAAGACATTTCAGAGGAAGAGGGGGCAGAAGCAAAAGATCAGATTTGCAGTGCAAGCGTTGCGGAAAGACTGGGCACACATCAGATCGGTGTTGGGATTCATGGGAATCCATCAAAGAAAAGCATAACCAGAAGAAAGATGACCAAGATGCTAGTAAATTTTCTGATTCTTGTATTGTTGCACATTGTAATCTTGGCTTTAATGAAATGACTTCTCTTTCATCTTATAAAGATTGTTGGCTGCTTGATACTGGTGCAACATCACACATGACATTTAGAAAAGATTGTTTTGAAGAACTGAATGAAACAATCGATGGCATAGTGTACTTTGCAGATAAGTCAAGTATTAAACCAAAGGGAATGGGCACCATTCGACTGAAGATGCCTGGATTCCCTGATTTCTTGTTCAAGAACGTTCTCTATCTTCCTGAGTTTCAAAGAATCCTGCTGTCCATGGTGGAAATTCGACAGCAAGGCCATTCCATCCACATGTTTGATGGAATCGTTGAAATAAGAAAGTCCTCTGAAAACCAAGTCATCATGACTGGATACGAAGATGGAAAGCTGCTGAAGCTCAAGGGTTCATCCGCAAGATTTCAGAACTATGCCTACCTCTCTCAGCATGGAGAAGGTAATATGTCTTCTAGCTCATTGTGGCATGCAATATTTGGTCATCTAAATTATAACAGTCTTCGTTTGTTGAAAAAGAATGGTGTATTTGTCTTGCCCACCATTCCTTAAGAGAAGGAAAAATGTGATGCATGTATATTAGGGAAACATAGTAAGCTGCCATTCCATGAGTCTAATTTCAGAGCAAGTAGGAAATTAGAACTAGTGCATTCTGATTTGTGTGGCCCAATGCCAACTCCTTCAGCAAATGGGAACAAGTATTTTATGACATTTGTTGATGACTACTCACGAATGTGCTGGATTTACTGTTTAAAGACAAAGTCAGAAGCATTTCAAACATTCAAAGACTTTCATGCATTAATTGAAAAGCAAGCACAATCAAAAATTGGTACACTTCGTACTGATAATGGAAAAGAATACACTTCAAATGATTTTGAAGCTTATCTTCGCCAACATGGAATTGCACATCAGACTACCGTTCCCTACAATCCTCAACAAAACGGGGTAGCAGAAAGAATGAATAGAACCATAATGAATATGGTTCGCTCAATGATGTTTTTCAAGAATGTAAAACTAATGTTTTGGGGTGATGCAGTAAAATGTGCAGCATATTTGAGAAATAGAATTCCCTCAAATTCTCTTGAGGACAAGACTCCACATGAAATGTGGTTTGGTCATCTCCCTTCAGTCAGGCATCTCAGAGTTTTTGGTTCCACCTGTTATGCCTTGATTCCGAAGGAGCAA
>LPNX010391574.1:592238-632902 GCA_001517045.1 Pseudotsuga menziesii
ACCATCAAGAACAAACCATGCTTGTTCCCTCTATAGTTTGTATGGACATTATTCTCACCATTTCCAAGACTTTCCTGAATTTTGAATGGCTTTAGCTGACCTCCGTTAACAGTCCCTGGATTCTGAGATCACCTTGATCGAAGAAATTCATCCCCCACCTCCTTCTTTAGACACCATGTCCAATTCTATAGGCCCTCTTGTCTCCACCATCACCAATGGTCCATCAGACCTGTCTCTTCTATTGCTTCCCCAACCACAGCCACAACCTCAGTTACCAGGGAAACAGTGGGGTTCATTCTTGATCAACATGATCCTTTTCCTTTTTCTTTTCCTACCATCCGAGATCGTGAGTAAGTCTATCTTGGCAACCCACAATCTACAGGATTTCACACTGGGAGATCCTGTGTGGTACCTTGAACCACCTACCATACCTCTGAGGCCCCAAGATGTGTTGACTCATGTCCAGCCAATTGAGACGATGTTGCACCTACCTTTGGGTCCATCAAAGACCCCTCCCATCCCCAGGCCTGCCCCTCTTCCTCCAAACAGAGACTGGGGGCAAGGCCACAAAAACCACAACCAATACCATTTACATGATCTCTAGCACCAATTTCCCTTCCATCTCATCGGCTGTGGAAGATCCACCTGATCTATCCCGGCACCACTTATGCAATGATGGAGATATATGTAATACCGCCTTTGTTTTTACCCCATTCCCTTTAAACCACAGTGTGGAATTAGTTCTTCCCATAAAAGACCAGATTTCATCATCCTGCCTTTCCAATGACATTCATCTTGGCAAGGGGGAATACCTCTTCACTGACTCAGATGGTTGACTCTTAAAGAAGCCACACAACGGGCTCCACCTCAAGAGAGTCTATGCCTGATATAACCACTATGAGTCCCTTATAGCGTAGGTTTTTCCCTTTTTTGTTTTGCAACATTTTTACCACAAATCAAAGACCCCCATTTAGGGGAAACACCACTAGATGCTAATTCAAAGTTACTCGAAACCTATTCGAGACACCCCTCACACCTTTGGGCCCAAATTTTTATCTCCTTATGAGACCATTGTATCATGTTTAACAAATAAATTTTGGGACCGCTTCCTGGAAGTTACCTCAATTTACGAGCCATAGCATGGTGATGCAAGTGTCTGTGGACCTGTACTTGCATCACACTTGCCTACCACTACTCATGTAGGTTTTCGGGCCACCGCCCATTAAGGGTCACAATTTTTCTTCTTATTTTGTATTTTAACACATAATTGTCTACTTCATCCATCGCACCTTACGTGGATCTCTAGACCATTGTCTGGAAAATGATTTATTTCTCTTGCATGTATTTGGCATATAAATGCCCCTGAACTTGCACTCACATCACATGTAGTCAATTCTGTCCACCGCAACTCACACACAGCTCTCCTGACCTCTTTCTAAGAGCCACCTCGGTTTCCATGCCTCTGCTGCATCGACTCGCGAGCCTCTACCGTGATCTATCCCATGCATGTATTGGTACATTTGAGAGCCTTATGCTCCTTCCATATTGTGTGGATGACCTTTGGACCACTATTCACTGTCTCGACATGGGGCACCGCCTGTGCCACAACAATCGGTTGACCGTACTGGAGTTTCGTTTAAGCTCTTTTCTGAATCCTAAAAACAATGAAAAGATAGACAAGCGTAGCTGCTTCCTTTCAGACTCACTAAAGTATAGGAAAGGGCGTATACATTGTCTCATTTACCTGCTTTTGTAGACCATGTAGACCATCAAATGAAAAGGACCATCTTAGCGTATTCCATCCAAGACCGTCCCCCTCTGCATAGTTTTATGCTTTCTCAGGTAGAGGGGCCACACCTTATGAAAAAGCTCACTATGGGTTGTCGTTAAGCTCTTTTCTAGCCTTCTCATCAAGAAAATATTGCTAAGCAAACTTGGTTTCATTCATGCTCGTAAAAGTATCTGAATAACCATCCAGTCAATATAGATTTAACCTTTTCTGGCATAATTGGACTACCAATGGTAAAGAAGTCTCTCATCCCCCAAAGGATGGGCGAGCTCTCCTATGTAAAATTTTATTATCCTTTTTTGGGAATAGGAGACTACCAAGGAAAAATATCCCCCACTGGATTCTTCTTCGTGCTTTCAGACTCTCTAAAATTGAAAGAACCATCGAGCATTTACCTTCTCGGGATCTCAAAAAAATCCATGAGATCGTACCACAACAGTGTCTCTAGAAACCACCTCACAGAAAATAGTTTGGCAACATTCCCACTTTGGGTACGCCTTTGTTCAAAGTACTCTGCAATGTGTCTTCCTCAGATAATAGTATAAAATCCATTATTCCTAGTTGCTCGTCTTAATCTTGTTCACTATGTGGGCCAAATCGTCGGACTATGTGTAGATGGATGTCCCACTACCTTTCCATGGGGAAAGGTACCAAAACTTGTGGGATGATAGAAAAGACCAAACCCAGTGAAAGTAAAACAACATTGATTTAATTTTGTAGGCAGAGGCATTGTGTGATGTTGTTCATTGGTCCCAACGAATCTGTGCTGCGACGGTACATAGGTATGCAACATTTATTAACTTTCAGGATGGAGCGCATAATATAATTCTAGAGCCAAAAAGGGACTCGGCCAAACAAGTGCACCATGCAATATTCATGCCAGTGAAGGATGAGGATGTGGATGTAATCATCCACCTATGGCTATAAGAATGGCGTGGCCCACTAGTAGAGTCACTTCCCAAAGGACGGGATGAAGAGGAGCCACCACTTCACCAAGTTCATGGTGAAGGTAATGAAGGAGGCGACGGACAAGATAACCGGTCGCAAAATGAGGAAGAACAATATGACAACGATAGGCATATCTCGGATCAAAGTGATTCAGAGCACACACTAATTCCAGATAATGCGCATACGCAGACACAAATTAGGCAACAAGAATTCTAGCCACATCACAAGAAGAAAAAATATGACAAAGCGTCAAACATGACCGTAGTGTTCCCACTGCACCTTTACCTTTCCTATGGCTTGGTTTCAGAGCATGGTGACCTTCCTATCGAGGATACAAATTATATTGATTCGGAACTCTCCCTCGGGTTCCACCTGAATCACATCCCAATTTACCATAGGGTTAGGGTCATGTATATATTTCTTAAGAAAAAAAACATCAAAAACATTATGATCCCTAGTGCTAGCATGCAATGCAAGTCTATATGCAACTTGCCCTATTCTTTCAAGCACTTCAAACATCCCACAATATCTTGGTGATATATTGGCACAGCTTCCAAGATTCAAGGAACTCTTCTTTTCCCTCACTTTGAGGTAAACATGATCCCCAACACTGAACTCTGTTCACCCTATGCTTATAAGCATAGATTTTCTGTTCATCCTATGCTTGTTTCAAATGCTTCCTAATATTTACAACCTCTTGGTCCATCTCCTTGAGAAATTTTGGACCAAGCACAACCCTGTTCACTAGATTATCCCAAGTTGCTTGTGTTATACACCTCCTTCCATACAAATATTCATACAGACTCATCCCCAAGGATGCTTTCTGTCCATTATTATAGGAAAACTCTACCAAGTGTAAATAATCTTCCCACTTGGTTGGTTTGTCCATCACATACATGCAAAGAATGTATTCCAACACTTGATTTACCCTCTTGATCTACCCATCAGTCTGAGGATGGTAAGTAGTGCTGAAATTCAACTTTGTACCCAAATCCACAAACAACCCCTTCCAAAAATTGGAAGTGAACTTAACATCTCTGTCAGAGACTATTGCCTTAGGAAATCCATGCAATTTGAAAATATCCTTCATGAATATCTTTGCAATGTCACTAGCATTATGCATAGACTTAACCGGTATAAAATGTGCTGCATTTGTCAACTTGTCCACCAAAACCATGATGGAATCATGTTGTCTCCAAGTCATTGGAAATCCTGTAATAAAATCCATGGAAATAACTTCCCATTTCCATTCTCGAACTGGAAAAGGCTGTAACAAACCTGTAGGGTGTTGATGCTCAACCTTTACCTGCTGACATTTTATGCACTTGGAAATGTATTCACCTATGTCCTTTTTCATTCCTAGCCAAAAGTACTGCTTTCTGGTTGTAGCAATTGTCTTTTGATATCCTGGGTGACCAGAATAAGGAGCTCAATGGATCTCGTCCATAACAACTCTCCTCAAATATGCTACCTTCGGAATGTAAATTCTTCCTTTATAAGTAAGAAGTCCATATTCTTCCAACTTATATGCCTTATACCTCTTCTCAAGACTCTGTTGCTTCAATTTGTCTTTTACTTGCACATACAACTCATCTCCAACTATATGATTAACAATCTATTGCCTCAAATTCGATTGGAAAATACTAAGAGATGCCACATGCATTTCCTGCACCTTCCTGCTGAGTGCATCAACTACCTTTTCCTCTTTTCCTTTTATGTGTTTGATCTCAAAATCAAATTCACATAAAAAGTCCAACCATCTGGCTTGCCTAGCATTTAGAGTAGGCTGATCAAACAAATACTTCATACTGCAATGGTTTTTCCTTAACTCAAACATTCTTTCCATCAAGTAATGCCTCCACATCTTGAGAGCATGTACTATGGCTGCAAGTTCCAGATCATGAGTAGCGTAGTTCTTCTCATGCTCCTTCAACTTTATGGATTCATAGCATATCACATGGTTGTGTTGCATAAGGACTCCTCCAATCCCTTTACCACATGCATCAGTACATACCACAAAATTGTGGAAATTGAACCCAAGAGATAGAACAATTACACTCACAAAATTGCTAATCAAATATGCAAAATTAACATCAAAGGAGACTAAAATTGGAGAATAACACTAATATGTATTGAAAGTGTACAATAGAAAACCTTGTGAAGTAATAGGTTGCTGCAATATATAATTAGATGAGAGATTCAAATGCATAAGGATTCCATTCGAAATGGTCAATAAGTAGGCTTACTAAATCTAGTCAAATCCCCCATAGGTGCATAAAGCAGTTTCCAAATCCACTAATATGCTCACAAATTGGCTAAGTCAAGTAGGAAAGATAATGAGGGATGGAAATAAAACTCATATATTCTTTTATTGGGATAAAAGGATGGAGTATGGTGTGGGAAAAAAACAAGTCAACTACACCTAGTCTAGCTTTTCCTTTTGCCTTAATTCTCAATAAAACAGGCAGCTTTTCAGAAAAAGCAGATATGCGCTTTGGAGGATCTAGAATAAATAAGACATGATAAATATGGTTTCCAAGAGGTTTCCCAAGCACTCCATGACTTATTTTTATCAAGTGTTGACTTATATGATATGCATAAGGAAAATATCATAGAGTGTAATCTAGGAGACTAGGTAATAAGACAAAAATGATTTAATTAATGTCTAAGGTAGGTAACTATGGGTTGATTATTCTAACACCCCCCCTTAAGCCTAATTTTATGAGTAAATATTAGGAAACTATAGGGCCTAGCAACAAGGATTAGTCACCCTTTACATACTGCTTGTCCATTCAACAAAGGAAAGAGGCAAAAACCCAGTGGGAAAATCCTCCCTTAAACATGGACAATAAAACAAAATCTTAAAATCTTGTCATCAATCATGATTCATAGCATGATCAGAAATCCCTAGTAGTTATTTGATATTTTTGAATGTCTTCTCACAAAAAACTTTGGTGAAGATGTCTGCTACTTGTTCTGAAGGTGCACAGAAGAGTAGATGAATGGTGCCATCATGCACAAGCTGTCTGATGTAGGGCATATGGATCTCAATGTGTTTGGTTAACTGTCTCTAAAATGGATCATTGCATATTTGAATGGTCCTTTGATTATCATCGTAGATAATAGTTGAAAACTCTGATTCAAAGCCACATTCTCCAAGTATTCCCTGCAACCACAAACATTGAGTTGCTGCATTTACAACTCCTCTATACTATGGTTTTGTAGATGAGAGTGATATGGCACTCTACTTCTTGCTTGACCAGCTGATTGGTCCTTATACAAGCATTAACACATATCCTAATGTTTACTTTTGATCTGTGTTGTCACCTTCCCAATCACTTTCAGTAAACCCAATCAAATTAAGATTAGATTTAGCATTGTAGAAGATCCCATGAGTTCTTGTTCCTTGAACAAAGTTAAGGATCCTTTTGGCTGCTATCCAGTGGATCTCATGAGGCTGATCCATGTATATTGAAGCCACATTAAATGAATAATATATATCATTTTGAGTGTGTGTAAGATAAAGAAAACACCCAATCAACTGCCTATACAGTGCATTATTTACCATAGGAGAAGAACCTACTTCTTCAAGCTTAACTCCTGAAAGGAAGGGAGTCTTTCTTGGCTTGCAATATTTCATGTTGAACTTATTTAGAAAATATAAGGCATACTTGGACTGATGTACTTTGATTCCATGTTGGTGTTGAGCAATTTCGAGACCCAAGAATTGGCTCAACAATCTCAAATATGTCATAGAAAATGCATGGTTCATTGCATCCTTCAAGGAGGCAATCTCTTTCTTTGAACTTCCTGTAATTAGAAGGTCATCCACATACAAGAAAATAATCATCAAATAACCATGAATCATATTCAAATAAACATTAGTATCAGACTTGCATCGAACAAAACTCAATGACAACAGAAATCCATCAATCTCGGCATACCAAGCCATGGGGGCTTGCTTGAGCCCATACAATGATTTCTTTAACCTGCATACTAAAGATGGATTAGAAAAAAACCCTTCAGGTTGCTGCATGTAAATATCTTCAGTGATATCTCCATTTAGGAAAGCACACTTCACATCCATGTGATGTACCTTCCAATGCTTCAAAGATGCAATGGCTAAAGCTAGCCTTATGGAGTCCATCTTTGCCACTGATGCAAAGGTTTCATTCTAGTCAATACCATGTAATTGTGTGCATACCTTGGCTACAAATATTGCCTTATATTTCAAATGTGAACCATCAGTATAAAACTTAGTCTTGAAAACCCACTTACATTGAACTAGCTTCCTCCCTGGGGGAAGATCAACCAGTTCCCAAGTGTTGTTCTTCTGCAGCGAGCTGAATTCTTCTTTCATGGATGTTTTCCATATTGGATCATGTGATACATATTCATATGTTTGTGTATCTTATTCAACCATCAGATATCACTTCTCAGCAAATAAAGGATCTTTCATACAAAGGGAACTCTCAAACTGAGATCTAGTCCTCCTAGTGTCACTAGGATTTCCAGCTAGTTCCCCAGCTGCATGGATGGTATTTTCTGCTCATTTTGGTCTTTTAGGACTATCAATATTTGCAATGAAATCATCATTATCAGACATATCAAAATCAACAAACTCATTAGTCTCTCCACTTAGAATCAATGGATCTGGTGGTGAAGAAGACTCTCCAACTTCAACTGCTACTAAAGGATCTTCTTGGAACTGAACATTTATTTCAATGAAATATTTGTTAGTGCTCAAGTTGAACAGCTTGTACCCTTTTCAATATTCAAAATACCCAATATATAGGCACTCTTGGCTTTGGGGATGCAAATCCTTTCTCTTTTTAGTTGGAATTCTAGCCCAAGCCTTTGAGCCAAAAATCTTGAAATGAGTCACATCTGGCTTGTGCCCACTCCAAGATTCGAAAGGAGTCATACCATAAAGATTCTTATGAGGAAACCTATTATAGATTTAGGATGCACATTTTATAGCCTTGGCCCAAAACTTTGGTGGCAAAGTCTTATCCTCCATCATGAAGGTTGCCATCTCCTCCAGTGACCTTTTCTTTCTCTCAGCAAAACCATTTTGTTGTGGTGTGTAAGGGATCAAATGTTGCATATGAATACTTGCATCTTTACAATCCTAAATGAACATAGACTTGACATACTCACCACCATTTTTAGATCTGAGGATATTGAGTTTCATCCCAGACTAGTTTTAAACCAAGGCTTTAAAGACTTTGAAAAGGTCAAAAACTTCAGACTTATGCTTTAGGAAGTGAACCCAACAATACCTAGAAAAGTCATATATGAAGGTCAGTGCATATTTGGCTTGACTCATGGACATATGAGGAAATGGAACAGCAATGTCACTATGGATCAGCTCAAGAGGTGTAGAGGTTCTATCATGACTAGCTCTCTCAAATTTGTGCTCTGGGTGTTTTCATAGGATACAACCTTGACAGACTCCCTTGGAAAACTTGATCTTTGGTAACCCTATGACCGTATATTTTTCACTCAAATCAGAAATATACTTGTAGTTAAGATGGAAAAATCTTTCATGCCAAATCTTGCTTGCCTCATTAGCATGAATCAGAAGAGCTGAGGGGTTTGAGTAGGGTAGAAAATGGGAAAACATGTATACCTTTGAAGTGTGATCAACAACACCTTTTGCTATGACTTTACCATTTGAAATCTCAGTGATTTCAACATCATTAGGGGAGAATATGAACTTCTTTGGAGACCCAGTGTGAGTCATCTGATACACTGACAAGATATTAGAGGAAACACCTAGAACATACAACACATTATTGAACTTACCATGGTCAAGATCAATCCTTCCTTTCCCAAAATTGTCAGTGAGAGAGTCATCTCCCAAAACTATTGGTGGACCTTTCAACATGTCAAGAGAGGAGAATGCCTCTTTTGTCGAAACAATATGTCTAGAATATCCAGAGTCTATGATGAAGCTAGGTGAGCTTGATGTGCCAGCAACCAAAGCATGTACCCTCTCTCTATCTTCTAAATTTGATCCTCCTTCCCTCTTCTTTGAGCAATCAGGAAGGGATATGTTATTATTCTCGAGGATTTGGGTCAACATGTCAATTTGCTTCTTAATACAAGATCTCTCAGGATGATAGCCCTTATTGCAGTATGCACACTTGATCATTTCTCCTTTGTTCTTCTTCTTCTGGAAGTTCTTCTTGGAGCCTTGGGGCTCCTCTTGAGACTTGTTCTTATCTCTCTTTTCCTCAGGTGGATTTTTAGATTTTTTCTTTCTTTTTGAATCCACCTTTGAATCTTTGGAAACTAAAGCTTGGTATTTGGAAGTTTTGATGGTTCCCATCATCACCAACTTATCTTGTTCCTGTGTGAGGGATTCCATGAACTCTGCAAGCTTAGGCATCTTCCAAGCTTGATCTGTCAACTTGGTGGCATAGAAGGTTGAAAAAAACACTGAATAGTCAGGCCCAAGCTTTGAGAGTATGGAAAAAACTAGTTGCTCTTCCTTCTTTTCAATCCCATGCTGTTTTAGTTGCAAAACAAGGGCTTTAAAATTGGAAAAATAGAGTTGAAAGGATTCGAAGCTGCTAGGACTCAAGGAGATCAGCTCATTCTCAATTTGATGTCCTCTCATCTCATCTGTCTTACCAAAAATATCTACAAGATTCTCCCACAATTCATTAGGTGATGTCAATACATCAACATGGAAGAGGAGGTCTCTTGAAATGCTCAGACACAAAATACCATAGGCCTCATCCCTCCTATTGTGCCATTTGATTTTCTCTGCAGCTACATTGGGCTCCGCCTCAGTTTCCATAGTAACCATGTAGATACATTTCACTCTCAACAATATCTCCATCTCAGCATTCCATTAAAATAAATTAAATGAAGTCAAGATGATCTTCTAAGATTGGTCCATAGCTCAGAAATTGTGCCCTTCAGTCAGCAGAATATACTCCCAGTCAAGATGTTGAACCTAGAATAGCAATATGTAAGGAGAGAAATCAATATACAAAGGCTCTGATACCATGTGGAAGTTGAACCCAAGAGATAGAACAATTACACTCACAAAATTGATAATCAAACATGCAAAATTAACATCAAAGGAGACTGAAATTGGAGCATAACACTAATATGTATTGAATAAGTGTATAATATCCAACATTGTGAAGTAAAAGGATGTTGTAATATATAATTACATGAGATATTCGAATGCATAAGGATGCCATTCGAAATGGTCAAAAAGTAGGCTTACTAAATCTAGTCAAATCCCCCATAGGTGCATAAAGCAGTTTCCAAATCCATTAAGATGCTCATGAATTGGATAAGTCAAGTAGGAAAGATAATGAGGGATGGAAAGACAAATCATACATTCTTTTATTAGGATAAAAGGATGGAGGATGATGTGGTCAAAAAACAAGTCAACTACACCTAGTCTAGCTTTTCCTTTTGTCTTAATTCTTAATAAAACAGGAAGCTTTTCAGAGAAAGCAGTTATGCACTTTGGAGGATCTAGAATAAAGAAGACATGCTAAATATGGTTTATAGGAGGTTTCCCAAGAACTCCATGACTTAGTTTTAGCAAGTGTTGACTTCTATGACATGTAGAAGGCAACTAGCATAGAGTGGAATCTAGGAGACTAGGTAATAAGACAAAATTGATTTAATTAATTTCTAAGGTAGGTAACTATGGGTTGATTATTCTAACAAAAATATTTCTCTGGGTATCCAACTTTAAAAACTGGTGCACTAGTTAGAAGATTCTTCAATCGCTGAAATCTTTCGTCACACCTCACTGTCCATTCAAACTTTATGCCCTTATTTTGCAAAGAAGTAATGGCATGTGCAACCTTGGCGAACCCTTCAATGAATATCCTGTAGTATCCTGCAAGTCCCATAAAATATCTCACATCTGTCACATTTCTTGTAGTAGGCCAATTCATAATGGCTTCAATCTTTTCGGGGTTCACAGATATATCCTCTTCTGAGATAATGTGACCCAAATACTAAATTCTATCTCTATAGAAGTCACACTTCCTCAGCTTTGCATACAACTGATGATCCCTAAGAAATTTTAATGTCAATCTCAAATTCTTTTCATGTTCTTCCTCATTCTTGGAGTAAACAAGAATGTCATCAAGGAAAACAAGAACAAACTTGTCCAAATACCTGTTGAAGACATTATTCATAAGGCACATAAATGTAGTTGATGCATTTGTGAGAACAAATGGTACCACTACAAACTCATAATGTCCATACCTTGTTCTAAAGGATGTCTTATGAATTTATTCATCCTTGATTCTTACGTGATGGTAACCAGACCTCAAGTCAATCTTTTATACCTTTGCTCCTCGCATTTGATCAAAGAGGTCATCAATCCTAGGCAAAGGATACTTGTTATTTCCAATGACTTTGTTCACCTGTCTGTAATCAATACACAATCTGAGTGTACCATCTTTCTTCTTCACAAACAGAACTGGTGCTCCCCAGGGAGACACACTGGGTATGATATACTTTTACTCCAACAACTCTTACAGCTGCATCTTTAGCTCTAACATTTCTAGCGTACTCATTCTGTAGGGTGTCTTGGACACTGGTGCTACTCCCAGCACAAGTTCCATTGTGAAATAAATGTCCCTCTTTGGAGGAAGCCCTGGAATCTCATCAGGAAACACATCCCTGAATTCCTGCAACACATGAAAGTCCTCCAAACTAGGATTTTCACTCTCTAGTGCCTCCAAAATATTACCCGCATACAACTGGAAACCTTTCCTACAGAACTTCTTCAACTGCATTGCTGAAACCTGCCTCATAGAAATCGCCTTCGGAATGCCTTTCACAATCCCAGAGTTTCCTTCTTCATCCAAGCACTCAAAAGACTTATTATAACAGTCAAGATTTACTCTATGAGCTTCTAATCAATCCATTGAAATGATAAGATCATAGGAACCAAGGGGTAGAACATTCAGATCTACACAAGTGGTCAATCCATTCATCACTAATGGACACTTGTCTACCACTTCACTAACCTTTCTCTTAGTTCCAGTGGCTAGCTGAACTAACAAAGATTTACTATTCCTTACTTTCTTAAAGGCACAAATCTCCACTAATCTAGGAGTAATGTAACTGTGGGTAGAACCAGGGTCAATCAATATAGAAACATATTGCTCAACAATCTTACCTGCAACTTCAACCACAGTTGATTGGTGATTTTCCTGGCAGTCCTCTAGTGTTGCATAAATTCTAGGGACAACCCTTGCTACTTGACCCACTGTCTCTGCTCCTTGAATGTTGTAAGTTGGCCTTGCACTCTCATTCTTGAGTGGACAATTCCTGTGCATGTGGGGTCCTCCACAACTCCAACCTGGAGGGGTTCTCTAATCTGCTGTGGATATCTTGGATTTTCTCCTGCCACTCTAGCTGGCTACTTTTCAGCTTGGGATGGCTGCCTCTGCTGATTCCTGAAGCTAGAAGGTTTGAAACCTTTCCTTCTTTGGTCAGACTTCTCACTCTTCTTGTCTTTCAATGTCTTATGGTAATTAGTTTTTCCTTTGCTTTGCTCATAGAAATACTTAGCCTTCCTAATTGCTTCTTCAAGAGTTCTAGGTTCATAAAACTCGATTCTGTCTTTGTAGGATTGAGGCAATTTACTCAGAAAACACTCGATCTTCACTTTTTCATCTTTGGTGTACCTAACATACCTCAACAGTTCTAGGAACTTATTTTCATACTCTTCCATGGTCTGCTGTCCAAATCTCAACTCATGGAATTCTTTGATCTTTTCATCATAGTACCTATCAGAGAGGTATTTCTGCTTGAAATACTTCTGGAACCATTTCCACTTAAGTTTTATTTCACTGATCCTCCTTACTTTATTGAAGTGCTCCCACCAAATGGATGCACTTCCATTCAAACTGAATATGGCAACCCTTTCCTTCATGTTCCCTGAATAATCCTGAACTTGGAAGTACTTCTTTATCCCAAGAAGCCAAGCTTCACCTTCTTGTCTAGTCTTTACCTCACCATCAAATGTAGGAGGTTTAGCCTTCTTAAATTCATCCTAAGAGTGATCTCTATGGTGCCTCTTTCTCTTTCCCTTGCGAGAAGAAGAGCTTGAATCCCCACTTGATTCTTCTAAGTCAGATGATCTACTAGTAGTCCTTCTTCTTCTTCTAGTACTACTCTTACTTCCTTTAGGTTTTACTATACCATGTCTAGAGTCTATCTTTCTTTGCAAGTTTTACAAACTCTACAACATAGCAGCATTCAACTGATGCTGCTCTTCTTGAGATTTAATCAGGATTCTCATAGTGGCTGAAATATCTGGAGGTATCTCTTGTAATCTCCTTCCATTAGAATCTATGTAATAATTTCCAACTCGAACATTTCCCCCCATTGCATCTCGCACACGCTCGTAGGAATCCCAAGCATCATACCCATCACGGGTTATCATGACTGAACCACAACTTACTTTTCCAAAATATACTATGAATCTGCAAAATCTGTTATCAATGCCATTTGTTAGACACACAGAAGTTCAAGATCAAAACCATTTACTTACTGTCACCTGGCCTATCTAGGCCCAATGCTGTAACCAACAACTCTGGTTAACTGATTCCTGGCCCATCCAAGCCTAAAGCTACAACCCACAACTCTAATACCACACTGTAGTGTACTCCAAGTTGGTATAAGAGGGTATTCTTTATTGGTTTCTAGTCCATCCAGGCCCAATGCTGCAACCCCCAGTTATGATACCACACTGTCACATACCCATACCCCATTATCATCCGGAATTAAAATTTTCATTGAGAACCTTCACTATTCATCGAAAAATAGGGCATGGCCATGAACCACATATCAACATTTCCAACACTATCATGCTCCCTCCCATCTTCCATAGATCAGTTTGACAAGCTGCAAGGAAATATGTCAGAGGAGATCAGACGAGAGAGAGAAAATGCGACAAAAATCAATGATCATAAATGATCCCGCAAACTAGAACCAAATCAAAGGTTCAGAATTCACCCACAAAAATCAATAGTGTGGAAAGCTTGAGTTGCTGGGACAAAAAGTTACAAATATTGCAATATCACTTCCCACAACCTGCATTCTGCATCGAAAACAAATTGACGGTGGAGAATCATCCCGCGAAGATAAACGGTGTGGAAACTTTGAATTGTGGGATTGGGAATTGTGGAAATAGCGACACTGCGATTCGGAATCCTACAAGTTGTGGAAGGGAAATCCGCAAAAAGAAAAATCTGCAAAATGGCATTCTGCATCCCGCATCCCAAAAACCTGCAAATTTGCACAAAGGAAGATTTCTAGCAGACAACTCAACTTTTCCCCTGAATTCTTGGATCGATCTGATCATTCAGGCCATTACCGATCTGGCCAATCTACCCGGAAACTTAGTTCAAAATGCATTGATGGGAAAACATACATAGATGTCTATAATTGCAGTTATTCAAAGGAATAATACATCAATTCAGCACAGCAATATGTTCATTTGCAAAACAAGAAATACAATTGCAAAGAACAACATAATAACATAGACAAGAACACTTATCTTGAACAGAACTTGTCCCGCAACCAGCTATGTCACTGCAATGTTCCACCTAACCATATGCTAATGTGCTCCTTAGTCTCTCAGCAACACTGCCACCCCCGAGCTGGGCATGATTTCCTGTAGGAATAAGGGAACACTAGTAGACTCATACATAGCGAAGGGTGCCATAACACTTAGCCAAGCCAACATAGTTTAGTTTATCAGGATATAAGAGAAAACATTCCAACATATGGGTTTCATAGGCCACTTAGCCAATCCATCTCACAATTGGGTTCATAGACTATTCACAGTCAATCCAATATTCACCTTTAAGGACCAGTCAAGCCAATAGATGGGTTTATCAGAATGTACAAAGTCAAGCCATATCACTCATGGGTTTATCAGGCTACCTAACCAAGCCATCATTCATAGTTGGTTTTATCAAACTATCCAGCTAAAGGTTACTCACAAGGTCAAACACTACAAGACACAACCAATCCAACAGATGGGTTTATCAGGCCACCCGCCAAGCCATCCTTCCGGTTGGGTTTATCAAGCTTCCAAGGCAATGGGAAGGAAGAAATTCTAAGATAGTGAGCTCATCCACATAGCTAAGAACACCTTCACAAAACCTATCTAGCCCAGATTCCCCACTATCTACACACCCAACACAAGGAAGTGTTCCCTTCTCTATTCGACAGTCCCTCAGGTTACACCTTCCCTTCCAGTGCTCTTCAGGATGTGTAGAGTAGGTTCACCAGCCACTCTTATCTTATTATGAGGTTCCACACTAGGTTTATCAAGCAAATTCTATGTCTCTCCCATTCCTAATACTTGTACATAGTTCAGAACCGAACTAGGGTGCACAATACAACAAGCACATGGAGACTCTACAACACAGGCTTACTCTGGAACACAAGTAATAGGTCTCATTCACTCTGTAGTTTAGGATAACGCTGCAACACAGCAATCACAGTCCTACCAAGGGAAAACACTTGCAGAACATGAAGGATACACATAGATAGAGCTTCACTACTATCACAATGTCACTAAACACTTGTAGAACGTGAATGAGACACAGAGGAAGAGCTCCACCCATACCACAATTTCCCTCTCTGGAAAACAAAGATGGTGGTGAATATCTCCCCTCAATGGAGAATGAAGATGGATGATGTGCCAGTATGTCCTTCAATTCTTAAAATGTGACAACAAAAATATATGTGAATGCATGAGTCAAACTGGCATATGGTTCTGTTGTTTTCTAGTCCATGCAAGAGAAACACAACATTCCAGGATTGGGTGCTCTGCCCAATTCAAAATTTCCCATGCTCTTCCCTTCAAGGAAATAACTACCCCAAGCACCTTCTAGAAGAATAAATGGTTGGGAAGAGAAGACAATAAAGAGGGTAGTTGATAGTTTTGATGGGTTCTCCCCATGACATAAGGATTTTCCCCAAACTGGCTCAAGGTTAACATTCCCACCCCCTTATCCTTAAGAAAATCATGCCCCCATTTCATTATTCATTGCATTGACATAGTTGGCTGTGGGTTTTTCATTAATTTGCATATTAACATGATGTTTACAAATGTGCTTGACTTAGCACAAAAATCATAGGCATCAATCATGATCTCCTATATGCCAAACACTAAACAATGATAGGGCCTTGGCCTTAAGCTCCTTTTCATGATTCGATATAATATTTACATCATATACATTAATGCAATAGGGTCATAACCGGGGTGTTACATCACACTAACTTTCTAACCCATGGTTCGCACATTGTGTCAAACCCAGCTCAAGGACCACCAGATGCTACTGTAGCTGCAACACCTGTCATGGAGCCGAGACAACCCTCCTAGGAGACAGTTGTAGGACTGTCCATACCATCGTAGAAGAAGAAACGTGACTACCGCTCCTGCGGATATTTTGGGTAAAGCACCCTTATAAGAGGAACAAGAGGAGGATGAACCCATGGAAGAAGAATCACCACTATGCGAAGAGTCAGATGCAAGGAAGAATATGTGAATTTTGTGTACTATGTTCTTCCAAGGAGATTCGATGCACCAAAGTTGAACCTCCCAAGGAAGGATACTACAACTCTGGTAGCGTCGTGGATCCATAATAATGTCCCCTGCTGATGGCCATCATGCCCAAGTTGGATAAGTTAAAGTTCAAGGACTTTGACACTCGACTGTAGGACGAATTAAAGAGAGTGGAGTGCATGGTCTTGAACTAGCCCAAACCAAGTGGAGCATAAGTGCTTAGGCCAATGGAGTGGGTCGATGGAGTTTCCCATGCAAGGTTTATTAACTTACTGTTTATGCCCCATTTTGGCCATAGTTTACAAGTCAACACTTATGTTAAGCAGTTGTTGGTATACTTTCACAGAGGATGCCTATGGATCAATCGACCATACCCGATCGACGTCAAGATGATATCGGTGATAACAGGACTACCAAACGAAGGAGATGACCATGTGCCATACTTGGCCAGGAAAGACACCACCTAGATCAAGCAGAAGTATAACTTGCAATGTGCAAAGAGGGGCTTCCTAATCAGCCCAATCAACAATGCAAGTGTGCATTTTGTTGCGAGGATCTTATCTTAAAATTTTCTACACAAGATGAGGCCCAATTGGTGTTCGACAGTGATGGTGGAACTCGCAGAGTTATGCACGCTGGGTAGAGGGTTTAATTGGCCACGGTACCTACTGAATGAGCTCATACATGATGCAATTCAATCCCATCATGAATCCACCCACAAATTCCATTATTCATAGCTGCTCATCTTAATCTTGTTCACTATGTGGGACAAACCATCAGAATATGTGCAGATGGATGTCCTACTACCTTCCCATGGCGCAAGGTACCAGAACTTGTGGGATGACAGAAAATACTAGACCCAGTGGAAGAAAAACAATAATGATTTATTTTTGCAAGCAGAGGAGTTACATGATGTTGTCCACCGGTCCCACCGAATTCGCACTGCGATGGTACACAAGTATGCAGCATTTATTAACTTTGAAGCATTTTATTATTTGCAAAATTATTCCCTTCCCATTTTCCCCATCATGATCGATGAGTGCCTCTTTTCGGTTTTACGAGTTCAAAGAAGGTAACAAACACTCAGTATAGCTTGTCGGAAGACAAGTCAAGACTCATATGTTTTACGAACATTAGAGAGGAGGGGTTTGTTCCCAAAATGGGTCTCCCAATGTTTAATTTAACAAGTCTAATGAAAGAAAATTCGGTATCGTTCATGTTTAGAGAGTCTGAACGATCATGGAAGAAGACTCCAAAGGGGTCCTTTTTCGTATGATTTAGTCCCTAAGGCCTGAAAAAGTGTAAAATCATACCTTAGAGAACTCTTCCAGTCATTATTGGCTAGAGTGTTCTTTTTTTGTAAATAGTCTGTCCGAACCAAAAAAGAGATAACCTATATTCGGAGAGATGACTCTTCAAATACTTTAACCAGCATGAAGAAGACAATATCGCTCGACAATCTTTTCATATTTAGGGAGCCTAAAAAGAGTTTAAAGAGGACTCCATGAGGTTTCTTTACACAATGTCAATTTTTACGAGCCTGGAAAGAATCAGAAACAGACTTGATGATCTTTTCATGTTTAAGAAGTCTGAAAAGAGGTGAAAGAAGACTCCATTAACCTTTTTCATGTTTAATCCAGAGCATGAAAAAGTAACAAACTAAGCTCAAACCACTTTTCATCTTTTAACCAGAGCATGAAAAATGAAAAGTAAGCTCAACACCATCTTAGTGTTTTTAACGAGCTCAAAGATAAGTTTAAAGAATGCTTAGGGATTGGTTTCATTTTTACGCAAGCTTGAAACCAATGGGTAAACTATTCTTGAAAAATCCCATTAACATGATATACAGAGGTTGGAATCTTTCTCCTAGCATGATTGCTAGTGAATCCAACCCCTAACATGGTTGCTAGGGGCTCGACATGCCTCCCAAGCTTCGTCTTGTCTAACAATTCTTCTTCCATACCCAACCTAAAAAACTGGTTACTAATGTGAAAATGTTCACTAGGGGGGTAGGAAGAATGAGAATCGGGTAGGTGAAAATAAGGTTCAAGTTTTAACACTAAAGGGAAGACTTGAATCAAGGGAATGGGATCTGTTTCATTTTTACGCAAGCTTGAAACATAAGGTAACTATGCTTGGAACATGGTTTCATTTTTATGCAAGCTTGAAACCAAAAGGTAAAATATGCTTAAGGAAACCTACTTCATTTTTTAACAAGCTTGAAATATAAAATGAACTACGCTCAGGAATGATTTCATTTTTATGCAAGCTTGAAACCAAAAGGTAAACTATGCTTGAGGAGATCCATTTCATTTTTTAACGAGCTTGAAACCAAAAGGTAAACTATGCTTGAGGAGATCCATTTCATTTTTTAACGAGCTTGACATAGAATGGGAACTTTGCTAACCACATGGTTTTATTTTTATGCAAGCTTGAAACCAAAAGGTTAACTATGCTTAAGGAGTGGTTTTATTTTTTAACGAGCTTGAAACCAAAAGTAAAATACGCTCTCCACATGGTTTCATTTTTATGCAAGCTTGAAACCAAAAGGTAAACTATGCGTAAGGAGTGGTTTTATTTTTTAACGAGCTTGAAACCAAAAGTAAACTATGCTCTCAAACATGCTCCTACCGAACATGATATCCAGAGGTTGGTAGGTTTCCCCCATTACATAAAATCTAGCGGCTTAGCTCCATTGTGATGTCCATAGACTAGAGCCATACCCCCAATTTTACCTATGATGGGAAGAAGCTAACTAGTAGAAAGGGAAGGAATCACAAGAACATGCGGCACATTCAGGGCAGTATGATTACTAGGAGTAATGACATGGTTAGGTGTAATAAAAGAAAGCTGATCAATGGTCACAATCTTCCCATCATGGAGAAAATGCATAACTCTAAAGAGTGTGGACACAACAACCTTCATGGCATAAACATAATCACGTCCAAGGAGCATATTGAAATCTAAAGGACCTTGAACCACCATAACATCAATACAGATATTTTTCCCTCCTAATGTAATAGGAAAATAAGGAAGGGTCCCTAAAGGTGCAGTAGGTCTTCTATAAGAATCCAGTATCTGATCGGTGGCTAGCACAAGCTGAGGAGAACCTAAATCTTGCCAAGTGGTTGAGGATATAATACTAGCAGAAGTTCCTTAGTCAACAATAGTGCAAAGTATCCGCCTAGCAGTAACATTCACAACTATCTAGAAAGGGACACTCGAATGAAGACGAGACTCTATTAGGTTACTTTAGTCAAAGGAAATAACCGCACTACTCGGAGAGGGTTCTATCAAAACAGACAAAATTTCCTCTTGTCGAGAACAATCAGAACGAAGCATAAAAACTTCAGCAGGTTTTGGTTCATTCTCTATTGGAAGAGAAGAACAAGACGAATATTTGGTCAAAGAGACTACTTTAGTCTTAACACTCTCTGATGAAAGAGCGAGATCAGGTGGAAATGACATCGACTCGACCACTTCACTCTCTGAAGAATGAGTGGGATCAATTATAGGTGAAACTGAATTGATCACTTGGTCAACCAGTGAGGAATCAAGGGATAACTTTCTATCACTTTTTGGAATCACCTATTGATGATCAGTAATATTTTCCAACCAACGCAAAGCTTCATCCATGCTTGGACAAAGAAAAGTACGATGCATAGCCTTACATATCAAACAAGGATACAAGAATTTACCCTTATGGCCTTTTACCAATGGGTGACTAGTTGAGGGAGTATCGTCAACATGATGATCAAAGGTTGATGACATAGACGGTTTGGACCTTTTAGACCACTCTTCTTGTACACGGGAGAGACCGGGAGACTCCTTAAGAAGGTGGTCCCCTTTGCAAAGCTTACAAGGGAACTTGGGTTTTTTGGGTGTTCTCTTAGAACGGGAACCATCAAGAGCAGATGCTTGCTACCTTTTCTCTTTCTTATCCTTCTTCTTTTTACCCTTCCCTTTCTTCTTCTTCTAACTAAGACTACTAACCACAGAGCTTTGGTCAATCGAAGAAGAAGAAAGAGATGAAGCCACTACCGGCGAAGAAGCAGCATGATTAGGTTGAGGTTGATCCTCTCTCGGAAGAGAGGTGACATTTGAGACATTAGGTGTAATGGGAATTACCAGATTAAACAGCCAAATCGGTAATCCTATAGTTAATCGAGGAAGACTTAGAGTGGCAATAAAGGGAGGACCAATACCTTCACTTGGAGTGAATACAAAAGGTACACCTTGGAAAGGGACCTCTTGAGTGGTAGGCCCAGATGGGGATGCTATCTCTAAACTCTCTAAAAACCTCCTAACTACCATGCACAAGAAAGTACTGATGACCTCCTCTTTTTTCTTTTCTAGCACCTTATTTATAGTTCAAAGTTATATGAGATCAAGTATATTCGACTTTATCTAGTTGTGTTTTGTGCTTGAATATGAGTTTTCAAGGGTAACATTCCAAGGTGCTTTAATAGGTGAATTTTTGACATTTATTATTATTTTGTTGGGTTTCAATTTATAAATGAAACTTTAGTTTTTAATTAAATGCTGATCAATTGTCAAACTCTTGTTTCCCACACAGTTGTTCTTCTGGTTTCTCGATCTAACACCTGTTCCAGCACTCATTGAGCATGTATTGATTGGTTTAGATATTTGGGGGATTCATTTGTCCAAAATTACGCATGGATTTTATGCTTTGTCGTTTCAATATGGATTATGAGCTATTAGTCATCATTCAAATGCTTTGTTTCCTCGAGAAGTCATGGCCCTAATCTCAAGCAATCTGGCAATGGCATTCCCATCATTAATCAGGAACCTGATTTCAGGCTCAATTTCTGAGCAATCGGTGCAGAATTATTCAAAATGGTTCAAAACCCACTTCATAAACAGCCCCGTTTACCCCTAACCATAGGAAATTTTCAGAATTTCTAAATGAATGTGGAGAAATCCTTTCCAGAACAAACGTGGTTTTTCCATATTTTGGTGTTGGTCGTTTTCTGGGTGGTTGCATGAATTTCTGATTTTTGGGATGGATCTTATCCATCTATTGATGTATAAATAAAGCCTTAGAAGGATGAGACAAAAAAAGACACTGTAAAAACTCTGAATTTTAATTAATTGACCAACAGCTGCATTTGCTTTCCTAAAGCTTCAGTTTCAGATTCATAGGTGTTGAAGGCCGGGCCCACCTTCAACTCTGGTTATCTGTGTGTAGTGTTGTTTTCTTTTTCATTGCTGTAAGTAAACTTGCATTATCAATTCCTGATATTGTCTTTTATATATGTATGCCAGTATTTTTAGCAACTCGTGATTTGGGAAATATATATATGCTTACATTAAATTAGTTTATGTTACTGAATGTGTGTGGACAGGCTTGGTTGCGTTACTAAACATCCTTAGATAGAATATTTAATTACTTCCAGCTCTGTTTGTAGGTTTGATTTGGTGGAATATAGATTTGAAGAATAGTGAGAGTAGATAGATGTGTTGGATCTAGATTTCCTCTTCTTTCATTTCCAGAATTAAATCATATTGTAGTACTGAGTATTAAATAGTTAAACTTCTTATCCATAGTTCTTACAGTTTACATAGTTTACAAAGCTTTAAAGTGTTTCAAAGATTTGTAGAGTTTTAAAGAAGGACTTGCAACGTTTATAGAATTTATAGAGGTTTTAGAGCTTATAGAGTTCATAGGGTTTATAGGTTATCATTTTCAGACTTGTTGTATAGAATATTGGGATTATGTATTGCTTATTTCAAGATCTTGAGAAAGTTGAATGAGATTAGAGAGAGGAAGTTATAGTTTCTTAATATTTGATAGTGTGTATTCACTAGTACACTTTGATTTATGTTGTTCATTTATTTGTAACTATAGATTTAATTCCAAACTTAATGATAAATGCTAAATCTCGTGGGTCGGTCAAATTGAATTGAAATATGGTTTTGTCTGAATATTTTCAATTTACTTTTATGAGCATAGAATACAAGTGGAGTTGTTTCTTTTGTTAGTGAAAAGGCAAATTCATTTCAGTAATTGTTTGTGAATGATAGCGTTGGTGTGAATTAGGGTTGGTAGTCTTCAAAGTAATAAAAATCTAGTTCTTGAAGAAGAGCCAGTGTACTTGGTATAGATTTCTTTATGGATGATGGGGCAGTCTTAGAGGTTATGTTAGAATGGTGTGAGACATTAAGATTGATTGAATAGCATGCCTTTTGTAGGCAGGTTTGAGATCTGAAGATCTTTGTTGACAAGTAGGATTCCCTCTAATGAACCATTTGATTTCTTAGTTTCTCTTTTGGAAAATAGATTAACAATTAGTATAGTTTGAAATTTCTTTAGGTTTCATTAATTGGATTTGATAAACTTTTGGATTGTAAATAGTACTCAGCAGGTTGATTCTTTTCCCTAGATTAGATTTAACAACTTTGGTCTTGGTTGCTCAATAGAGTAGTTAGTTTCATGAAATACATTCTTTTTCTTTGTGTGTGAGTATATTGAAGCCACCCTAGGCATGAGCTTTAAACTATTCTACCCTGCACATATAGTGTAGCAACTCAAAGCTTACGTGTCCCGGTCGATAAGTAAATCGAAGGTAAATTAAGTAGTAATAATTTTACCCAACAAGTACTACTCAAACTAAAAGAAACAGGAAAACATATGAAAGGAGTGGATAAGAGTCAGGAATCTCATAGGATAGGCCAAAAGGATAACTCAGATGGTTTGAGGATTCCTAAAAGGGTCTCCTTATTTATGCAAGGTACGTGGGAGATCAAATCGTTAGTAGTGTTGTCTAATGCATAACCGTACAAAAGGGGCCTTCTGATATACAATCGAGTATGTGAAGTACCTTTCTATATACCTCAAGGGTACATGAAAGGCCATTCAATATACCAATGGTACGTGAAAGAACCGTGCGAGTCCCGGGTTGTAATGCGGACGAGTAACGACAGCTCCTATGCTTAATGACGCCCGAACGTGTCTCTAACTTATCACTCAAATTGATAAAAGATTTAACCTAGTACTACTGTTAATTTTATCTTGTGCATTTAGGTGGAACCATGGAGTGAAAACTCAAATTAAAATAAGATGCACACTGATATATATGATAATGCAATTTTTCCTCTTCAATGAAATTCTACCTAAGAGAGGGAGAGAGATTTACTTTTCTTCCGAAAAATGCACACCCATATGCAAATGCAATTCTATCTTTTCAAATGAAAAGTGAAATATCAATGCACCTCAAACAATATTCAAAGAAAATAAGAAAGAGATCTAGAGAACATCAAACACAAATAAACCAAAAAATGTTTCCTATCTTTTCATGCTTGAAAATTATGCATAAAAACTTGATGGAAAGATGATTTCATTAACGTTTCCAAACAAAACTAACTCTAATGCACGCAAAGCTGAAAGCAGATATTTCTTCTCAACGAAAGTAAGATCTAGAATTTGAAACAATCATACATAAAACAAGAAGAAAATCGATTAACATGCTTGCGAATAAAGCAAAGGAGAGAGAAAACTAAAACTTCTCTTTGAAATAGACAAGGAAACGAAGAACCAATCTTTCCTACCAAGCACTGAAAAAATCAGCATGCAAAAGGAAACAAGAATCACCCCAAGCAAAGAAAGACTCAAAACAACATGGATCACACATGCATTCCAAGTCCAAAAAAAACCAAATCCTACACATGAAAATGAAGTGTATATTTCCAATTCCAATGAATAATATCTAAAAAAAAGAGCAAGAGGTTTCAAGCAAAGAAAATAATGTAAAATCCAATGAAAGAAACATAAAATCTCTTTGAATGCAGAAATAATACAATAATCAAAATGACTGCAGAATATACAATTCACGACCCCTCATTTTCATTTTCAAGTAAGCCAAAAACACACAAAACACACAAAAAGTAAGCCAAAAACACAGAAAAATCAAAATACAAAGTCTGGAACAGGGCCTACCTGGCACTGCGCAGATGAAGCTACTGATAGGTGGTTTTGAGGTAGAAATGATCCTTACTCACTGGATTCAGGCGATGGCATCACTTATGGCTAACTAGACTCAAGCGGTGGCACTGCTTCTTGCCAAAAAAACATGTGCGGTTCCCTGAATAGATCCAAAACACAAGGAGAACGCAAGATCAAGTTAGAAAAATACCAGATCATGGTTAAAAATGATAGATTGAGAATAAAAACGAGCATAAAAGGTTGAAATAATTCAGATCTAGATAGATCTGAAAGTTTCAAACCTAAATCTACTGATTCAGATAGCAGATCTGACTGAAGAGAGTTGGAGAAGGATCCTGGATTCGAACAAGAGTTGAAGAACTGAGGAAGATTAGATCAATTTATACATATAGTCATTCCCTAGCGGAGTCACCAGATTTGTAAGCAGGAATATTTCACCTTCTACGAATAGAAGTTGTTCCTCTATTCTGAATGGTTTAGATCCAGAACAAATGAATGATAAAGGATGACGACCCTCCATGGATATCATAGATACCTGGAATGTCTGCTTCGATAGTAAACCTGTATACCTGCAATCAGATTAAACATGTAAACACATCAAAGCTACCACAACATAATCTATTAATCCATATCAGTGACTAAGGAATCCAACAACATTTACATGTGAAATCAAACAACAATAGAAATGTGGGACAGAAATCAGTTTTTCATTAAGATAAAATGGAGAATCTTACAACCAATTAAGCCTTAGTGTTGACATGCATCTCCATGAAACCAACACTTCATCCCCATAAGCTCTAACTTTTCTCTCTATGCTCTCAAATGGCTTGGGCCAAGTGGTCAATCCAACAGCGTAACAATACCTCTATAGTTACCCCCTCAACCATGGACACGAGCTTGTATTTATAAGGCTCAATGGATAGGAATGGTTTAGAGATTTGTGGATGAGGTGGCCTCCAAGATCCTATGATGGGGGATCTTGAGCTCAACTGACCCACAATGTTAGGGATAAGAGAGGACACGAGGATTGTGATATAGAAGCCTTGAGAAACCTCTCGTTTTTCCCATTTTACCTAGGGTACCTCCTTTTGCCTCTTATAACAGAGCGGTTCAGGTTAAAAATTCTTATGGGCCGAAGGCTATAAGTGGTGGCACCTCTTATGGTAAAAAGGTATAGGCGATGCGAGCAAGGTACCGCTCATGGATAACAAGGAAAGCATGGTGCTAAGTCTTTTTATGAAGGATTGACAATAAACATGGGTTTTCTCTCCAAGTGCTGGGATTTAAGGGAAAATATGTAAGTCAAAGGTATTATCACATGGTGGTGACAGGATTTTGGTATAACAAAGTGCTTCTCGGCTTCCACACAATCTTTAAAGATCGTGGGCTAGAAATAACTGGCACGTAAGATATTTTGGGCCATTGCTAACCCAAATATATGGCCCCCCCACGATCCACTATGGGCATCATTTAGGACAATCTTAGCTTCTTCGTGGGTAAGACATCGATGCAGAATGGAATCTATCCCCCTACGATATAAAGTATCTCCAATAATGAGGTAGTTCTTGGCATGTATGCATAGTTTACGTCGTTCTTCCTATGAGAAGGCTGTAGGGTACTTCAAAGTCTGGAGATAGATAAGTATATATTTGTACGAGGGGTCAGAGGTGGAAATAAAAAATATATGCCCATCTGGGAATGAGTCTTCTTCAATGGCTACATCTTCCTTTACTGGAAATTCTGCAATGAGCTCAGCAAAAACTAAGGAGTTTTTGGATTTGGCAGATTGAAAATCCAAGTCAAATTCTTGGAGAATGACTATCCATTTCTTGAATTTGCCTCCAACTATCCTTCGAGACAAAACATATTGAAAATGATTAACATCCACCACTACCATTGTGGTCCTCAGTAATATGTAGTGACGCAACCTCTGAACAGCATACACAGCTGCCAAGGCCAACTTATCGATGTGGGAATACCTAAGTTCAGGTCCGGATAAAGCACGACTGAGATAGTAGATGACATGATCTTGGAGCTTATCGTCCTCCTAGACTAGTACTACCCCTATGGTCGACTCAGATGCAACCAGATACAATATAAAATCCCTAGATTAATCTGGTGGATGCAATTACGGTGCCGACAACAAAGATTTTTTTAATGCCTCGAATGCGAGTTGTGCAATTTCATCACATACAAATGGGGTATCATGTTTTAACAGGAACATGAAAACTTTAGTAATCTTGGCATAATTTACAATAAAACATCGAAATAAATTGGACTTCCCTTGTAGGCTCTGAAGCTGCTTGATAGAACGAGGAGGAGGAAAATTTATGATGGCCTCAACTTTCAAAGGATCCACGTGAATGCCTTTGTTAGAAACAATGAATCCGAGTAGTCTCCTTGACTCGACATAGAAAACACACTTGTGGGGATTCAAGCAAATTTTATAGTATCTGCATTGTTCAAAAATCAAACGCAGATGATCTGGGTGATCGATACTCTTACAAGAATGTCCTAGAAGATCATCAAGGTAGGGTTCGACAATGGCTTTAATATCATGAAAGGAAAAATTCATTACCCGCTGAAAGGTTGCCCCAGCATTTTTCAATCCAAAGGGAATTTTCTTGTACGCGAAGGTACCCCAAGGACAAATAAAAGTTGTTTTATGTTGGTCTTTTGGTTTAATTTGAATTTGATTATATCCGGAGAAACCATCCATAAACGAAAAGAATTCACTTCATGCGCAAGCATCAATAATTTGATCTATAAATGGCGTGGGATAGTTGTCCTTAGGACAGGATTTGTTTAGACCTCGAAAGTCAGTACAATTGCATATAGTCCCTTGCTTTTTGTCAACAGGAATGGGGTTGGATACCCATTCTGTCAAAGCTATGGGATAAATGAAATTGACTTTCAGCAGTTTCTCGACTTCATCCTTTACTTTCATCGCTTTACGTGGGTTGAAAGGTCTCAACTTTTTCCGAATGGGTCTAGCGTCAGGGTATGTTCATATTTCATGCTCAACTATTGATGGATCAATGCCTAGCATCTCCTCATATGACCAAGAAAAAATGTCACAAAATTCCTTAAATAAGGCCGTATAGATCGCAATCTCCTCCGGAGAACAGTTTGCGCTATTGTGTACATTTTCCACAATGTTTGGATTTACAGAGATGTTGATAGGGATTGTAGCGGAAATGTTTTCCATATTCCCCTCAGCAAACATTCCTTCCCTTAGTAAGGGATTAATAGGCGTATCAACATCACCTTCCAGTCTCATATGGAACTCCTGGTTCTCTATCCAGCTTAACTATGGAAGAAAATAGGATCGATGGTGAAGATCTTTGCAGATCTTATCTTGTTTGCACATGGCTTCCAGGATGGATTCATCTGAAGGTAAAACCATACCTAAGAAATCTCTAGAATGTAAAGAGTTATTTGCCCAAGTAGGCAAATAGGATTCTTCCAGTTCCTCTGAAAATGTGAGAGGGACCAGAATGGGATCAATAGTGGTATGGATGATAGCTTGATAAGCCACTTCCACTATCGATAAGGGAACTTTAGGTTCATGGTGGGAAGGAAGAACCCAAGGATCAGTTCTATCAACAACCATTGCTATGGACTTCCCCACACTAGTAGAACCTATATAATTAATCGGCGCCGGAAAATCAAATGTGCCCATCAATGATGTGTACATTCCAACTCATAAGCTCTATGAAGTAGGTCTAACCTGATCAACCAATGGTATGGTGGAATCATTAGTTTCCATGCCACCTTTTCAAGTAAAATTGAGTTTTTCAACAGTAACCAACTTCCCTTCGTGTGGAAACACTACCACCCGAAAAATGGTCGATGCAATAGCAGACATGGCGTAAGTCCAACTTCTTCCCAAGAGCAAGTTATAATCCAAAGGTGCATCAATCACCTCTACCTCAATAGACACCACTTTCCCTTCCAACTTAATTTCGAAAGCCAGTAGGATACCATGTGGACGAAATGACCTTTCATCGAAAGCAGTAAGTAGGGTGTTCGATGGAACCAACTCTGGGGATCTAAGATCTTTCCAACAAGATAGGGACATAACACATGTAGAAGCACCCTCGTTAACAACTTCCCTTCCAATGGAATTTCCACCATGGATGAAATCTATCGATACTCTACATGATACGGTAGCCAAATTTTGACATCATACAAGTTAAATTTCGCCATGAGACTCGATGAGTCCATACTGCCTAAGGCTACTAAGAGTGCATCCCGTTGGGCGGGAAAACTCTGTAACACCTCTAAAGCCGACATTGCACAAGGAGTCTGGGCTAAGTCTTCAACTACAGAGTAGTTTGTTGCAGCCCTAGCATTAGGATTATGCAAGGTTTTCTTAAAGACACCTTTCGGTATCTTGGGCATAATTTCGGTAGGATTCTCAATCATGAGAGGGTTAGAAGTTTCACCTATCGACTTACCCTTATCTGAGGTCTCTTTTTCATAGTTCTTGTTCCTGGTCTGTAGTAAAGTCTCAGATTGAACCATGTTGATATAATTGGGGCCATGAGCATTTGGGGTGTCCCCTGCTACATTTGAAGCTGAAGTAGAATTATGTCCCTGGGGAAAAGGATCCTTCAGGAGAGCTAGTTGTTGGCATTTTAATAGCTTCTGAGATTATTCCATAAGGGGACATAGATGGGTCAGGTGATCTTCATGGCACAACTTGCATGGGAATTTCACCTTCTTCTTTAATTTATTTCCCCCATCAGCATTGTTTGTGGGTTTTTTCTTGTTTTGGTTTCCCTCACCCTTTTTTCCTCTCTTCTTTTTCCCACCAGGATGCTGATTTCCCTTCTGAGAGTTTTATGCAAAAACATTTTCATTTTGGGGTGAGGAGGAAGCCTTTACTACCTCCATTGTAGAATTTTTGAGGGAAAATTGATGGAGTTGTTTAGCCAAATATTCTATAGTGGGAGAATTCACAGAACCAACCACACCATCGACATGGGGTCCAGGCTTAGGTTTCTCTACATTATGCATTGGCCTCGGTTCCTCAGGGATAATGTCATATAATATCCCAGACTGAGAGTATATCAAATCTAGTAGCTGGGCCTTGAGGATAGCTTCTTCCTCATTCGTCACTCCTGAAGTAGATACATCCTTAGATATATAAGGAAATAAGGATTTAAGGAACCATGCTAATAACAACTTGGGAGGAATAGTGGCTTTGATAAGGCTCTTCTATCCTCTCCACTCTTGGATGTGATCTAAAATATGAGTGGCCTTGTCCTGCCAAAAGGTAGATAACAAGTCTATCCTGAAATCATAATAGACAGGAAGCTGGAAGTGACTAAGGAATGCGTTAGCCAAGTCCCAAAAACTGCTAAACACAGCAGAAGGAAATTCAATGTACCATTTTGTTGTAGTACTGGTCAAAGTTCTTTAGAACAGCCTCAACCAAACTGAATCCTTGTTCAGTGAGTTGGAAGAGCACGATAAATGGAAAGTGGTGGCATGAGCTCCAGGATCATCACCAACTTTGCCTTTGAATTTTGGGATATCCGAGGGTAGCTTGGTAGGGACGGGTGGCCAAGAGGGGTCATGTCTCACCAGGTCATTCATCAGTTTTGACAAATTTGGCATGTTTAATGTTGCCAGGAAAGGAGGCTTAGGTTTAACTGGAGCACTAAAAGTACCAGTTTGGGGATTAGAGGGACTTTCCCCCATATTCCCATATGTGAAGGTGGGGTTGCCCCCTGCTTCTGGTTGTGAAGTGGATGGGTGTCTTTGGAAAGGATTCCATCCATAAGCCAACATAATGTTTTTGTGCGGTGCAGTATAAGAGGTTCTAGCTACCCCAGTTGAAGCTGGGGTTTGGAATACAGGAGCAGGTATCCCTCTGCTAAAAACAAAAAAGGGAGAGCTCATGAATGGAACTGAAACTAGATTTTGAAAACCTTGACCATAAGTATTAGTGTTTCCAAACTACACCCCTACATATGAGGGTGTTGGGCCTACGTATGGAGTGGATGGGGGAATGTGCCACCCATTCCAAGGAAAACCTTGGAAAAAAGCTGGGGATCCTTTAGGACCACTATGGGTAGTGTGTGTGAAGGAAGTAGGAACTGTCGGTACACTAGGAATCCTAGTGACCATACCACCAGAACCACCTGCTAAACTTGTGGGAGCCGATGGTTGAACCACTTGGCTAGCTGGAGTTAATGGTGTAGTAGGTATAATTTTTCTAAGGGTACCTACCGGGGGAGGTAGAACCCCTTTAGCTAGAGCAGCTGAGGTGGAAGTAAAAGAACTTTCTCTTGCAGTAGACATTATTCTACCCAAAGGGACACCAATCACGGGTGGATTGAAAGGACGAACCTGAACGATCACCGGATCATTTAAGTCAATTAGAGGTGAATTAAAAGTCCTTGCAAACTCATCAGGCTACAAGTATTCTATCTCAACTGTGTTTAAATTAAAATGGTTTTCCCTAAGTTTTGGTTCACCTAGAAATTCACTAACTCCTATCGGTTAGAAAGAACTATCTGTGTCCAATCTCCACCTTTGAGGGGGAGGTGGAGGCTCCAATGTGATAAGTGAAGGAATGTTTTGCAACCTTCATGACCTTCTGATAGATTAGTCCTCCACGATTGTAAATTTGACTCTTCACACCCTAAGGTTGGCTAAAAACATAGACAAACCATAGAGCAATCACTACAAAAATTTCCTAAAGTCTCAACAATCACAAGGGGTATAAGATATGCTTTCCTGAAGAAAGATGAGAGACAGTTACTTGGTGTCCTTGAATAGGTTCTTAGGCACAAGTGGAGGAATCACCCACTACCCTCCTACACTTTCAACAAAGGTTACCTTCCAAGCCCATCCAAGGTGAACCAGAAATAGCCTTCCGGTTTACCTGTGTATAAACCCTATATGTCCAAGAGACTAGAGGCTACCTTAACTATATCAACAGTCTGGGGGAACAGTCACAAGCCTAATTCATACACATGGGTAGGGTAGCAAAGCCTGAAACTCTATCTAGGACAGAATCCCTAGATGCATAAAAACCTTGGTCTACATTTTGACAAGGAATCAGAGGGTTCTCTCCTCAGTCCAATGCCTCCATGCAGACTCGTGCTTAACTCCTGTTTGAGAGGAGCTTCCCAGATACTATCAACACAAAGAAGGATTTACCTATCGATTGGCCAACTACATCTGTATTTAAGTACTTATGGGGAGTTTACACTTCCTATCCCACAATTCTAGCCTAAGCTAGTAGGTGTATGACCCTATAAAACAAAAATTACTAATCAATTTTAAATTATAGCGTTCATTTTAAGGGATGTTCTTAATCAGAGGGTAAGTGGCGTGAATGACTGATATTATAGACTCGATAAGAAAAGTAAAACATGTGTATAAATTAATTCTAAAGAAAATTATCACTATTTAAAGCAAGCTCTTTTTCTTTTTGTAAATATGAACTAATGAAAATGCAACTAGGAAAGAGAAAACTAAGACTTATTTTTGTAATTTTTGAGATTTTATTTAAAAACTGAAAGTAAAACTACCATATGCAATTCAAATGCAATGTTTCCAATGCTTTTCTTTTCACTTTTCAAATTCCTCAAATATTACTATGCACCTAAATACAAAAATTCTTGAGTATGCTTGAATAATCAAACTATATAAAGTAAGCAAAATGAAGTATAACAGACTTATAAGAACCAAAGATCAACCACCTAAGGAACACTTGGAAAACACCTAGCTTGGGAAGACATAATGAATGAAAATCACTGAAATCAATTAAAGGCAAGTAACAAACCAACACTACTTGGAAATAGCATGGGATATACGGTATCTAGAACCCTGATCAGTGATTCAGACACACAACACTTGGACCTATCACCCAATAGGAAAACCCACTTCAAATTGCTAAAAGAAAGACAATCCAACCAACAAAAACTAAAGGGCTTACTAAAAAGCACGAAGTATGGTTAACATGGCTATAAAACCTACAATGAAATGCTAGTAGTAAAGAACACAAAGCAAGACAAAATCCAAACAAGGACAAGGACAAGCAACCCTACCCAAAAATTTTGTTGCTAAGGTATGTACGCGACTGTCTAGTTGAGAAACCCGCGTACTATACACGACTGTTCAATACAAGAACCCACATACATAGACCTCTATACACGACTGTGTAGCACATAAACCCACGTATAGGAGTAAAAATTTTCAAAAAAATAAAAATTATAAAGGTCTTTAAAGAACCACTACAATTCCAAACCAAGACAAAAAACCACACATTGAATCAAAGCAAAGACTGGGCAAGGATCTACATGACTAACTCATAGCAAGATGGACTCCTCAGTGGATTCGCTAGTTCTGTTGTTCAGGATTAAACACCCTTGTAACCTAGGGTCTCGAGTTACCAACTTAATACTAACCTTGCAGACAATCATCTTTAATAGAGTACATAAAGGAAATGGGAAGAAATTCTTGACTCACCCAATTATCAACGGTTGATCCAAGCTTGATCTTCTTCCACTCTGCTTCTCTCCAAAGTTTCTAGGGATGCACCTCCTTCACCTGCAAAGAGAAAATTCTCCAAGTACAATCTTATACATGTATATATTAGAGGTTAGATAAACAATATATCTATTGCATAATCGAATATATTCATCAACCACGATACATGAAAGAAACTCAACACAATGTTGGAAGAATAATTCTCTTTATTAAAAATCAATGAATGAGATAAGAGTACAACCCAAATTCTGAGATAAGGACTCCTCTACAACCAATGGACTTTGAGTTCTGCTGCTCCAAGACTTCTGAAGATATACCACTAGCATAACGTTTCTCTCCAAACTTGATTTGATTAATTCCCTCCCCAAGGCCTCTATTTATACTTTGGGATATAAAGTGGTTTCAAAGGTTGAGGAGGTTGAAACAGTTAGGTTAGCTAATGATTAGGACCCAACTAATATCCATTAATCATGATTTATATTTTTTAATGTCGAATCAAGATGTACGCGACTATTGATATAGGAAACCTGTGTATGACACGCGAGTTGCTTAAAGTAAACCCGCGCACGCTGATGTATGCGGGTTGCAATGAAGATAGTTGCGTATAGTATGCGAGTTGTCAATGGGGATAGTCACATACACAACTCAACACTCAGAAAAATAATATGGCAAGATGGTTCAAGGGTAAATGCATCCCATGTCATGCCCATCTATAGTGTTTTGGAAAATTTCAATCCTAAGATGTCCTTTTGTGTACCAACATAAGGAATGTCGGCACTCAGATAGAGAAGTGCCATTTGGGTTGATAACAAGGTAAGTATCTAGAGTGAAGCTATGAGGTTGGGAATGAAAGAAGAGTTGCCTCTACACTTCATTTGGTTCATAGTGATGTCTTTGGTCCGATGCCTACAACATCCATGAATGGATCTAGATACTTTCTGACCATCATTGGTGACTACTCAAGATATTGTTGGATCTACTTCCTTAAGAAGAAGTACGAGGCATTTGAAACCTTCAAAGTTTTCAAATACTTAGCTGAGAACACTCTTGGGAAGAATATCAAAGAACTTATATCAGATAATGGAGGAGAGTACATCAAAAGAGTATTCCAGTAGTTGTGTGCTTAAATATGTATTTAAATACAACATTCATTCCCAAAAATTGTGTATCTAAGAGGAAGAATAGATCCTTGAAATATATGGTTTCATTCCTTCTTGAAGAAAAAAATATTCCATCGTATATGTGGGCTAAAGCAATGAACTTTGCTTCATACATTCATAACATAGTGCATCATAAGTCAGTGGTTTGGTTCACTCCATTCGAAGCATTGATGGGACATAAGCACAATGTATCATATATTGTAGGAGAGCTCTGATACCATGTAGAATTAGAATATCTAATGTTAAGAAGAAACACAAGAAGTATATATCGCTAAAAAGATAATTCTCAAAACCATGCACAAGGAAAATAGAGAGATGAATAGTAAGACTAGATAGAAGATAAGTGAAGAATGATCCAATATATTTCAATGTATTATTGATCAAAATAGTGTACATAAATAATACATCCTTCATAGGAAAATTCTAGTTTCTTAGGAGACAAATCATGCTAGCTGATAAAGCTGACTTACCAAATTTGATAAACCCCCATAGGTGGCTAAAGCACTTTCCAAATATGTCAAGGAACTCACGAAATGGATGAACATTGAGTGAGTTGTCATGAATGATAGAAAAACATGCTAATCATGGAATATGTAGAGAAAATCATGGAGGGTGGGTTGGAAACAAAATATAGCAATTTCCTAGTTCACTAGCTTTACCTTATCCACTGAAAACCAAAATAAAACAAGTATAAATACAAAATATGCAGGAATGAATAGTTACTAATTATAACACTCAATAAAGTTGATAGGATCTAACCAAAATCATGATAAAGGTTCTCCTAGGATATATATGTCAAGTGTTGACCAAGTGATGCAAGTGGATGTAAACTATCTAGGCTAGTAGGTAGGAATTTAATAAGAAATGACTAAATATTGTTATCTTAAGTATAGAGTGGGTTTATAATATCCCAACACCCCCCTTTATGTATGAATTTATAATTATATGTCTAAAATAGTCATATTCATAAGTTCCCAACAACAAGTCTACAGTCGCCCTTTACAATTATTCATGTCCAGAAAATTTGAGAAAAGAGGGAAAACCACACAGGGAAAATATTCCATCAAGAAAGGAAAAGGCACAAAATTTAAAATATGCCTTCAATTATGTCTTTATATTCACTTTAATGAGCTGAATGAAATTCTTCTGGTGTAATACCTGATGAATATGTTTGTAGACTCCACAATCATGCACTAGAGTGTAGACTCTATAAGAAAGAAGAGGAGAGACTCTTTGTATCTCATCATCTGAGGAATTAGGATAATTATTTGAATGCTTCTTGTTGCTAAAAAATTGTGATATGAAAACACAATCTGAAAATGAAAAGAGATGTGTGCATACTCCTTCCCAAAGAGTACAAAAATTAAGACAATCAGTTTCGCAAATCACTTCCCTAAAATACCTTTATTTATGACTTATCCTATTTCACCTACATTCACATGGCCATTCGTGACTATTTGAGGTGGTTTTGGAGCTCATTGGTCCACTTAGGAGAGTTTGAGGTCCAATATAAGAATACCACATGTATGCCACCAATTTTCCTCCAAACGATAACGATTTTATCCTATTATATTATAATAATGTTCCAAAAATATTCACATGTTGGACACTAATAGAAAACTCAATTATTGGCACCATCTCTATGTGTTAAATTATTTAGTTGTGGGGATTCTCTTTGTTATGGAGAAAACTTCCTATGGCTTGGGGTGTACCACAACAAACATAGAAATCACATAAATCAATCCCTTCCCAATATGCAAGAGAAATATGACATCTAACACTAAAGGATCTTGAAACATACCTTATTCCAGACAGTTGTAGTAGATCCCCATTGGTATTTTTCCAATCCCGCTTGCGTTAGCAATTTACTCTCAACAACAGTAAACAAGGCAAGCATGCTATATAATATAGTGTTAGGCCTACTCTAGAATATATAATCAATGATACATAAGCAATTAAACACATCCATGGATTCAATATTCATTTAAATGCACATCATTGGACAAGAAAATATATTTATCATAAATAAATCAGAGATTACATAAGTGACAACCTCTATTGGCACGTCTGCAAATCAAAGAAACTGAGTCCTCCACCTGGGCCTCCACCACCTCAATCCTCCATATCTCGATAGCAATATTACAAGTAAATGCAAGCTTGGGAAGCACAAAAAGTTCTCCAAGGGACAAAGGGATGCTGACTCAAGTATAAGCAAGCTACAACAACAATGTACTATAGTTTTCTTTCTCTTCAATTCCTCTTCTTCAATGTATCCAAAGGGTTCCTTATGTAGTGCTTCAATGGGGTAATGGAAGGTCAAATCTGAGCGATCTCAAGGAATATGGAAGGACAAGAGACAAGTGATTTAGATCCACATCAAGGAAAACTCCAAAAACATTTGTCCTTTTGCACGCATCCTAATGTACATGGATTTAGGGGTAATATCTGCGTATATACATGAGAAAGGCATTAAAAGTCGCGTACAACAAATAATGAGTGTTTTTAGGGATGATCTTGGAAACATCAAAGGTACAAAAATAGTCCATGGGATCCAAAGAGTATGCAGAGGGATAGGGAAGGACATAAAAGTGTGATCAACCATTTTTGGTAAAATCAGCTATAACAGACGCTATCATGCTAGAACATTTTATTACAACTCCCCCAATGGGGTATGAACATGTGGTAGATAAAAAAAAACACCTCCTAGAAGCAAGCTTGAAGGTCTTCTGAAGTCCGAACAAGTCATCTTTGTTTGTTTCACCAGGCTCAATTGATAACACGGACTAAGTACAACTTAGGTGGTAACAGGTAGTTTACTTTCCTACCATTTAATCTTATTCAAGTGTGTTATCTCTTCAGTAAGCTTAGGTATTGCATTCAGATCTGTTACGTTCGGTTCATTTATTTTAAGGTTTGTTTACATTTGTCATAAGGTATTTTGTTTTCAAATATGTGATATGTTTCATAATTAGATTCCAAACNCCAAGACATGGATTTAGAGGTGACCATCAGTTTAAGAGAACTCTCTCAAATCCTAGAAGCAGTTGGGAATGATTCACACTCGGTAAAAACCATCTTGACAGCAGTTGAGAGCTTATCAACCTCTCCCGAAATAATAGACGAACCAAAATCCCAAGAAAAACAAAAAGATGTTATTTGCAAGACTGCAAAAGAAGCTGATACATTGGGTATTACATCCAAAGGAGAGAAACCGAAAAATAAATATTTATTTACATGCAAGCTAACAGATCCATCATATGCTCAAATAACTGCTCAACTAGAAGAAGAGGATCTGTATGACATAGCGAAGGAAGGTGAGTATTGTTACCACCTAAGTTGTACTTAGTGGTTTTTTTATCAAGTGAGCCTGGTGAGCCGAACAAAGATGATTTGTTTGGACTTTAGAAGACCTTCAGAATTGCTTCTGGGAAGTGTTTGTTATACTATATCAAATGCTCATACCCCATAGGGGAGTTGTAATAAAATTTTCTAGCATGATAGTGTCTGTAAAAAACTTGGTCTCTTGGACTTTATTTGTTAATCCGATCATCCCAGAGTGTTTTTTCCCTTGGTTACTATTGGTTGTTGAATAAATGACTGATAATTTCTGAGTTTTTCACTCAATACCTCCAAAGTTGGGGTGGTCGGATTGGCATTTAGGCCTATTGAGGTTATTAGAGTCTATGTGTCAATGTATAAATATGCTAGGAATTATGGTTGAGTCATATGAACATGTCTAATTCCCCCTAGGTTTTTGTTTTTTTAAATTTTTTAAGTCTTTTTAAAGTTTTAATTTTTCCAAAACTTAGGCTATTTTTTTATAGTCCAAATGGAAAATTTGGTTTTGCAATAAAAGTGGGCTCAGAAGTCAGATTCAGTCATGGGGGTACTCATTTTCTAGCTCAGGGCACCCAGTAAATCCATAAACCCAATTTTCCTAAGTTTTGAGTGATTTGTCCATCACTTAGGTCAAAAATTCAAAAAAATCAAATATTAATTAATTTAATTAAAAATTAATTAAATAATGGAGCAAATCCAAATTCCTAAATCAGTGGATTTTGCTCCGATTTGACTGAAATCAGTCTCATTGGCTTTGGATTGACTAGGTCTGACCATTCCTTGTCACAAGGAGTTGATCTGAGCTAAACAGGGAGTGCACTACAGCATGCATTATTGGGAATTGTGCCCTCTCTCTCTCTCTCCTCCACACGTGTGGGCTCATCTGGATGAGATTTGGTTGATGTTTTAGTTAACCGGTTGAGGTGTCGGTCCGATCAGCACTTTGATTGACAGTTGCACTCAGTTAGACTAAGATCAAGCTTGGCTTGACTCCTCATGTAGCTGCAATCTCTCTCTCCTTGGGAATTGCACCCCCTTCGGGCTAGGTTTTCAGTTTTTGCTATAAATGAAGCACAATCTCCTCCTTTCCAAGCTAGTTAGATGTGGATTGAAGAGCTATTTCTATTGTACCGTTTCTATTTTTCATTTGAAATAAAGAAAAAATTTGGAGGCAATATGGTGTCATCTTATTGTTTGTGGACGAGCATTTCCATGTTTTACTGAGGTAACCTGTATCTATGTTCATAACTTGCTTATTTTTATAATGTGGATCCAATGCTAAAATATTGATAATAAGTTTATTATGATCTTGATAGGAAAGGAGTTTGTAAATAAGTTTATTGTCTATCTCTTTCCTTTTTATGCATGTTTAGAGATCTAGATTTAACATGTTCTATAAGTTTATATGCATGCTATTCTAATATCTCTCTTTATAATATATCTGCAAAATGGTGATGTGGATCACATATATTTCTTCAAATTTGATGTAGCACCTTCCCATATCTGATATGAGGCTGAATAGACACTAATATATCAAAAATATTATCATATGGAACAACAATGTCCAAAGGTTCAGTGTCTTCGTGAGTATATGGGGCTAGAGTAGGAGAAAATTGAGCAACTGGGGAAAACCAATGAGTGTAAAAATATGAATGATGAATGTGTTAGAACATCATACAACCTACTACTATTGTCACATATCACCTAGGACATACCTTCAATTTTTTTTCACTTATGTTGCATAGTCCAAACTTTGGTTATGTTTACTTCCTAAGGTAATTGGGTGTTTTTTACCATTAATTACACACACCACCAACATTTTGATCATTCAGGACTATGACCACCCTTACTAATGACAGTTTGGGCTCTTGGGGTTCTCCCACTCTTTAAAATAGGGAACTAGATTGAACAAAGGCTCTCATTATTTTTATTTGAGTTTTTTTCAATGCTCTTTTGGATAATTAAATTCTCCCTAGAGCCAGTCCTACTCACCCATGCACTCCAACACACCTTTAAAGGGTGATTCCATGAAGATGGGTAACACTTTTTGGCCAAATTTGGCAATGAAAACCTGATTTTTTACTCATGTGCTAGATAGAAGCCCTCAAAACGCATATATGCCATGTGAATTTTGACTTGCAGTAAAAAAACAAATTGTAGAATATTATGTTGGATTCATAGTGATATTTTAAAAAAAATATTCCGATGTCATTTAATGTGTGAATTTTTGCATTTAATGAATTGTGTGACCTTAAAAATTTGAAGAAGCTAATAAGTGGCTCGTGCCCACGTAGAGTAATTCAATCTTGCATTAATAATTTAAAAATATATATATATATGAGCATGATCTACATAAAATGCAGTGTGATGTGCATATTTTTTTGTTAATTTTTTTCGCATTATACAATTATTTATTATTTTTCGAAAGTGACCACATTCGATTTCAGCATCGTTTTAAACACATATTTGTCCACGTAAAGAAATTTTTTCTATTTTTTCAAAAATTGAAAAACCAAAGATACCATTTTGAAGAGGACACGTCGATATGTGATGTGTACATTTTTAAGAATTTTTTGGCTGTGTATTTTTAACTCTGCAGATTTTTCTTTGAGCTGCTTCGAAGTTGCAGTGTGGTTTTCTAAGTATAAGTTTTAGAAGTAATTAAAAAATAAATTTCATATGAATGCCAAAATGCATGTATGATACCTCAATGGATATCAGATTCATTGGTGAATTTATTGGTATCAACTCTGCTCAGTTATGTGCTAGGAATGGCAGGGTGTACACCTCTGCAAGGCACATAAAAATTTTCATTTGTTTGAATGTGGGCTAAGTCTATTTTCTTAAGCCCTTGACCGAGGTATGAACCTCGACCGAGGTATTTAAATACCTCAGTCGAGGTATTAACGAAACCTTGACCGAGGGTTTGTAAATCCCTCAACCGAGGGTTTAACAAACCCTCGGTCGAGGGTTCGTCAAGACCTCGACCGAGGTATGAGCTCGGTCGAGGTCCTAGTCATGTAAACTCCTTTGGAACAAAATCCCGGGAGTGAATTCAAACATTAATGACACTCCAACTACACACCCAACCATATTTCCCACCCGAATTTTTGATGAAACTCTATATAAACATAATTCATACTAAGCTAACTCTATCCTTCAAAATTGCCTAATTTCTTTGAAAAAATGTTTGTTTTGTAATACAAATTTAGCATTGTAGATTGTTTTGTAGGTATCAATTTGGATTGTTGATCAATCAAAATGGGAAGCAACCAACATCAAACAAGAAGAAATGAAAGAAATCAAAACAAAATTGAAGAGAAAAGAGAGAAAGATAAAGAAAGGAAGAGGAGAAAAAGAACAATCTTGAGA
>LPNX010391583.1:2926-51120 GCA_001517045.1 Pseudotsuga menziesii
CAAATCATTCAATAACTCATTATTCGTAATGTAGTTTTATTTTCCTACTAATATAGGGAGTTGACACACTCTTATTGGTACTAAATTCTCGTAACTCATTGCTGGTTTGATATTATAACATGATTATTAAACACAAGACCCAATTTGCCATATATATATATAAAGTTAGTTAAGTGGAAACAAAGAGAAACATTAGTCCTTATGAGACCATACTTTTCTCTTCAAGTAATATATTGATTTATAAAGACATGATATTAAAATATTCCTTATTAACCAACTAACTTTATCTTCAACAAAATCACATCAAATAATAAACATTTGGATAAGATTTTAAAAGTAGGTTATGATAAATCTTCAACGCTTATCCCTTGATTCTCAATGTAAATCCTTCTCATAACAATTTCAAAAAAGTGAATTTGTTAACTAATTCCTAGTTCGCAAAGGTTTCTTTTAAAAGCATTGAATTTCATGTTTCAGTAGCTTCTGGAATATCATCATTTCAGTAGCTATCAATTCTTTACTTTTACTATATGAAATTCAATTATTTCATCAAAACAAAACACAATTTTATTTGATGAAATAATGGTTTTCAAAAGCTGTTGGGTAGGGGCACAACACAGCAGTGCGCCCTTCTCTTCTAACCCACAGACATTTGTTTAAACTCCACAGCCTCACAGACTGTGTGAACAATGCATAAAAAACTATATGTATATAACAGCAATCCTAGCAAAAGAACTAGATCTCCATTTCCAACGATTGCTCTAATTGTCACAGCATTTTCTAAGCAAAAAAAATTCCACGCTGATGTTCTACTCCACAAAAAACATTTCCAAGCTGATGTTTTGCTCCACAAAAAAATTTCCATGCTGATGTTCTGCTCCACAAAAAAAAAAAAAAATTCCTCAATATGGCTGCTTCAGAGCTCACCCGAATTTCTCAACAAAAATGTCTGCTGCTGCGTTTTACACAGACTGCTCCTGCGTTTTCCTCAATGGACTGCTCCTCCAAAATTTGCCTCAGTCAAACCTCGGAGATTGCAGAGCTAATTCGAAAATTTTGTCACCTCAAAAATGAATTTTTGATGGGGTATTTATACTAAATCTCCTCCATATTTTACTGAGCCGACTTGTATTTAATTTTTATTTTTAATGGAGCCGACATACTATAAAAATATTTTATTATTTTTTAATAAAACTTTGACTAAGCCAACTTTGTGTTTGACTGAGCCGACTTATAATTTTTGTTGGGTCGACTTCAAAAGTTAATATCTCATCAACTATGAGGAACCACGTGACGTGCCACTTATCGTTGGAAAGGGCATGATGAGGGCTGTCATCTTATGAGGGTCTTTCTTGCATTGACCAGATCCTTTACTCATATTTTATTCAATTTGTGATGGCCATCATGAAATGACTTGAATTCTTCTTGATGGCTTCTTCACGAACTTTTATGGTATAAAGAGCTTCATGCAGGGTCATGGCCATCCATCATATAAGTGGGTGCAAGATATTCCTTGTGCACTTAGGACCATCTTCAAGAATTATCATCTCCATCAAGGCTCATCATTTCCATCTAACCATATCAATTGCCAGTAGTGGGCTCCATGACCTTTGCAAGGTCATCAGGGTCTTCATCAAGGGTTCCAAGACTTCATGGGCTTCTCCATTGTCTGCCAAGGCTTCGGGATTATCTCTAGGGTCTTCAGCATCATCAGCAGGGCTTCTTCAAGAGTTCAACAAAGTGGTGATATCGATGACATCAAGACCATGTTGGCATCAATGACAATTTCATCAACAATGCCATACTCTGTATGTAAAAAAATTAATGCTGTCCCTGTGCCTTCTGATACAAGTATTGTACAGCTTGATCATTCAAACGTAAAAGTAATAGGTAAGTTGAAAGAGGTGTTTATTAGATTAGCTTTGAATCCTCAAGTCCATTTTATCATTGACATAATTGTAGCAGACATCCCAGAAGCATATGGTCTATTTCTCAGCAGAGATTGGTCTGAGAAACTGAAGGGATATTTTGCTACTGATTGGTCACACCTATGGATATCTCATAATGGTCGCCTGAATAAAATCAAAATTGATCAGGAACGCTACATGAAGCATACCGTCACCAAATTGGATGATTCGAATGAACCGGTATTATTCACCGATACCATAATGGGAAACTATATGGCAGAATATTTCTTTGGGGACTTTGAAGCTGAAACTTCATCAATAACAGGTGCAGAACAGCAGTCTGAAATTTGCCATTTTTCGCAAGTTCCAGATGAAATTCCAATCCCAACTGCAGTACACTTAGATCTAAACAATGGTCTCTGGTCTTTATATTTAGACAGGTCTAAGTCAAAAGAAGGGGATGGTACAGGTTGCTTGCTGATAGACCCCTATGGGAAAAGGTATTTCATAGCTTGCAGGTTAGAATTCGAATGCACCAACAACGTGGCTGAATACGAAGCTCTGATTCAAGGGCTGAAAAAAGCAATTGACCTGGGAGCCAAAGCTTTGGTAGTGTTAGGAGACTCTGAGATAATTATTAGACAGGTACGTAACACTATACATTGCATTGCTGGACACCTAAGAAATTATCAGGAAGAGGTATGGAATTTACTATTAGCATTTGAAGCCTTTAACATAAGTTCCATCCCTCGTTATCTAAATCAGGAAGCTGATCTTTTAGCTAATGTTGCTTCAAGGTTAATTCCATCTGAAGGAATGCTTACTGATTCTTTCTTGATTGAATTGCTTTTTAGACCTTCTATACCTGATAACATAGCAAATTGGAGAGTCTTCGACAACGATGAGCAGTTGATCGATTTTCTGACTTTGAAGGATACTTTTAAAGATGCGGTCATTGACGAAATGACTCACGATGAGGATCTATATAATTTTGCGGTAATTCATAAGCCTTGCTCAATTCAGGAATCTCTCAATCAGGTTAGTACTCTTCCCAGATCAGTAATCAAACTTGAGAAATTCTATGACTTGAAGGATAAATTTAAAGTTGCAAGGAACTGTAAAACTAGCAGCTCCATCATGCAATTTGAGATTGTAAATCTAGGCACTGAACATAACCCTCAATGAGTAAATCTGGGTAGTACGTGTACTCCCCAGGAAAAAACAGCCTTTATAAGACTCTTTAATGAGTTTAAAGACATTTTTGCATGGACATACAAGGATTTTAAAACATTCGATCCTAATATAATGCAACATGTCATTCCTATGAAACCAGAGGCTAAACCTTTTCAACAGAAATTGAGGAAAATGCATCCCAGCCTAGAACCAGCTATCAAGAAGGAGCTGAATAAACTCCTTGCCGCCAGAATAATTTTCCTGGTTTGGCATGCACAGTGGGTGGAAAATCTTGTCCCCATCAGAAAGAAAAATGGCGATATCAGGTTATGTGTCGATTTCCGAAACCTGAATAAGGTTTCAGACAAGGACAATTATCCTGTTCCTCCAATGGAGAAAATATTGCAACAGGTCTCTGGATCTGAAATGTTTTCACTTCTAGATGGATTTTCAGGGTACAACCAAGTGTTAGTGTCCAAAGCTGACCAGTTGAAAACAACCTTTAGGACTCCTTGGGGAACCTATGCCTATAGGAAGATGCCATTTGGTTTAATAAATGCCGAAGCAACATTTCAGAGGGAAATGGATATCTCCTTTAGAGGTCTGATCGGTAAGTTTGTCGTTATTTATCTTGATGATATTATCATCTTTTCAAAAAATAGAACTGATCATTTAACTCATCTCAGGAGAGTTTTTGAGCGTTGCAGGAAGTATGGGATTTCTCTAAATCCTAAGAAATCTATCTTTTTAGTCACAAAAGGTAAGTTACCGGGTTTTGTTGTTTCTAAACAAGGCATCAATATTGACCCAGAACGTACCCGTGCTATATCACAGATTTCGATGCCTCACTCAAAGAAGTCTATGCAGTCGTTTCTTGGGAAGATAAATTTTGTTTCTAGATTTATTCCTGGGTTCACGGAAATTGTTAGGCCGCTTCAGAAAATGATCAAGAAAGACGTTGATTTTAAATGGTCTACTGATGAGAAGCAGTCTTTTCATGATATCTTAAAAGCTATTGATGAAGCTCCTACTCTAACTAGCCCAGATTTTTCCAAACCTTTCATTTTGTATACGTTTGCTTCTGATTCTTCATATGCTGTTGTTCTGACACAGAAAAACCAGGAAAATAATGAAGCTCCTATCACTTTTATGAGTTCTGGTTTGAACGATGCAGAGTTGAACTATCCAGAAGTAGACAAGCAAGCTTTTGCTGTTTTTAAATCTGTCAAACATTTCAGGGCTTACTTGTTGAAGTCCCACACCAAAGTCATTGTACCATATTCTGTAGTTAGAAATCTCTTGGTACAAAAGGATCTTGGTGAAAAACGAGCACATTGGGTTACAGCTCTTCAGGAATACGACCTAGAAATTAAGCCTTTAAAGATTGTTAGGGGACAAGGACTCTGCAAGCTAGCAGCTGGATCTTCGGACAGTTTTGAATCTGATCTGCACTTCTTTAGCGAACCTTCTTTGTTCGAAAGGGAAGTTTTTCTGATCTCCACTCCTCTTGATTCTTGGTATAATGATATTAAGTTTTTTTTATTGCATGGGAATTCTCCTGATCATTTAGACCCACGTAATAAAAGGGCTTTGAGATTGAGATCTGCCCCTTATCAGCTGATTGATAAAATTTTGTTTAGAAAGAATTTCGAAGGAGTTCTCCTTCGTTGTATAGAAAGAAATGAGGCTGATAATGTGTTATCTCAACTACATGTAGGACCAGCCGAAGGACACTTTGGCGGAGAAACCACTGCACATAAGATACTTAAAGCTGGTTACTACTAGCCTATGTTTTTCAAAGATGCATATGCTTTTGCCAGGAAGTGTCAGGAGTGTCAAAGAGAAGGAGGCAGATTGAAGAAGGCAGCGTTACCCCTCCAGCTGGTTATTATCGAAGTCCCATTTCAGCAATGGGGTCTGGATATTGTTGGCCCAATCACACCAGCTTCTTCATAGCAGCATAAATACATTTTGACAGCCACAGACTACTTCACTAGATGGGTTGAAGCCATCCCTTTGCGAGTGGTTAACTCAGAACAGGTGATATCATTCCTTGACTCTTTTATTATCACCAGATTCGGTGTTCCTAAATCTTTTATTTTTGACAATGCAACTTATTTTTCTTCTGTTAAATTAACTAAGTATGCATTGGGAAAGGGAATAAAGTTAAAGTATTCATCTAATTATTATCCCCAGGGTAACGGGTTAGCTAAATCTTCTAATAAAAATTTAATCAATATTCTGAAACGTATGGTGGTAAATCATCACAGGAATTGGCATAACGCCTTATCGAATGCCTTGTGGGCTGACAGAGTGACTCCCAAAGCTGCTATAGGAAAATCTCCTGTTTTCCTGGTATATGGCAAGGAAGCTATTTTTCCTCCTCATTTATTTTTACCTTCTTTACAGCTCTCCCAGTCAGTGCAAGAAACACCATGTTCTACCATGGAGCATCGAATTAACACCTTGCATAAACTGGAGGAAGATAGGGAGTTGGCTAGGAAAAAGTTTGATAAACACCAGCAGACCGTGAAGCGTTGGTTTGACCTCAAAAAATCAGTCAGTCGGGAGTTGGAAGTAGGTGACCTAGTCCTGAAATGGGACAAGGAGCACTAAGACAAAGGAAAACATACGAAGTTCCAATGCCTGTGGCTGGGACCATTTATTATTACAGAAAAACTTGGTCCTAGCACTTTCAGGTTGCAAACATTTGAAGGTGACATTGACAACCTTCCAGTGAATGGTCACCTGATTAAGAGATATTTTTGTTGATCCCCCTCAAGGGATTACCCTGTATATATCTTGTGTGGTGTGCTTGCTTGGTGGATTTTTGTCATGGTTTCTCTCTGGTTTGTTTAATTTACATATTTTCCCATATTTATTAGTTATTTTATTTGCGTGTTGTGAGTCTGATCAATTTATCAAACCTCAAACTGATGACTGATTTCAAGTTCTGTAATTGATCTGTAAATCGTGCATGAAGACATTACTATCCTGGAAAATGTCATGCTGTTTTACTTCTTGAACAGAGAATGGTGTTTTCATCGTTCTAGATTTTACCAGAAACTCTTAAACCATGTTAAAATTAATTAATTATATCAGCCTCTGCAAAGATTTGCCCAAAGGGATTAGGGAAATACTTGGTAAAGTTATATATTTAAGTCTTTTACGCCATCCCTTCTCGTAAAGAGGATTAGATTTGCCTCCCCACCTGCTAAGATAATCTCATTAGAGATTAACTATAATTACATTCTGGACAAGGATGCACTTGAATATTTGCAAAAACAATCTGAAGGACATAAGGTCTCATAACGAGTTGATCTGTTCAGGATCATAGGTTTTCATTCAGTAACATTGTCGTCTCTGGTCACCAAGCCTGGACAATGACCCTTGGACAGAAAACCCTGAGGGATGAAAGGTCTCATCACGAGCCGGTTCATTTTACTGTAGTGCAGACTGGTGACTGACATGTTTACTATATGGTTACCAAGCCTGAACCATGGCCTTCATGAGTAATAAAACTAAAAAGAAAATAATGGTAACAGTTCACCCCAACCAGAATTGTATATTTATAACTAGCGGATGGGATACTAGCATTATGTGGGTTTGAAGCAACCCTGTCGAGGCTATGGACGCCTGCTGGAAGCAGGGCCATGCTTGTGGTATTGAGATTTTATTCTTTAAGACTGAGCCATTTACTGTCTTACTCCTTAAGGACTGATTTTTGTTAGAAACCTGATTTTCATCAGATAAATGACTAAAACTGTAATTTTCTGGTAATTTTTAGAGCTGTGAAATGCTTGAATCTGTTTAAGATGTTAAAATAGCAATCTCTTTATTATGGCTTATATAAAGGATTTACTTTCTTTGTTTGCATGGTTTCAGGTTAAGAAGCAGAGATAATTGTTTCGCCCAGTCAGTCGCCATCTGTTGTGCCCCTGCCCAACAGCCTTAAAAAACATTATTTCATCAAACAAAATCCTATTTTGTTTGGTGAAATGTTTGAATTTCCGAAAGCAAATTTAATGAATCACCAGCTGCTGAAACAATGAGATTCTGCGAGCTACTGAATCAGTGAAAGTTTATGTTTTTTAAGCAGCCTTTGCAAACCATAGGTTATGTGCCAAAATCACCATTATTGAGTTATTATTGATTTATACTTAAAAACTAAAGGAGGAGTATTAATAATTCTCATATCTTTTATCATAACCTAATCTTGAAATCTTATCCAAAACATTATCAATTGATTTTATTATTTGGTTTTGTTACTATAATTATTGATAAGGTTGAGATATTGGAATGGTGATCTTTGTATGATTTATCGCATTACCATAGATTTTATTTCAAGGTTGATTAATGGTTATGCGGTCAGTTTGTTATAACTTTGGTAAAGCCTAGAGTGTCGAAGGCCAAATTTTTTTCGTGCCATATCCTAAGTTTACGAACCATGGTCGATATTACCATAACTGTTTATGTTGATCTTTATAATATGGTCTATATAGAAAAGTCTGGTTTCGACGTGATGGTTTGTATTATTATCACGTGATCGCCACCTTCGAGGTTTAACATTAATATACTGTAAGGTTTATGCATTGATCTTCGAAGGTTTGATCCTTGTGATTTTTATGACCTCTGCCATCGCCTCCGAATACGATCCACCTGGTGCGAAGTCGATACGGTATCATTACATTGGTACTAAACTCTGTCCATCACATTTAAGTCCCAGTACTTGTCCTCCATCATGGCTATCTGTCAATGGAACACCTGTTTCGTGTACAGCGAAGGGTTTCATATCATTAACGCCGGATAAATAATGATAACATGAGTTATCTGGAGTCTTCGACCGTCATTCCTCATTACTCGATTACCTCTCTGAGAGATAATGCCTCCATCCATGTCGGGTTTACAAGGGTATAGTATGCGTCCGCTCATGTTACAGTCGGTTTATGAATCCATAGGGTTTCATTGCTTGTATTTCTTCCTCGGTCTGCATCCCAAGTGCTCGCTATCTGGTTCACTGTCTTGTGCCGAGCTGTGGTATTTGTTCTGTGTGCGGTTATGTGCCTTGACACAGTCAGTCATGGCGTCGGTGGTGAGGGTCGAGCCTTGTGAAATGAAATTATTGGATTCGAACCCTGAGCTGTTATCAAAGGTCGAGGCTGTCGGATGGCTCCCATTTTTCAGTAAATTCTCCGATTCGAACCCCAAAGTCACAAGGGTGTTCGCTGTCTCCTGGGTTGATTTTCAGGATGAAGTAGGTGATCTCCATTTTCGGGTGGATGAGCGATCAGTGGCCCTTGCCACTAGTATGTCATTAACAGGTGAGAGGTGGTTTAAATATAAACAAGTGGACATTACTGAGTGGCGGCAGCTACTGAAAAACCCTTGTCAAGAGGCATCATTCTGAACTGGAGTAGCGTGCAGATACTTCAAAAAAGAATGGCGCCCGATCCTGGATTTACTTCACTGGTACATGACCTGTGAAGGTCGGCTTTCCTCTGCTTACGTTTATCATCTCAGGTTGATGTCTGCATTTATAGGTTTTCTGCTAAACTTACCTTATTACCTGGTGTGAAGTTTGTTTAAAATGTCCTCTGCAATTAAGAAGGGTCCTAAGCATGTTAGTCATAGTCTCTTTCACCATGGCTTAGTCCGTATGTTAATTGAGAGGGAGCTGTCGAAGTCAAACCGGTCCTGGGATGAGTTCATAGACTCTAATGGTTTTTTGGCCTTCTGCCACTATCAGTTTGACAACCCTGAGGAATGCAACAGGCATCAAGAGCCGAATCATGTTTCAATTCCTCCTTTACGAGAGCCTCTGTTAAACCCTACCGGCCGTATGAGCCCCGAATATTGTCGTGACCCTGTGTCCACTCCGGTAAGAAGCCCAAGTACCCCTCTGGTTTCTAAAAGAATGAGGAAATCTTCGACTTTGTCACCAGTTACACCAAAGAATAGTGTTGATAGAACATGCAATCGGGGAAGTAACAGGTCAAGAGCTAAAGTGATAGGAATATTTACTAGGAGTATGGCCAAAGGTAATATTGTTAAGCCACCGGTGAATGATGCTATTTGTGTCGAGACTGTCGTTATCGATGATGATGAAAGTAACCCCGTTTTTCCTGTGGATGATCATAATGTTGGTCCTCAATCTACCTCGAATCATGTCGAGGATGGTTCTCCCGCCGTTCGATAAGGATGTCTAGCCTGACCCTATTATTGATCTTCTAGCTAAAGGGAAGCCTGTAGAGACAAGCTCGTCTGGTTTTCATGACGTTGGGGATGTGATGCACCCATTGTTTGTTAACTGTCTCTTAGACAAGATACGTAGGATGGAAGAAAGGGTGAATGAGGTAATAGCTAATCATGATTTGATGAAGGCCGATAATCTTAAGTTAAAGGAGAAAGTAGACTTGAGTGATAAGCATCTCTTGCATTTAAAAAATCATAAGAACAAGATGATAAGAAGGGTTCTTAAATTACAGAATGAGAATGATAAGAATGAAGAAAAGGTACGAGAGCTTAATGCTCAAGTTGCGCTTATGCAGTTTAAGGGTCAGTTGCAAAGTCAATCGAGTGGTGTGAACATCCAAGTCTTCAACGCTCCTATAAAATTGTGATGTTTTGGGGTATATTTGCTATCGGTTTCAAATTTTGAAGTTATGATGGATTAATGATCAGGTTATTTCTATACAGGTATTGGCTTGTTTTATTTTTGTTTATTATATATTTTTTGTCATTTCGATTTTTTTTAAGTGTGTTAATTATATCATTTTTATGTGTTGTATCGCAGGCGATATGGTTGCTGTTCTTGCTCGGATTTTGATGGCTATCTGTTTTTAGATGATCCCCACATGATCGGAACAAATTGATTATCAGGTCTTCCAGGTGTTGTTTCATCGTTGATGTTCTCAATATTTATGGATCGAATCTTCACCATTTCTAGGAATTTCCACGTATATAGAAAAATGACATGTCTTACTTGTCATTTTTAAGGGAAATCAGTTAAAGATTTCGTTTTTGTGATCTCTAGTTCTTAGGACTGTTTATCTTTGGAGATTACATGTATTTAAAGGGGAGATAGCATGTGGGATAGGGGTCGATAGTTTGGAGAAGAAAGGGACAAGACTATTGTTTGATTTCCCTGTGACTCATGACAATTGGCTGTCAGCAGCTACAGATTGTTAAACCGGTGATACTTACATATTTTTACAGTATTTTTACTTTGTATATGTGTGTATTGTATCGCTTAGTCTTGTTGTTTAATTTTTCCATATTATTAATGTTTGCTATGATTTCTTTTAAGAATTATGCAAATATATGTTATATAATTTTCGACTGGTACTGATTTCGATTTACTGATGTTTCACGTCATATCATATGTGATATATGAACCTATTGTATGATCTTGTTAATTTCAGAATTTCTTTTGATTACTATCAGGATTATTAATGCAATAGTTTCATTGGTAGATCTGATATCAGGTTAAATATTTTATTGCTCCTGATCAGGATAGGACTTAGATTAGGTTAAATTTTTTTCTGTTCTGTTAATTATATTGTTTAAAAATCTATTTGAATCAGATTTTTATACTCATGTCATATTCAGATTATTCATTTTATTTCGGATTAATGTACAGGTGTATATAATGTATCTTTGTAATTGATCAAGTCTGTTAATAGTTATTTAACTTCTATCTTTGTAACATAAACTGATTTAACTTATGAATACTGTAATTAATAGTATTCATTAACTTGTATAGAGGTAGGTATATATTTGATACATAATCAGTAGCATTAACATAATCCATTTAAATTTCTCTTTAGTTAGACTTTCAGGGTAACAGAGCCTTTAAACCTGTCGGGAACAACCATCCCAAACAGCTTGGAGCCTTCTTTAAGGATCCTGGTCTGGGTTTTCTTCCCCTGTTGCGTGCATAGTCACTTATTCCCGTCAAAATCCCCCTAGCAGATGCACCAGTTGATCCCATGCATAAGGATGACCAGCAGAGTCACCATGATTCTAATGAAGAGTCATCATGGAAACCAACTTACTCAGAAGCAGAACACGCATTTAAAGAATCAAGGACAAAGAGGCACTAGGGATAGGGTTTGACTAGTAGCGCAGCACCAGGGATGGAGGCACAGCTGAATCGACTCATTGAGGTGATTACAAATAAAATGATACAAAAGTGAAAGAGATGAAGAAATCAACACAAGATGTGTTTTTTGAGGTAAGAACACGTTTTGACTCTTTATGTGATGTAGTTTTGAAGAGAGTGCCGGAGGTAGCGACTGTGCAGGACTTTGGATTAATCAACACTCAGATTCAGGTTTGAAATGTACAAATTCTCTTGACTGCAAATGAGATCAACAATGAGGATCTAAATGCCTCCTTATAGCAGTTATAAGGCCTGTCAATCAACATCAACATGCTATCCACACAGACATTGGTGCATACGTAGTGAGTCACCAATCAAGAGTTGGTAGATAGAGAACATAGTATTAGTGGCCAATTTTTGTGATCGTGAGAGAAAGAAGAAGAAGCACAACGATAGGTTGAATCATTGAGGAAGACACAAGAGGATTTGAGGGGTAAGAGCACCAAGGAGATAGAGGAGTTGAAAAAGGAACAAGATCGACTAGAATTCGATAAGGCACAACTTTGGGACCACGGGATGCAGTTGGAGAATGTAACTTCTCAATTTTGTGAACAAGTGTCAGAAGTTGTTGGAGACAAGGATGCAAAATCCAAGGTGTAGCGGCTTGGGAAGGTTATTATGCAATTGGAGCATGAAAACAACATTTTGAATGCTTTGGTGCATCCAGACACACCACTTGAACAAACAGAAGAGCTAAAAAGCACCATCGAAGATGTGGCGACATAGCTAGATGAGATGGAGTAGGAAGTGAATAAATTCATTGAAGAAAGTACACAATTTTGGGGCAGTGTAGTACAGGATGAATAGTTGGTGCAATTGACTGAGCAGTTGCAGGAGGTAGAGGGGTAGCTAGAGACATTAAATAAATCACTGAGAGTGTTTCCACCACTCATTCATATCACCACGTCTGCAGAGCTGAAGGAGTTGCAGCAGCACGTGGTAAAGGCCCACGACCGCCAACGGAAGTGTAGTACGCAGTTATATGAGTTTAAATATATTGGCGCACAACTTTCTGTTAAGCAATTTTTCACGCTGTAGGTCACAAAGGAAGGAAAAAAGAAGGTTTCTGAGAAGATGGTGGATCAACCATTGGTGCACGACTTGATAGGAACTCAGGAGATCGCTGAGAAGATCAAAGAATAGGTGAAGGATATTACTCAGTAGTATGAAGACTTCAAGATAAAGATCACTGAGTACACCATTCATAGCTAACATGGCTTGAGGGAGAGCCACAATATTATGTTGGGGGGCTGTTGGCAAGAGGTTTTGGGATAAGGTAGTTTCGCAACACCATGGATGTTCTGCAAGGTCAAAGATATTGCGCTAGATGGAAAATAGCGCGCAAGTCAAAAATAGCATATTTTATGTATTTTTGGTCATCTTTTGTAGTTTTGGACCGCATTTTTTGGATAATGGTCATTATTTTGTAGAATCTATTAAGAATTAGTTAGAAAGTTAGTTAAGTGGACCATTGATGTAAAGGCGCAAGCCTATAAGTAGATTGTGAATTGAAAATGTAACTCTCTCTTAGACACTTCACTCTCCTTGATATTTTGAGACAGAGTTTGGTTATGAACTATTGATCTATGTATGTGACATGAGGAACTATTTTGGAGAACCTGTGGTTTTGTGCAGAAATTAATATGACATGAAAAAATTTGAGTAGAATATTTGTGTCCTTTTCTGTTTTCCTGTTTTACTGTCTTCTATGACTCAATTATGAATGCAATCTGTATCTGCGACATGGATCGGTAAATGATGCAATGTTTCGCTACTTTAAATGATATTTTTCTGTTAGATCTGGTTGTGCATCAATGTGTTTATTACAATCTTACTATTATAATGTGATCTATTGAATGATGATGTGGTTCTGTTAATGCATAAGTTGAATGATTAGATCAGTTAAATGAATGTCGTGTTAAGTTGATAAGTAAATGCAAATCATCCTCCTTCATTCTGTGGAAACTTGGTTTCGTTATCTCTCCCTCGACCATCTCAGGTGAGACTTCATCTACTCTGCAGGTGTTACCGAATGGGTTAAAATCTGCCTGGGTCGGTGCTCAGGGAGATCGCAGTGGTTTTGGTGTTGATAGAGAGTGAACCCTTGTCGACTAGTTTTGTGTCAACATGGTTGGTTCCTGTACATAGTGAAGGATCCACTTGGATGGCTTTCAATGGGTCTCATGGGGCTTCTGTATATATCTAGCTACAACACCTACAACATATTCCAATTCAGTTCAAGAGTGTGTAAGATACAACAAACTCCCAAATAGTTGTCTATACAACTAGCTGTCCACCAATGCAGACTCACCAAATTCACTTAGTTTGATACTAGAAAGGAATGGGAACTTGGATGCCTTACATTCAACTATTTTAAAAAATTCAATAACAGTTCTACAACATACTTTCTTTGGCTGACCTTGATCCCTTCTTTAGATTGCACAATTTCCAAACCAAAAAATTGCTTTAATAATCCAAGATCAGTCATGGAGAATTCATTGTGCAAAGAAGACTTGATTGACCTGATTTCTTTATCGCAGCTACTTGTAATCAAATGATCATAACATATAGTACAATGAGCTGCAATACATCACCAACATGCTGCAAATAAAAATTAGGATCAGACTTGCATATTTCAAAGCCAAGCGATAGCAGAACATTGTCCATCTTGGCATACCAAGCTCTGGGGGCTTTCCTGAGGCCATAGAGAGACTTCTTTAACCTGCATACAAGTGAAGGATCCTAAATGAAGCCTTTAGGTTGTTGCATATGTATCTCCTCTTTAATTTCACCATGAAGAAATGCACTCTTCACATCCATGTGGTGAACCTCCTAACACTTAGATGCATGAATGGCTAAAACTAGCCTGATAGAGTCCATCTTTGCAACCGGTGAAAATTTATTTGTATAGTCCACTACTTGGAATTGAGAGAAGCATTTGGAAACCAACCTGGAATTATAATTTATATCAGAACTATCAGGAGCCACTTTGGTCCTATACACTCACTTCCATTGCACTAGTTTCCTTTTGGAGGGAAAGGGAACCAATTCCAAAGTCTCATTGTCTTACAGTGAGTTGAACTCTTCTTGCATGGATATTTTCCATGTTGGGTCAAGTGATGCTTCCTAATATGATTTAGGATCAAATAAAACTATCATGAATCATTTCTCAACAAGATTCACTTCACATGCAGAGAAAGCATTGTGAAATTGAGATATAGTGTTTCTACGATCTAATGGATTTCCAACTAAATCCCCAGCTGCTTCAATGGTTTTTTGAGCCTATTTTGGCCAAATGGGTGAGCCATTATATGAATAATAATATTCAAAAATACCATAATAAGAAATATTATAAATAAAATCATCACTTAGATCATCTTGGAGTGGAGGATTTGAGCATTCCCCTTGAGCAAATTCAGTCTCCTCCATGAGTTCTTCTTCGAATTGCACACTCCTTTCAATGTAAGTATTTTGAGATGAGGGATCAAAGATCTTGTAGTGATTTTCATATTCATCATATCAAACCATGAAGGAATCCTTGCTTTGAGGTTGCAATTCCTTTCTCTTCTCCATAGGAATCCTAGCCCAATCCTTTAAGCCAAAGATCCTGAAATGAGAAACACTTGGCTTGTAACCAAACCAAGCCTATAATGGTTTTTTTCCATGCATTGATTTGTGAGGAACTCTATTTTGAACATATGCAGAATAGTTAATGGCTTCATCCCATATATTAGGATTCAAATCCTTTTCTTCAATCATACAGGTTTCCATCTCCTTGAGAGCCTTCTTTTTGCACACTGCCACACAATTTTGTTGTTGTGTGTAGGGGATTGAATGTTGCATTTGGATGCCACATTCTTCACAGAGCTGCTGCAAAATATTGTTCACATACTCCTTTCCATTTTCAGTCCTAAGGACCTTGCTCTTGTTCTCACATGCATTCTCAACCAGGGCTTTCCAAACTTTGAGAGTCTCAAAAACTTCAGATTTGATTTTGAGAAAGAATACCCATCAAAGCATTGAGAAATCATATATTAAGGTCAACATATACCTTGATCCTCCATATGAGCGTGTGAGAAGAGGCCCAATAAGATCCAAGTGCAACAAATCAAGTACTTGAATAGATATCCTTTCTTTCCCTTTCTCATATCTATGTTCTAGATGCTTGGCCACTACACAGCCTATGCATGTGCCATTGTATATCTCGATAAAAGGAATCCCTTCCATCGTGCATTCTTTGCTCAATTCCTAGAGGTAACTGTAGTTTATATGGAAATATCTCTCATGCCACAACTTGCTTGTCTCATTGGAATGAGTCAGGAGCGCATTCCCTATGGAGTAGGGAAGGAAATGAGAGAACTTGTACATTCTTTCATGATGATCAACAAACCCCAATGCCACCACCTTGTTTGTGGATATTTCTACTATCTCCGTTGAGTATGGAGTAAATGTTACTCTCTTGACTTCACCAGTGTGATTCATTTGGTACACTGAGAGTAGGTTCATTTCCAATTCTGGTACAAACAAAACATTATTAAAATACCCATCATCAATATCGATCCTGGCAATCCCTTTGGCTTGGATATCTAAATCATCACCCATTCGAACAGTTGGACCACTACTAGAATAAATGGATGAGAAGAAATATTTTACAGAGTCCATATTCCTTGAATCTCCTGAATCTATGATAAAGGAAGAAGAGCTTGAAGAACCAAAAACAAATGCATGAACCCTCTCCTTATTGTTTGATCCTGAACCACCATCTTTCTTCCTCGCGCCCTTAGGTAGTGGGATTTTGTTCTTCTCAAGTAGTTGCACCATCATGTCTATGGTATTATTCATACATGCACTCTCTGAATGCCACCCTTTTTAACATTGGGTGCATTTGGTCTTCTCTTTCTTCTTCTTGTCCTTGTCCTTGCAAGGATTTGAACCCCCATCCGAATATTTGGGTCTTTTGTTGCTTCTTCTTGTCTTGTTGCCTTGACTCCTTATATTTTTTCTTTCCTTTGGATGGATTCAAAATTCCTGCAGTAAGAGATTGATCTTTATTGGATTTTATGGTGCCCATATGCACTATCTTGTCTTGCTCTTGAGTTTGTGACTCCATCAAGTCAACAAGTGAAGGCATGCGCCAGTTTCGAGCTGTGATCTTGCTAGAGTGGAAAGTGCTTACAAACACTGAGTACTCTGGCCCTAGCTTCAAAAGTATGGAAAATATGAGCTGATCATCCTTCTTCTCAATGCCAAATTGCTTGAGATGAAGCACCAATGACTTCAACTTGGTGAAGAAGTCTTGGATTGTCTCAAAATGAGCTGGACTCAATGAGATTAGCTCATTTTTGAGCTGGTGACCTCTCATCTCATCATTCTTCCTAAACAATGTCTCAAGCTTAATCTGTACTTCATTGGGAGTTGATATACTGTCTACATGAATGATTAAGTCTCTCAAAATTCCGATACAAAGAATTCCAAATGCTTCATCAATCCTGTTGAACAACTTCAATTTCTCAACAACAAAGTTTGGTTCGACCTCAGTCCCCATGGTGACCCTGTATAGGACTTTTGACCTCAGTTGGATCACCATTTCAGAATTCCATTTGAAATATTTGAATGGGGTCAGCAAAACATGGGTCTGCTCCATTTCTTCTCGCACTCTTGGTGACAAACCACTAATTGTCCCTGCAAATGAAACACTTGAATCTATCTGGAAAATCCTCAAACAACAAATCAAACACTGTGGATTTGATTTGCAGCTCCAAAAATATATGATACCATGTGAGAATTGATTCATAGTAGGATCTAGCTAGTAGCCAAGGATATTCTCACCATTCGATATTGTTCACAAAATATGCACAAAATACCTGAAAGAGTGAAAATAACATACACACATGAGGTTAATAACATATATTATTATGACTGCCCAACATGTAGCTATGTATGGATCAGATATATATTACAATAGGGAAAATTTGTGAGGCCTTGGAGGCTATTTAGATGCATACAAGTGTCAGCTCATGATTTGGCCCTCAAACCCCCCAAGGGGGACCAATCAACTTCCTAATCATCCAAAAATTTCACAAATGCATGTGTGAATGAGGGTGAGGCATGATGGAACATAAATGGAGGTATGGAAGGCATGTGTGAGAACATGGGTGAGTGGGAGTGACCCAAGGAGGCAATAAATTCCAAAGGAAGGACAAAAATGACCACAAACATGCACTGGCGCCTAAGGTCAAACAAAAACACTGATTCTGGGGATGGGGGAGGACATGTTGGTTGAATTTCATCAATGAGGGAACCCAGGTTGTCATGCTGATCAACTTGGAGCACCTCAACTGTCAGAATGATCAACCAGGAGTGCCTCAACTATTAGTAAATGATCAATATCCCTAAGTCTAGACCATAGAACATTGCATGCAAGCAAATGAAATGTGCCTAAACGTATATGACCATGGTACTAAGGTGGATTATTGCTCTAACAGGAGGGAATAATGGTGGGATTATGATCTATAATTATGGTTTGGAGCATAGAGAGCTAGGTGAACGGTTTTTGGTGTTAACACCAATTGTTAGAAAAACAGAATTGCAGAGCAATAAAAATTATACAATAAACAAGATGCAAATATTAAACACATTAAAAGAGAGACATAGATATAACATGGTTCACCTAAAATGGGCTACATCCACATAGAAATTTCTAGTCCTTTATTATTATACCATCCAACAAAATTAAGGGATACGGCCTGGAGCAACCTTGCTGCACTTCCTCTTCACTCTTTCATAGTCTCTCTCACACAATCATAGATATTATTTTACAATACTAAAATAAAATACACAATCATATTAAAATGATTTCCTTTTATAGAGAATTACCATGGGAAAATACTAGGGGTCATCCAATACCATGGGTCCACAAACTGTTGGTCAACAAACATCCCAAAAATTTCTTTTGGGGGATTCTCCCCCAAATTACCTTTCTCAAGGGAGCTACCCCTAAACCCACACTAAGGGATCACTACAACACCCCCACCCCGCACTCCCTAACTGGGATGAGTGTACAGTAAAACTCATGTACAAACACATCTGAACAATAACATCTCTGAATCTAGAAGATCAGGCTCCACAACCAATAAACATATCACTTGGCCTCTTCCATGATCAAATCCTCCTCCTCCTCCTCATCCTCAGCCTCTAAAAATTCCACCCATCCTAGGATGAGGGTATTGTGCTTGTGGGTATTAGACCTGAGGGAATTGTTTATGAGGAAATTGATCCTTATTTCACTTATCCTGCATCTGTTCATTGTTCTTCATTAGGTACGTGTCGACTATTTTCGGTTTCTTAAACTCATTTATCAATCATGTCCGTATCTAATCCAATGTTTTATGAGTGATTCATGCAGGAACTACAAATAATTTCATGTACCAGTCAAGTGCATGACCTTTGAGGGTCGTGATCATTTGAGCTTTCTTTATGGCTTCATCTTGGACCTGTTTCATGGTCCACACGGCTTCACATAGAAACCATGTTTCTTAGGGACCTCCAACCCATTTCCATTAAAGAATGGAAACTTTATATCGTTTCCATCCATTTTGTTTACTCTTGGTACCGTTGAATTAAAAATTCCGCTAATGGGAGTTCCATGACTGTTAGTTCCACTATTACTGTTAGTCGGATTAGCAAAACCATTATGTGATGTGTTTCTCTATCTTATCTCGGGTGATGTACATGAGGTTGTAATATTGAAATGGGGTTGGTGCTTCTTCTTATTTGGATTATTTATTTATAAACTGGTACTCCTCTTCTTCACCATAATATCCTCCATCAAGGTGAGACGCCAATTCGTAGTCCTCTCCTCCGGTCGCACTGTAACTTCCTCTTCTTATCGTAGTCCTTCTTCTCTTCCCCAAATTAAATATTTTCCACTCCTTAGGAATCCAATTTCTATTTCAGTCTCACTATTACCAGAAAACATCTCAGTTTATCTCCACCCATTCTGCTCACAATATTTCTTGAAACATATCCCAAGTCTTTGCGCACAAATTTTTACTCGTCGAAATCCTTTTTCAGGATCCCTTTTTCACACACCAGCATCTTAATCCATAATTTTAAATATTTCAGATATTGCCCTCGCGGTCCTTGGAAAAATTATCTTTCTATTTCACTATATGATTTTATCGTGTCGACTTCAATTTATGGGATATATCCGTCTAGAATACTATCAACCCAGAAGTCGACAACCCTAGATATAGGCTTACTAGTTCTTTTCAACCGCTGGATCATTTAAGGACTCCATTCAGTCGACTCTCCTCCTTTGAAAATTTCTTCTGGTAATTTTCTTCTTTTATAGCTGCTCATGCAATACAATGGTAAATTTTCTAAATAAAATCTCGTGAATGTTCGTGTAAAGATACCATTCCAACCACTTAGTCAGACTCCATCATGATCCTTCACTTTCTTCATGTGCAAACTCTAGTGCCTTATAATTAACCCAATCTTGAATTTCCAACTTCGTCGGGTGCCAAAACATATCCCCACTAGAATGATTCATGGTCCCCGCAATGGAACCATTTGTTGTCATAACTTTCGATCAAATCGGGTTCATACCCTTTGTTAGTCAAAAAGACCCAAGATATCAAATCGACAAAGGGAAACTTCATCGGCAACACCTGCGACGCAGATGTAGTCTCACCAAAGATATCGTATGGGGCTTAAAAGAACCATATTTCTGCGGTTATGTTGGGGATTTCACTCTTTAAAAACTATCATATTTACTCCACTAAAGCTGAGAATTATACTTTTGTTCCTATTCATTCATTCAAGATAACTATCTACCATCCTGTTGACATGAATAACAACATATAACATAAAGGATTACTAGATATTTACTCATTACATATGATACACAAGTATAAGTCCTTTCACCATTAAAGCTCATCAGACAAGCTCATCTATATCAATTATGCATTCGACACAAAACTCACATTAAACACATAGAGACAACATGTAATGTGGAAACCCATCTAGGAAAAAAACACAAAGGTGCTCTTCATCTGGCATGAGAATTGGTTTGGAACCTTTGGTCTACATACTGAGCTTGCATACTCTTTTTTAGATATTATTTACAACTCGTACATTCATCTATTTCCTCATGCTCTCTATTTTTGGTCTCTCTCTCTTCTTCTCTTACTCGTCGATCCACACACAACCTGGATTGATTCTCCAACTAAGAAACTCTCTATCCTCAACCAACAATGACCAACCCGCACACATATTGGGTTCTTTCTTTTATAATATTTTAAAAACATTGATCTAACTGCCAATTGACTCACAACTATCAGTTGGCAGGATGCATTTCTCTTTCAATATATTCAGTTACATCTAAAAATAGGCATTATTGACCCAAAATTCAATCATGTTTTTCACTAAAAGAAAGCTTTTAGTCTAACTAATTCTTCCTGCAAAATCAATCAAACTCTGCTTTTTGACTGCTTTATTCCTCTCCCATCACGGTTTCTTTAGTCACGACTGGTCTCATCACAAATCCTTCTGTCACAACTCCTTCTTTCATAGCTTTTGCTTGTCTTGCAAACGAAATCTTTATTTTCTCAAACAAAATTATGGCTGAATTCTTTCTAACTCTTCCTAGGGCCAACACTAAGTGTACATGAAGGTGTTGTATCCCTACGTGTATGAAATCATTCAAAAACCCAATGTTTACATCATACTCTTATTGATTATTAGTGACCGAACCAAGGCATGCTCCACCTATGTGGTATAGAGCATGAGTTCAGATATAAATGGCCCAAGCAGCGGATGTCAGATTCTTTGACCAATGGCTTGTGCCATCGGTGAAGTCGATGAAGAAATATAATGTAGTAGTGATCATTTGTATAACATATAATGTTTAGTCATATTTTGTATGTAAGTTCAATCTTGATACTAAAAACTTGCCAAAAATGAGATGCTACATTGTATTTAATGAAAAGGACAACGTAGTGGATGAACAATGGCATCATCTATTTTAATTAAAGACTAATTATGTTGGTAATCGATGCAACTTATCTAGATGATAAATGTTTATGTGTCCATATGACATCCCAAGTATGTTGACTTATGGGGGAATTTTTTTTTGAATGCAACCTATCGACGGGGATGCATAGACTATCTCTCCTAAGGATACCCAACACATGACATAAGTATCTTGAGGTCTAGGGATTGTTTAATGGATCATAGTTTTTTAACATGATAGAGGTTGACGTCAGTGGAGGACTACCACTCTTCCTTTGAGGATGATAATGATGTGTCATCATTAGTAGAAAAAATTGATAACAATGACATCAGTGTGATCAACGGTGTTCGACGGTGGACATAATACTTCCTCTTGAGGAACTATTGGTGGGTTTTCTATAGGGGGTGGGGAATTGTATTCTAGCCACATTTGTTCTGAGAGGACTACTTGCTTCAAGTGCAGGATGGGGAACTGAAAAGAGTAATGGGTCAATAATCCGCATGATCGACATGGTCATGTGGCAGATACTCGATTGAATATATGGGCCAGGATTAGGGATATAAAAATATGGTTAAGTGGGACAATGATAATAGTAGATGGAATCATATGGGTGTGGTTCCCACATGATGAACACTCACCATATTCTTCTTTAGATGGATTTGATGTAGTGAAAACCTTGATGGAAGTGATTTCTTGGGAAATCGGTTGGGGTTTTCAACCATAGGGTGTGTGAGACGAATGGTTTCCAATGCATCCTAGAATGGAGGGAGTTTAAGACAACGATGTTCTTAATGCACAGGCTGAGAATAGATTGTGCATGCATGATTGGTGCCTAATTTATTGGTCTTGGTCTTGGTATTGGGAATAATCAAGGTGGTTGGAATTCCCCCTGATAAAGTGTTGGTGGCATGCATTGCGCTAATGGTGGGGTTGAGAAAATTTCTGAGATCAAATAATGTGGGGCACTGATTTGTTGCATGTTAAATATATATACACAGAGCTCATGGTTGGTTGAATCTAGATAGAGGGGTAGTACTTAGTACAATAAGGGCTTCTAACATAGGTTGTTTCATGCCCCCAACGTTGGGTTTAGTGATAGTCGGTGTTGGTTTTTTCACATATGGAACCAACCCTATAGGTGGTTTTAATGGTACACATGCGGGTGATACCACAATAAATTCATAGTAAGATATTCGATTTGGATCCAATTTTGTATTAGGTGGCATCAAATATCACACATGTATTCCCAAAGTGAGCCTCGGTAATGTGATTTGGGCCATTATCGACATTCATTTTACTCCCGTAGGAGAGAACACAAAAGAGACTTGGAATATAGGTGGCACCAATGGGGTTATGATCTATTTAGTGCCACAACTAGTGGTAGGTGCTGATGTTGGTGGAAAGGGGGATTGTGATTTACCATGATAGGTGAAGATAGTACACATGAGGCAGTTTATGGATGTAGGGATAACGAGTGAAGGAACCAAGTATGCCACAATAAGGAAAAATATTTGTAAATGCATGGACCTATATGAACATACGGGGGAGAAGTGGATAATCCTAGGGTGGGTAGGATGTAATCTGGGTTTATGTTGGTATGCAGGTCATAGTAGTTTAGTTGGTCAAGCATGATGATTTTACTATTATGGGGAAACATCATGATGTGGATAATTGAGTAAGCTACCACCTTCATGGCATACATATAACTACATCCCAACAAAATGTTGTAGTAAAGCTAAGCGCTGATGAATTCAATATCCAAAAGTATCATTTCCCCCATAGCTCGATGATGACATTCTGGTACAAACCTAATGGTTTTGATGGTCTCGCATCATAAGCATAGAGAGAGATAGATGAGGGTACTAATTCTGGCTATCCTAGATGTTTCTAAACTTGAGTGGACATCACAAAAGTGGATGATCCATTAATGATGCATCGATGAATGATTATGTTCTTAATTATGATAGGAATCTAGAAGAATAATTATGAGGGTAGTTGTGGTTCACCCTTGTCAAGATCAAAGGTTATGATGTAAGAATAGGAAGGGTTGATTTCACCTAATGCAATAAGTAGTTCCTTCTTTTGATGAGGTCAATACTAGAGGACTTCTAAAGTTGACATGGAGGTAGGGGATTGAGAAAAATCATCCAGAATGTTTTAGTTGTGTGCAACTTTCATATGTGGATTATAGGTGGTTCCTTTAAGTAGTGTATTCAGTATCCACAAGATATAATCATTATTTGGATGAGGTATCTGTAAAGTCCCACTAGAGGTACTAGGTACATCTTCCCCTTGTGAGATATCATGCATTCCATAACCATTGGTATGAATATGGAGCTTAAATTTAAGCATGTTCATGTAGATGCTCTGGAAGGTTCCATCACCTGGTGGGAGAGGATTTTTTTTTAGGTAACTACCCCTTGGTTGGAAAAGGGTTGTTGCAACACAACTTGTTGGGATTGTGGTGTGTTTGGTGTTTTATAAGGATGGGTTGTGGGCCTTCTTCCTTTCCTCAAGCAATTGTTGACACTCAGTTTTCAATGAGAAATGATGTGTGTGTTGTCAATATTCTCCGCACATAGATAAAGGATAGTTTGTCTGAATGTTGAATTTATTTACTTATTTTAGGGGATCATTAGTCCCCTCATTTGGGTTTCCCATGTTATGGTTTTGCTGAGGAGGGGGATTTTCCCTTATCATTGTTGCTACTTTTTCCTATTCTTTCCTTTCTTCTTCCCCTAATGAGGATTGGGGGGATTAGCCGCATTCAACTAATCAAATCACTAAGTTTGTTGCATGAGAGACGATTGTACTTCATTAACCCACACTTGAGGCATGGGGGAAGGACTAGGTGGACCAAGAAATGGGAAATATGGATTGTATATGGGTGTGGGGAGGTATGGTCAGGGGATCCATATGATGTGGATGGAGGATTTGGTGGTATCTCTTGAGGTGGTGGTAATGTTGATGCTTGATTAACATTAGGGTAAGTAGTACTATATGGTCCAAAATCTATATTTTCAAATAGAGGAGATGGTGTAGTTGTGGGAGCTACTGATGCTGGAGGGTGATGTTTTTCCATACTAAGTGGCATAGAAGTTGATGGTTGGAGAGAATTTATGTGATGATAAATAGTCTTGATAATGTTGTTAGCAGAGTGCGATGTACATGAGGAAGTTGGGTTCAAAGAATGATGTCAAGAGGCATCTGTAAGGAGGGTATAGATATACTCATATTATGTGTAAATCAAATCAAAATGTTGGCCTTAAGGATGGTCTCTTTTTCTGTTTTGGGAAATGTGGTTGCCACATCCTTTGCAATCATGGGTTTGAGTGATTTAAGGAACCAATCCAATAAGAATTGGGGCTTGATGTCTATTTTACACAAATTCCTACATCTACACCATTCATGGATATGATTTGCGATGTGAATTGAGGTTCTTTGCCGAAATTCATCAAGAATATTGTGCCCTAAATCAAGGTGTATGGGTAACTAAGAGTGTGTGAGGAAAATAATGGAATTGGAATAAGTCATAGATGGTAAATTGACATACCATTTGGCCACTGCTCCTGTAAGTGTTCTCTAAAAAATTCAAATATGAACGATATCTTTCATGATGTTGTTTGATGCCAAAGGTGAAATGATATAACATTTCGACCATATTATCTCTCTATCTCCCTTCAAACATCAGAACATATAAGGGAATCATAGGGGTTATTTATGGACAAGTTTCATAATGAAGAATGGTATCATTGATTAATTTGGACAACTCATGGAGATTTAGGCTTGGGATTAAAGGTAAATTTGATCTTGATTCCACCATGGTTTTATGTGTGTTTCCCCATTTTGAAGGTGAGGCTGGTGAGAATGGATGTGTATTTTCTCATCATGGTGAAGATGATGGGGGGATCCTTTCTCGAGAAGAAGGAGATGACGGGTGGTACTCCCTTTGAGAGGTGGAGATGGAGGATTACTTCTTCCATGAGATGGAGAGGTAGGGGGGTTGTATGATCTCTAATAGGTGAGAAACAAGAGAGTTAAGAAAGGCATGTCCTCAATGAGATGACCCTAACAACTCTTCCTAGGAATTCCCTCGACTAGATTATTTCCCTTGTGATCCATAGGGGGAAAAAGTGAGAAAGAGGAGAAATTCCTTGTAGTTTGAAAGAATTCCTTGAAATTCTTTGTTCCCTTACGATTATGGTTTATGTGATCAAGTGAGAGTGATGGTAAAGGGATATAAACAAAATTGAACAAATGCAAAAATATTCCAACCACAATAGATGAAATATGGTGCAAGGTGAGTAATATGTGTTGAGTCTTTGTGAAAATGGTCTCAAAATTTATTTGTTTTTAATTATGTTTTAGTTGATCTTGTAAAATAAAAAGAAAGCAAATGTAAATTCTCTAAACGGCCTAACACACTTCCTCTCAATAAGTATTGGGCCTTCCAATAACTCTCTTGCAGGTGAGGCTGGTGAGAATGGATGTGTATTTCCTCATCAAGGTGAAGATTATAGGGGGATCCTTTCTTGAGAAGAAGGAGATGATAGGGGGGATATTCCATCTGAGAGGCAAGAAGGAGATGAAGGGGGGGGGGGGGTTACTCACTCCGATAGGTGGAGATGGAGGATTACTTCTTCCACGAGATGGAGAGGTAGGGGGAGTTGTATGATCTCTAAGAGTTGGATAAATGAGAGAGTTAAGAAAGGTGTGTCCTCAATGATATGACCTTAACAACTCTTCCTAGGAATTCCCTCGACTAAAGTATTTTCTTTGTGATCGATAGGGGGGAAAAGTGAGAATACCTCTTAGGAGAGGAGAAAGTCCTTGTAGTTTGAGAAAATTCCTCAAATTTCTTTGTTCCCTTACGATTATGGTTTATGTGATCAAGTGAGAGTGATGGTAAAGGGATATAAACAATATTGAACAAATGAAAAATTATTCCAACCACAATAGATGAAATATGGTGCAAAGTGAGTAATATGTGTTGAGTCTTTATGCAAATGGTCTCAAAAATTATTTATGTTTAATTATGTTTTAGGTGATCTTGTAAAATAAAAAGAAAGAAAATGTAAATTCGCTAAAAGACGTAACATACTTCCTGTTAAATAGGTATTGATCCTTCCAATAGCTCTCTTGCTAATGGTGATCAAATCTCCGCTAATGGTGATCAAATCCCCCAAATATGGCTAGTTAAGGAATGATAGAGCCAACTATCAAGTAATGATGTTGGGGATATCTTCCAAAAGGACAAGAAACATTTCCAATAACTAACAAGATCCGACTCAAGAATAACTGCAATGTACAATTTCTCCTTAGTGATATCCTAGGTTTTGGCCACTAAGATACCCACATCAAGTGTGGATAGTGGTTTAACCTTGAAAAATAAAATATTGTCTAAAAAAAACTGGTTTGGCTTTTTATGGGGAGAACAAACAACTATACCATGCCTTTCATGTCCTTGGGCACCGCACCTTCTTATCTGGGTTGTCTTTTGACACTTGTTGATAGTAGACCCTTTAAAAGTACCCTAAAATCCAACAAACACTATGGTTCAAAAAATCTAGAAGGTTGTGGGCATTATTGTTTTTTTTTCAAAAAATCCAACTAGCCCAATCAATCCTAAACTAATTGAAATGTTGTTTTGTGACCTCATGTGGAGGGTTTTAGTCGGTTAATAATTAAAAATGTGATGTTGATTTCATGGTGGTCCAAATTTGATTTAAGGAGTATGATAAACATATTCAAACTTCCATATCATTATGATCCATCCATATCACTAAGAGTGCAAGATGGAGAGCAAACTAGATATGAAAGAGTCTTAAGGTCTCTTGGTGTGTACTTAAGTGAAAATCACACATGTGCTTTGAAAGAAAATAGAATTGAATTTTGTGACTAACTAAAGAGCATAATAAAGTAAATACATGTGAGCATTGATAGATCTTTACTCCACTTAATTAAACTCTAAGTGTAAGTTGATTGTTTTGCAAATGACAAAATAATATAGGCTTAATCAAATAAATGTGAAAAGGGAGGTATTTTTAACCTTTCACCCTTTTCTAATTTTCCAAGATCACTAAGTGTTGATTGCTGGGCAGACCCGGGTTTACTATAATCAACCAACAACACCCCTAGCTCACTGGCCCTTTCGGCGACAGACCGCACAGTGGCCTGAAGTCTCACCCGAAGTGATTCTAATGGGTTGGCCAAGGACTCAAGTGTCTTGGACCAGGTTCTGTTGCAATCCTACTTGCGGCTCGCAGCTCCTCTGGCTGCAAGATCTCCCTCTGTGATCGTGCGTCGCGTGACCTCCTGCTTGCATTGCATGATCCCGTCGTCACGCAGCTCTTCTAGCCGAGAGATGTTCCTTTACACCACCGTGCGGTCCTTATCTATGATGCACACTTTCCCTGGCTTGCGATATCTCCAGCCTTACCGCATCGCCGCACACCGTGCGACACGCAGCTCCTACCCAACGCGAAGTCCTCAACCTGCGGTATCGTGCACCGCAGCTTCTCTGTCGGTGCGGTATCACCTATCTGTGATATCCTACCTCCACGGTCTAGCGCACTTAGAGTTGCCCGTGTCGACGTGCAAGACTTAACATACAAAGCTATTCGATGCTGCAACCAGTAACTGTTTTACGCAAAGCATAAGTGAACCACATACAACATGTCAAAGGATTTTAACCTATGATTATCCTTCTATGCTGTGGTGAACTGATTAATACATTCATTCATTAAACTGCAAACAAAGTCCATGAAATAACTGAGAAATGCATAAGTAAACATAACACATAAACCAGTCGCATAACACAGATTTTAACGTGGTTCACCTCCAGGATGGAAGTTACGTCCACAGAACTATGTTTTCTATTATAGCTCAAGGGGAAGGTAAAACACAGTTCTGCTACACCGCATATGCAGCTCAATATCTTCTCTCGTGGATCTCTCTCTCTCTCTATTGCTCTCTTACAATATACTCTTCCCTCTCAGTCGATCCCTGTGGATCGTTACATGCATGCTCTATAAGCCAGCTACTGGTTTCAGTAAGAATGCTACAGCTAAGACCAGAACCAGAGCTCGGATTTTACAACAGTCTACTTATCCTTATTGCCTATTTCAATCACGACTGTCTAACTGTCTAACCAACTAGCTAACCCTTTACAATACAAAATTACATTCTTTTATAAGCAGCCCGAAGGTCTTGCTTTTACAACACCGTGGGCCTGTCCCAACAGTAACCCAAACCCTAATTAGTGACAGTCGGTCCTCTTTGTCCTTGAGGTAGCCACTTCCCGTCACACCATAGCTCTCTGCAGTCTTCCATGCTTCCCGGCACTGACCATGGGTACTATGCGCTGCTTCTCTTTTCTGTCCTTTGCCTTCAATGCTTGAGCCTTGTTGTTCCTTCTTCTTTATGAGGGTTGTTGAGCCCTCCTGTCTTCCGCCGCTGCCTTCAATGCAGTGGTTGAGCTCTCTCTTCTCCGCCGCTCAGGTACCGTTGCCTTTCTTTGACTTTCCTATATCAAAAAGTCATGGTTTTCGGCTCTGCTCTGCAGCTGTAAACATGCTACGGTGTCGTAGCTCCGTCTTATCTTCTTTCCGCCAAAACTTATCATTCCGCCAAAACTAGCAGCTTCTTCTGTAGCTACGGGACCCTGATCCAACAGTCCCCTAACACTTACTTGTGGCTCGTCCTTGAGCCACCTGCAGCGGGCTTCTCCTGCTACAGCTTTGCCTGGGCTTCCTGTGAAGCACTCTACAACATGTCACGAAGTCCTGTGACTTCTTTCTGCATCACCTCGACATTCTCTTGTACCGAGTCAAGCAAAGCTTGGCTAATACTAGCGTCTTCTATGGCGTCAGTGTTTTCCCTAGTGGTAGTGAATTCCTTTATTTTCTGTTCAACCGTATCGACTATCTCTGCGATTTGCTCTTGATACGGTTGAAGTAGGTCATTAATGTGCATCTCCTTGGTTCTTAATTGTTGCGCTTCCTGCTGCAAACTGTTCATCTCCCTTGTCTTCCTCATCTTTTGAAGGGCTGCCAAGCCCTTAATTTCTTCTTTCATTGCCCTAGCAGTATTCTCTATCTTCCGAATACTTTGCTGGATTTCTATTTTTTTCGGCAGCTCATCTAACTCAGCCCATGTGTTTGTCACATCGGTTAGTACTAACCATGCTTCATCGATGCGAGATTGCATCTGCGCCGAAGTGAGTCGAAGGGCTTCTATTTGCGCTTTCTGGTCTACCTGGGAGGTGTCACGTATGCGAGCCTCAAGCTCAGCGATCTGCATCTCATGGTCTGCCTTCATATTGGCCACTTCTTCGTCCATCCTAGTGACGGTTTCTTCCAGAACCTTTGCTCTATCTGCTACTCTTCTTAGCTTCTGCGGAACTGGTAAGGCAAACTCAATGTTACATTGGGGCAGTTCCAATGCAATGCTTTGCAAAACTTGAGAAATATCTTGCTCTCTTCCCTCATATGTTCATACTTCGTCTGCCCTTTTCTGAACACTGATAGCAAGTGCTTCATTTTGTTGCTTCAGCTGCATATTCTGCTAGTAAGTCTCGAGCTCTCTATTCTTGAGTTCTGCACCTAACTGCTGTTGGATCATATGCAACTGGTCAATATGAAACTTTGAAAGGTTATTCAATGGGTTTCCTAAACTGAACTGGTGGGTCTTTCATTGTGGCAGGGAATCGGATACTCCCTGGTGGAATTAACACAGTATTGAGGCGATCCTTTGCTAAGCTTTCCCGGCGGGACATCGGTGGTGCCAAGGTCTCTCCGGTGTTCGTCTTTTCAGGTGGAGTGTACCTCATGGAAGTCTTCTCTGTAATCATTCTTAAGTCTAGAAGTTGCTTTTCGACTGCGCTCTGGCTCTTTTCCTGCGCCTCCTTCATCGCGTCAAGTGAGTCCTTCAATGTATCGCACGTCCTTGTTGCGATGAGTTCGTAGTCATCGTCTGTCAATGCTGTCTTAAGGGTTGGCTTTGAGGTTTTCTATTTTTTCTTCTACTGTGTCCCTGGTGACCCTTGCTGTGAAGGTCTCTTCTTTTCCCCTAGTAGTGGTTCCTCTGCTCAAGATTGCGTTTGGATGTCTGCTTTGTCTTTGTCCTTGTTCTGGTGTTCTATATCTTCGGAGTCTGATGATAGTGGTGCGGTGTCTTCATATTCCTACTTCCACTGGTCGTCGAAGTCTCTTATGACTCCTTCAACGTCCCGGGATTCCATCCTAAACGAGCCAGATGCCCAATCATCCCGCTTAGTCTTTTTCGGCCGCAGATAGATTAAATGGCTGTCTGCCATAAAATTAAGCCGGCTGTTGTACATGTCCACAATCTTTGTGCTGAGCCGTGGTGTCTCTTGAATGACCTTCATCAACAGCTTATAGTAGTCATGGAATACCATCGCATTGATTTCTTTCTTGGCTAGGCGGTTGGTCTCCCATAAGCTCGCATAGCGCACTCCTTTGGGTGCGCCACCTGTCATCTGTGGAAACTGGGTATGGGGTGGCTCCTTCCATCCGACAAATGCACAAAGAATAAGCAACCACGAAAAATGGAAAGGGTGGTTGACTTCATCCTGAGCTGCCAAGCAATCTGCTTGCAGCATGTTTAATAAGAATAGAGACCAATTGAACTGTTCCCCTTCTGTGACCTGTATGGCCAGGTGAATTACGGATCCTGTAACTTCCTTTGGTCGAACCTCGGTTAGCAGTCTTCTCGTGAGCAGACTAGCGGTGAATCTAAGTGTCTCATTTGGTATGCTTGAAATGTCATAACCCCGTCCTCCTCTGTGTAGCTGATACTTAGTTACTAGGGCTTGTGGTAACTTGGAGTCCTTGATTTTTCCTGTTGTCTGTATATAAGGGTGTTTACCCATCTTGGACAGGTCAATGATACGATGTATCAATCAATGTTCAGGTCCACCTTGCTGCCTAGCCAGAGGTACCCTCCGTGTACGCAAGAGATTAAAATGCGCACCACGACGTTAACCTCTGGACCCCGTCCAAAATGAGGTAATCCCAGCAAATTGAGCAGTCCTGACCGCTCAAGAATCTGGACATGCGCCAGGGGAACACATTCTTCTCTCCCTGTCCTTGCGTTCTTCTCAATCTTCAGATAGCTATCCGGCTGAAACTGGGAATATGTCTTACTCTCTGCCAGGTTATAATCTACAAATTTAACAACAGCAGCATATCCTACTAGATCTCCATTTTCCTTTACTCGAGAATCAATGGGTGGTATGGGAACTGTATACTTAGCGTTCTTAGAAATTTTTGTTGCTGGTGCGCCTTCAACTCGTGGTATCATGTAGTCTGTTCCGCTGTGAACTTCTTCCTCACGCTCTGAACCAGATTCATCATTGACCTGATATTGGCTCCTCATTTGCGGTTGCTGTCTGGTCTGTGATGAACTTGGCGGAGCACTCTTTAGTGGCGTTTCCATAGCTCCAGCAAGGCCGTAACGCTGAAATCTTCTCAAAATGTTTGCTATCGGTTGGTCCTTGGACATAACCCACTTAGTACAAAATGGCGGACGTGCACTGGCTGCAATTTCTGAAAATCACAGCACTCTGTAACCACTTAGCTCTGGACACAGAACTCGTAACAACTTAGCTTTATGGCTCTCGGTTTTTCTGCAAATGTAACCGTCCCAATTGAATACTTTCTACTTTTATGCCCAATACGATAATCCCGGACGCAACGGTCATCTAGACTGGACCCGTCGGTCGCCATTAATTCCTGGAAAAGACCACACCCGCCATCCGATCCCTAATAAATGCGGAAATCCGATCAAATTTCCCTCGAAACGTGTGTGCACAGGCGTCGGTCTCGTCGGAGATTTGCCAAATCTAGAAAAATTAATTATACTGCTGCCAAATCTACGGTAAGATATACAGATCATTACCTCATTAACTACCTATCAGTTGCTGACTTGACTGGCCTTTGTCGGCTGCAAAAACTGAGTACGTGGCACGAGGAAACATCGTGTTGTTGCGATGCGACTCCGCATCACCTACATAATGAATTTTTTCTTTCTTTTCAAAACCCGTCCTGCTACGATTCCTCACAACTAGACTATGTGCCGGTGTAGACTGATTCCCGGTGCGATGCCTCCTTTCAACTACACTAGACATCTGCACCACCTAGACTGGTTAAGAGGCAGGGTGGCTATCGCTATAGGGCTTAATCCTACTGCCATTAATCCATGTGGGCAAGAGCTCCCCGTTCAGCTGGCTGAGCTGAACAGCACCTCCCTCTGTGACTTGCTGTATCTGATATGGCCCTAGCCAATGTGTCTTGAACTTCCCTAGAAACTTAGTGTATTTGCTGTCATAGAGGAGCACCAGGTCTCCGATCTGGAAAGTCTTATTCTTAATGTGTTTGTCATGCCAAGATTTTTCTCGTGCTTTCTGCACTTTCTGATGGAATCCGGCGATGAATCTGTCTTCTTCTAAGGCAAGCAGTTGTGCTAGCCTTTCCTCCACTGTGTCTGTATCAGTCATCTCGGTAATTTGAGTGATTCTTAAACTGGGAAGAATATACTCCATAGGCATAACAGCCTCCTGTCCATATACCAAGCTGAAAGGTGTGCGTCTCGTAATTTTCTTACATGTGGTCCTGTACGCCCATAAGACAGCGTTAACTCTGAGGTCCCAATCATTCCTTTGGCTATTGCAGATCTTAGTAAGAGCATTTTCTAAAATCTTATTGAAGGCCTCCACTGTACCATTAGCCTGTGGGTGGTAGGGAGTGCTCTTATGGTGCTGGATCTGGAATTCTTCTGTTAATGCCTCAATAGTACTGTTCAGGAAATGTGTGCCTTGATCACTCATCAAAATTACTGGGCATCCAAACCTACTGATGATGTTTTCAAAAAGGAACTGTGCAGCTGTAGCAGCATCACAATTTCTTACTGCTTTGGCCTCTTCCCATCTGGTGAGGTACTCTGTTCCAGTGATAATATATCTCGCACCAGTGCGCTTTCCTGGTGGGTTGATAGGACCCACAAAATCTATAGCCCATTTTTCAAATGCACGCAACGTGGCCTGCGGTCGCGGCGGCATTTCATCGCATCACGAGGGTTTTCCTACCCTTTGGCAGATATCGCAGCATCTGCAAAAGTCCTTGGTGTCTTTATGCAATGTAAGCCACCATAATCCTGCCTCCAGGATTTTCTGCGCAGTTGGTTTTCCTGCGAAATGACCTCCTGCGGTTCCTGAATGAGCCTCTTTGATAATAGCGTCTTTTTCGTGCGGCATCACGCATCTGTGCAGAACTTCATCCGGACCTAACTTGTATAGGTGTCCTGTGATGAGGGTGAAGTCTGCTGCTTTAACAACCAACTGCTTCTTTTGTTGCTTAGTAAACTCATCAGGTGCTACTCCTGTAGTGAGGAAGTGGATAATGTCGGCATAGTACTCCTCTGCGATCTGTATGGAAAACAACAGCGCATCTGGCAGATTGTCATCTAGGTTACTTGGCTCTTCTCCTGAGTCTAACTGCGACAAATGATCAGGTCCTGCATTCAGTCTTCCTGGTTTAACAATGATTTCAAAATCATACTCCTGAAAGAGGAGTAACCATCTACAGATTCTCCCCCCAACACTGGCTTACTGACCAAGTATTTTAGCGCAGAATGGTCAGTGAACATTTTAAACGGGGCACCCAACAGGTAGTGCCAGAACTTCTACAGTGCGTATACCATATCTAAGCCTTCTCTTTCTGTTGTGGTGTAGTTTTTTTCTGTTGTCGATAGCTTTCTGCTGGAGTATGCGATAGGATGATCGATATCTCCTTCTCCTGGTTGTGTTAGAACAACACCTAGTGCTATGCCAGACGCATCGACATGTACATGAAATGGCTTAGTCCAGTCGGGAAATACTAGGATGGGTGCTGTAACCATATTTTCTTTAAGCATGTCTAGGCTCTGCTGACATTCCTCATTCCATAGGAATTTTACATCTTTCTTTAGCGATTTCTCCATCGGCGCTGTAACCTTTGCGTAGCCCTTGATGAACTTTCTGTAGTAGCCGGTATGACCAAGTACTGTCCTTAGTTGCTTGACTGAATTGGGTGCCGAAAGGTTTACAATGATGGCGATCTTCGCGGGATCTACCATCAAGCCTTGTCTGCAAACAATGTGGCCCAACAAAATACCAAATGGTGCACAAAATATACATTTCTTCAAGTTTAGAGAAATTTGGTACTTCCTACATTTCTCTAACATCAGTCTTAGATCTCCTACGTGCTTGTCAACAAGTCCAAATACAGTCCAGTCATCAAAATATACTTCTAAGAATTTATGGATGCATTCTTTAAATACAGCAACTACTACTCTAGAAAATATAGCTGGTGCATTCTTAAGACCAAAGGGCATTACCATATACTAGAACAAGCTCCATTCTGTTGCAAAGGTGGTCTTGGATCTATCTTCTGGATGTATTCTGATCTGATGGTAGCCTGAAAACCCATTAGTGAAGGAGTAGACCTCTTGTCCTCCCATGTTGTCTAATACTTCATCAGTGAACGGTGTTGGAAATAGATCATGAAGTGATGCATCGTTGAGTTTTCGCAGATCAACACAGATTCTGATGTCCCCTTTTGTTTTCTTCTCTTGGACGACCATGGGGCTAACCCATTCGCTTTCTTCTACCGGCTCAATGATGCTTGCTGCTAGCATCTTATCAATCTCGTCCTTGAATTTTTCTTTGTAGCACAGATTCAATCTATATGGGCGCTGCTTAACTGGTCTAGCATCCTCCTTCAATGGTATCCTCATCACCCCCAGGTCTCCGACTATTCCCTTCATCTCCGTGAACTTGGTGGGAAATAGGTCCTGATAGTCATGTAGCAGATCTGCAATCTTTCCGACTGTTTCATCCTTCCAGTAGTCTCCATTAGAGGCAAACTTAGGTTCTGTGTCTGTGCCAATATTGATCTTTTTAATCTTGATGGGCTCAGTGATTGCTGGAGTCTCTAACTGTGGTCCTCCAACATCACGAGTTCCTTCTGACTCGGGAATGTTGGTGTTGCGAGGGTCCTCCTCTGCCTCCTCTGATTCTAATGCAAAATTATAGCATTCCAACGCCTCTTCTAGCTGAATAGTCCACTTAGGTTGGACTGGTATTGAGATGGTGCAATCCTCAAATATCTTGGTCTTGATTATGTCTAGGGCCTGAGCAACACTTGGGTGTTCCGATTCAAACGCAAAGGTGAGTAGGAAGCTGTCTGTCATAAGTGACCATGTGGTCATCCCCTTGCGCAACTCGGTCTCTGTATACCAGTTCCTTGGAACTGTGTCCAATGTGTGGATGAATCTGTGGACCCATTCATCCTCAGGAATGTTTGACCAGTTCTGTTCACATGCCTGAATGTGTGTTCTAGGATCAGTTTCTCCTGTGTACTTTTGCTGGACATACTCTCTGTCGTCAGAAAATATGATCGCCATCAGTCTTTTTATATTATCCCATGATGCGATATTCTCTTTATGCGCATACCACCATCTTGCAGGTGTGGCTCGAACTGCAAGGTCCATAGCTGCGATCCTCTGTTCATAAGGAATCTGTTGCTCAAACTGTTCAAAAAAATCCTGGATATTTGTCAGAGCATGATATGATGGAATCTCAGCGATCTCTGCGCCAATCCATCGCAGTGACTTACTGATAAATGCACATCTACGCGCTGAGACTTCTTAAAGTCTGTTCTGCCAGTTTTCTAGACCAACATCAGAATCCGATGCGCATGAGCTGTCGCATTGCCAACCAATGTTCCCTTCTGCGGTTGGATTGATGTAGTCACTCTGGTTCGCGGTCATCTGGTAGAGACTCTCCATGTTATGTGCCTCCTCCTCTGCTCGGATAGGTTCTATATATCTAGGACCCTGGTGAGGATCCAGCGGCGCGATGACCCGGATCTGCGCATCCTCAAAGGTCATTTGTCTCCTTTTTAAGTCGATGACATCCTTGCTCCCGATCGCCCAATCGATGCTTAATAATGCTAGATACGGTCGACTGTAGCCAATGATTTCTATAACCTCGAAGTCCGCAAAAGTACGAACTCCGTTAATGTCAACCGGCACCTGTGGTAGGCGACCCAGTGGTGATACTCGCTGGGGATTAGCTAATCTCAGGTGGATAGGTGATAGGGCTAACTGAAAACTACCCATCTGTTCCCATGTCTGCTTAGTTAGGACATTCACCTCTGATCCTATATCTAAGACAACCTCATCCATTTCAAACTCGCCAATCTGCGCTATGAACTTCATCTCTCTTTCGGTCCTTGTATGTCCTGTAATATTATGGACAGCGCGGTGTGCACTACCCGAGAGAGAGGGTTGCTGACACTGATCTATCATGCGCTGTAGCTCGCCGACAGCTTTGTCATTTCTCAGGAGTTTCAAGCAGCTGTGCAGGAAGGATTGTACACTCCCTGTCGATTCATCCTCGTCGCATCTCCCCGATGTGGTAGCCTGCGGTGCCTGCTCAGGGCTATCGCCACAAGGTGCTTGCTGCAGTACGCCCCTAGACGGCGGTACCTGCGATCCTGATGGTGTAGGTTCATCAAAGGAAGCCTTGGCTTCGTGAAATGTATCTTTATTCTTTTGTAGGTCGAGTGCTGTTGCTTTACTAGGAGCTATGCGTACCCACTCCTGACTGGTGTTCTTTTCGGTCTCCTGCGATGTGCCACTGGTGGAAGCACCGCTCTGAGTCACAATATTGACTCTTGGTTCTAGCTCTGCTTGTTCGGAAACAATAAGCTGGATGTTCTGATGTGCTGCTGGCTTAGGATCTTTGATCTTAGCTATCAGGATAGGACACTCCTCTATAGTATGATCATAATATTTGCAGTAGTTACAAGTAGTAGTGGGGTTCTGACAGTCCCTAGCATAGTGTCCTACAACTCCGCAGTTATAACAAGTGATTGGTCCATGACCACGGCCAAAACCTTCTCCTCTACCGAATCCTTCTCCTCTGGAAAATCCTCCTCCACGGCCTCGTCCTCTGAATCCTCCTCCACGTCCTCCATAAGCTGGATCAGGCTGAGGTCCTGCTACTGGACCCTGTGTGTCTGCTTGGACTCTGTACACGTCATTTTTTCTATCTAACATGAGATCATAGGCTCGGCAGTCCTGTTCATCATGTCCGACGGATTTGCAGAAGACACAGTATAGGTTCTTAGGTGTCTGTACATATTTCTGAAGTAAAGGGCATTGCTGAGGTGGGTGTCCTTGTGTTTTGCATATTTCACACCATGGCCCTTGCATTCTTGGTAAGGGGTTAGGAGCCCCTGATGCTAAATATTCTGCAAAGACTGGACAGTTGTCTTTGGTGTGACCCTGTGCTCTACACTTTATGCACCATATGTCTTGCATGACCTCTTTCCCTTTCTTAAGTTTGTGTATCTATAACGTGAGGTTGGCCAACTGGTTCTGTAGGGTTGTCATTCCTGTGGTGGTCTCTGCTAGAGGTGAAGCCTCTAGTTTCATTGCCATCTCCAGCGCTTCATCTTGAGTAGTGAGTTTCTGCTGCATTAGTGGCAGTCTGATGTGAGGGAGCAGCGCTGCAATAAACCATTCCTTATGCTGCTTTGGTGCAAAGTCAAAGCTTACTTGGTCTATCAGGGCTTTGAATTTCTGATCAAAGTCCCATACTGATTCTAATGGAAGCTACTTAATATCCTTGAGCTCCGTTATACACTGAGATTCAAACTTAGGTTTCTTAAACTCTTTGATCATGGCGTTCTTGACCTGGGAAAGTGTCTTGGGTAATGTAGTATACTTTATGTACCATGTCAAGGCTCTGTCTCTGAGTGTGGTGACCAACTGTACAAGTTTAAGGTTATCATCGTTGATTGTTTTAATGGTCCACATGGCTTCACATAGGAACCAATGATGTTCCGGGTCTTCTGCTCCTGTACCCTTAAAAATAGGTAGCTTCATGTCATCTCCCATTCTATTTCTCTGTGGTGGGTTCTGACTGACTGGGTTACTACCACTCAGCGGTGTAGGTAAAGGTGATGTAGCGGGAGTAGGTACTGTCTGTGGACTACTAGATGGAGTACCTACGGGGTTATTCTGAGTCCCTATCTGTTTTTGTGGGGTATAGGGGTGGTAAGGGATACCCCCCTCTGGTTCTTCTGTGGTGCTAGGGCTCTGTTGTCTAATACTATCTGAGCTGTCTTTAAATACAGGAGAGCTAAAATATACTTTATACTTCTTTCCACTACGTGTTCGTCCAATGTCATCAAAATCACTTTCAAACTCTTGTGACATTACTATCTTTACTCATTCATCTGAAATTAGATCCATTGTTCCTTTTTCATATAGCAGCATCTTAAGGGACAAGTTTAGAGATCTTAGGTACTTACCACGATATCCTCTGAAGAAGTATCATTCGGCTTCGCTGAAGCTCTTTCTCTGGTCAACTACAAATTCTGTAACAAAGCCTTCTAGCACACTGGTAAGCCAGAAGTCCACTGCTCTCGTAATGGGATTGTCAAGGTTCTGCACGGTCTGAATCAGCTCCGGTGTCCAGACAATGTTTCTTTTCTTCTTGAATGTGTTCCTATCTGTCAACTTGGATAACCAGTTGAAAAGCTCATTTCCATAGGTTGCAAAAAATATAGCGTGTATGTCTGAAGCGATATGCTTTTCTAACCAGGCCTCTGTGCTCAGTTTAGGGCTCCGATTTTCTTTCCTGGAAAAATCCCTTAAGTTTGAATCCAGCCACTGGTGAAACTCTTCTCTGGTAGGATGCCAACAGAACATTAACTCCCAGTCGTTCAAACCGACAACGGAACCATTTGTTGATTGCTGGGCAGACCCGGGTTTACTATAATCAACCAACAACACCCCTAGCTCACTGGCCCTTTCAGCAACAGACCGCACAGCGGCCTGAAGTCTCACCCGAAGTGATTCTAATGGGTTGTCCAAGGACTCAAGTGTCTTGGACCAAGTTCTGTTGCAATCCTACTTGCGGCTCGCAGCTCCTCTGGCTGCAAGATCTCCCTCTGTGATCGTGCGTCGCGCGACCTCCTGCTCGCGTCGCACGATCCCGTCGTCGCGCTGCTCTTCTAGCTGCTAGATGTTCCTTTACACCACCGTGCAGTCCTTCTCTATGATGCGCACTTTCCCTGGCTTGCGATATCTCCAGCCTTACCGCATCGTCGCACACCGTGCGACACGCAGCTCCTGCCCAACGCTCAACCTGCGGTATCGCGCACCGCAACTTCTCTGCCTGTGCGGTATCACCTATCTGTGATATCCTACCTTTGCGGTCTAGCGCACTTAGCATTGCCCGTGTCGACGTGCAAGACTTAACATACAAAGCTATTCGATGCTGCAACCAGTAACTGTTTTACGCAAAGCATAAGTGAACCACATACAACATGTCAAAGGCTTTTAACCTATGATTATCCTTCTATGCTGTGGTGAACTGATTAATACATTCATTCATTAAACTGCAAACAAAGTCCATGGAATAACTGAGGAATGCATAAGTAAACATAACACATAAACCAGTCGCATAACACAGATTTTAACGTGGTTCACCTCCAGGATGGAAGTTACGTCCACAGAACTGTGTTTTCTATTATAGCTCAAGGGGAAGGTAAAACACAGTTCTGCTACACCACATATGCAGCTCAAGATCTTCTCTCGTAGATGTCTCTCTCTCTATATTTCTCTCTTACAATATACTCTTCCCTCTCAGTCGATCCCTGTGGATCGTTACATGCATGCTCTATAAGCCAGCTACTGGTTTCAGTAAGATTGCTACAGCTAAGACCAGAACCAGAGCTTGGCTTTTACAACAGTCTACTTATCCTTATTACCTATTTCAATCACGACTGTCTAACTATCTAACCAACTAGCTAACCCTTTACAATACAAAATTACATTCTTTTATAAGCAGCCCGAAGGTCTTGCTTTTACAACACTGTGGGTCTGTCCCAACAGTAACCCAAACCCTAATTAGTGACAGTCGGTCCTCTCTGTCCTTGAGGTAGCCGCTTCCTGTCACACCACAGCTCTCTGCAGTCTTCCATGCTTCCCGGCACTGACCATGGGTACTATGTGCCGCTTCTCTTTTCTGTCCTTTGCCTTCAATGCTTGAGCCTTGTTGCTCCTTCTTCTTTATGAGGGTCGCTGAGCCCTCCTATCTTCCGCCGCTGCCTTCAATGCAGTGGTTGAGCTCTCTCTTCTCAGCCGCTCAAGTACCGTTGCCTTTCTTTGACTTTCCTATCTCAAAAAGTCATGGTCTCCGGCTTTGCTCTGCAGCTGGAAACGTGCTACGGCGTCGTAGCTCCGTCTTATCTTCTTTCTGCCAAAACTTATCATTCCGCCAAAACTAGTAGCTTCTTCTGTAGCTGCGGGACCCTGCTCCAACACTAAGAGTGCAAGGTAAATAGCATACTTGGGAAATATGAGTCTTTATGTCCCTTGTTTGTGTGTGTGAGTGAGCTAAACTATCTTGTATTAGATCAAAGAAATAAGCAAGAAGCAATAAGATATACAACTAGAGGTAGTTAAATAAAATGGCTGGCCCTTTCGAACCGACCATTTGCACCGATCGGACGACCGCGGTCGTCGGACGTGACTGCTCACGCGACCGCAGTCGTCCGATCGGTGCAAATGGTCGGTTCGAAAGCCGACTCCAAATCAAATTACCTAGACTAACAATTTTTATGAAATGGTAAGGTCCCTTGAAAACCTCAAATTATTTTAGCCTAAATAGCAGTCAAGAAATGACTTCTTTTTTTCCTATCCTAATTTAAGTTATGCAATTATAAGAGAAAATGAAATTGTATGAGTTGTTAATTTTTTGGTTCATTAAGTAGCTATTGAAACTGCAAGTGATGATGAAAAATTGAGGTAAAAAGAAAAAAATGGAAAAATTGCATGGGTTATGGACACATAAATGCGCTAATAGCATGAGCACAATGTTATAGAGGTTGCACATATTTACCACAAAATTACAAATTAGTAAGACTGTGCAAGTAACAAGATTGTCGAAGAGAAATCTCTGCTATGTTGCGCGTCGAGATGTCTGGAACTGTGCTACTGATAAAAAGATGAACCTGATCTAAGAGCTTTTGAATTTTGATTATTGAGAGGCTAGACAACAAGCTCCTACACGTGCACAACACCCAAAATAAGTTATCTAGTGAAATGAAACCTATCTATAATGAAATGAACAAAAATAAGAGTAGAATCCCATAAATACTATTGTGGGAAAAATGCCACAAGGGTGAACAATCTTCCTTTATATCCTTACAACTTGCAGTCAAGGAAATGATGTTAGCTGTGATTTAAGTAGACCAAGCACTCACAAACTAAGCACCTTCAATAAAACTAAACTAAACTAAAAGAATGATGGTATAAACTCTTGCTTTTTAGAGGAAGAGAAAAAGGGAGATTTGCATGCCAACTTGAGGTAAGAAGTGGATTTAAAGGTGAGCTCTCAATGTAATTCCCACAGAATAAATTTGCTTTGATTTTCCTATAGAATGCATGACTGGTGTTTCCTTTTATAGGCCAAATGGAGGTTAAGAAACAACTAGAACCAAACGTGGACACCCTTATTATGGAACCAATTCTTTAAGTACATGAAGGGGGCTATTGAATGCTCCCAAGAGTGTGAGAAGCTAAGCTCAAGTTTTGGGGCCTAGGGAGTCGTTATGAGCCTTGAATGCACTATGGAAATAAGTGGTCCTTCCATTTTGACAGTCGCACGAATTTTGAAGGAAAATTAATGGGAGTACATGTGGGTCACTGTTTTAGTTTTTCAACATTAAGCTAGCATATCATTAGGATATTTAAACTGAGAGAACAACAAGCACATCAATCAAACACAAGAAACAATGAACACAGTGTTTTTCCTCGGGGAAACCATAAATGGAGAAAACCCCGCAACTTCCTCTAAGATAGAATCATCACCAAAGTGAAACCCAAAAACTGTAAGACAATCTCCCGATAGTAGTAAGCTCTTTCCTCTTGCCCCAGTGTCTTTCTCTTCCTCAACTATGCGCTACACTTGAGTGTGGATGAGATGTGTACTAAATAGAGAGTCCGACTCTCTATTTATACTAATCCTGACATGACTAAAACCCTACTAGGGCCGACCTCTATTAGGAGAGTCTAATAACCCTAGTGCCCTGGAACTGCAGGGACTTTAACCCTTAGACAACCAGAGGGTTACCCACAATGACTTGACATGACTTGTTTACATTATTGATTCTCCCGTTCGGAACATCGAGGCATGACAACATGACTCAATTACATTATAGATACATCCTGGAATAAACATCAGGTTACAATACATAAGATACATATATGAATGCATTCTGAAGTTACAAATACATCAACACACTAAACATATAATCACACTAGTTGCGCGGGAGTTCAGAGCAAGTAGTTGCGTGATTTTCCGTACCAACTACCTGTGTCTTTCTAGGGCTCAATCTCTCTTTTGGATATGAAGATGATGTCTTTGGTGAGCTGCATGGTGTATGTTGATGGCGCATTTTTGCAAGATTAGCTAAAATATTGCATGTGTGCAAAGTTCAAGCATTAATAATGCACACATTAAGTACACATTTACATTTATGCAAATTTATTTGAAGATTTTAGAAACTCCTAAAATAAAAGAGAAAATATACTCAAAAAAATTGAAAACTTGGAATATTTAAATTACATCTTATATAAAATTTGAATGTTCAATTAGCTCAATCCCCTACCTCCATGTCAACTTTAAAAGTCCTCTAGTAGGGGGCTGGCACTTAATTGCATCTTATGTTTCCTTGATATCCATGGAGTGGAAGCATTCACTTGTCTTTTTCTCATTGATTACATCTTCATAATGTTGCTTTACATAAAGTGCTTCATCAAACACTTATTTTTTTGTCATGTTTTCCATGGAGTGTCACATTCACTTAATTTTGCCTTAATTGCACCACTTTACAACTCTTCATGGAATGGAAGCATTCACTTATCCTTCTTGAATGATTGTATCATGACAACATTGTTTTCCAATCATGAAAATATCCATTATTTCTGATCATGAAAACATCCATTATACATTTTGCCTTGATTGCATCTTTGTCTTCAAAATTGTTTTTTCTCTTAATTACACCACTTCTTACCTACAATTTTTTTTATTTTTCTTAGTTACTTCTTTGTATTCAATTTTTTTTTGTATTGCTTCTTCCCTACAACTTTCAATGAAGTAGAAGTATTCACTTATACTTATGGTTTTGTATACTCATAACATCTTTATTTTTAAAATTAATTATATAAAATTATATTTTTGTTTTCTTTTAATAACTTCATAGAACTTAAATTATGCAATTTTTATAATAGTATATGTGATTCTAAAAGTTTTGAAAGATTTTTCAGACTTAGAAAATATATTTAAAAAAAAAATTTAAATTACATCTTATATAAAGCTGGTTTAATATACACCCTCCATGAATATGAATAGTTGAATAGACACTCCCTGCATGAATATGAATAATTGAATAGACACTGTGCAAAATGATAAATAGTTGAATCAGATCCAATTGCGAGTCCAACTATTCATAGCATTAAATGCTTTACCACAGACTACTTATTAATGAGTCAATTTAGTTATCAGCAGATCTGCTTGTCTGATGCAACTGTTTCAATGGCGTTGACTGTTATATCTAGTAGTTCAATTATAATTGGACTCAAAAAGCGCGTTGGTAGCTAAAGTTGTTAACTGTAGCAGCGGAAGGTAGGCGGTAAAGCCATCTACCAGTCCGTCCCATGGTAGACTATTTTGTACAAGCATGCCTACTGCTTCTTCGAACTCATCGACAGAGCCTACGTCCAATCCCCATTCTGAATCTATTTGAGTATCAATAATCACCCATATCAAGAACTTTGACTAAGACAATTGTTCATTGGACTTGATTGGCAAATATAGGTAGCCACAAATTCAACGTGATGGACAGATAGATATTCTGATAAAAAATGGAGAAATGGAGTCTTTTCGGCTGTTATGAATAAATGATCTGGCAGGTGATTATGCAGCTGGAGTGTTTGTCTAGGCATCGTCTTTGTTGGTTGTAAGTGGTTGGATATGATTTTGTTGGATTGCTGGAATGCCAGAGCCAACGCAGCTACTGTCCACCTACTTTGCTACGTGTATAAATCCTTCCTTTTTTTTTCGAATTATGGGGCCAACCATGTGATTTGCACTGTTTGGACAAGTTAACATGATTGAAATAACTGAAAACAGCCATAAACTATACATTTAAATAAGGATTTACCCAGATTTGGAGAACCATTATTCTTTGTGTATTGCGTGTGGACTTGAGATTGAGTGTCTTTGTGAAGGCTTCTTTGTCTTGTGTTTGTGTGAAAGAGATGGAGTCTTCTAACAATGTAGATTTGTCCAAAATTGGTTCAAAGCTAAAGCTAATAGAAGTTAGTGAATGGCCCTATATACATATACATTCACATGTTCTTGCTCTGACAGGATATCTTTTTTATTTTTGTCCATTGCCTTTGAGCTTGCATAATCCTTAAAGATCTGATATATTCTTGTTTTCTTATACAAAGTTGATATAATGGAGGCTGGTGCTTATAGGAATTTGTGGCAAACATCTTCTTTTGCTACCACAGAAAGGATTCATAGGACAAAGATGATATTGACCTCTAAACTCTATGTGAAGGCACTATCATTTGGATCTCCAACGAATCTACATGTGAAGAATTCTGTATCAAAACCTTTATCTGGACGAGGCAAGAGCCTCAAAGTGATTGCCAGTGTTCAACGAGCGCCTGGTTTAATCAATGGCTCCAAAGTGAAGGATAAAGACCTAAGTCACACAGGCAAGACTAATGGTATTGCAGTCGGATTGGCAGAAGAAGAAGATGTATTCAGGCTGGGAAGGCTTGTACAAGGGAATTTGGTTTATAGGCAGAAATTTGCTATCAGATCGTATGAGGTTGGCGCAGACATGAGTGGATCAATTGAGACTATTATGAATCATCTTCAGGTGATTAGTAGATATTATAATTATATTAGTACTGGTAATCATTATCTTTTTTTCTTTTTTTTTGGATAAAGGCCTATACTGAATTAGGGAGTCTAAACCATGAGATCCATGACCTTCTTAATTTTGGATGGAGAGATATCACTTCTGACTTATAATCAATTAAAAGCTAATCCTTAGATTTCATTATCCATCTCACATCTAATTCGTAGAGTTCATTATTTATCTCACATCTAATCCTTAGAGTTCATTATCTTGACTAATTGAGCTAATCCTCTGTGTTCATTTTTTTTTTAATCTATCTATACCTCTGATCAAAATTGGGTTTTTGGCCCAGTGTATCAACCAATCCTGCTATTCTTTGGATAGATAAATAATTTGTTTCACAAAAAGTGGTCTGTAGAGTTTATTTTTAAGATAGATAGCACCTCTGGCTCATGATCAATTGAGCTAATCCTCAAAGTTCATACCTCTCATCAAAATTGGACTTTTGGCAAAGTGTACCAACCAATCCTACTATTCCTTGGGTATATAAATAATTTGTTTCACAAAGAGTGATCTAGTATCATTCACTTTTTATGATGTCTAATACCATTCTCATTTTATGCAGGAAACTGCTCTGAACCATGTTTGTGTTGCTGGAATGAATGGGGATGGATTTGGATCCACCCACGAAATGACTCGTCTCAATCTCATTTGGGTGGTTACCCGCATGCAAGTTCATGTTGAGCGCTATCCCTCTTGGTATATAACTCCAGTTCCTGCTTGCTTGTCAATTTTCAATAGTATGAAATTAATGGCTTCCTTGATACTTTTAGTGTTTTTATTCGTAGTCTTTAATACTAACAATTTGAAGATGTTTTACAGGGGCGATGTAGTGGAAATTGATACTTGGGTAGCTGGATCAGGTAAAAATAGTCTAAGGCGTGATTGGATTGTTCGTGATTACAAAACTGGCTACATACTTGCACGAGCTACCAGGTATGCTTTAAGTTCTGTATTCCATGAAAGTATATATTGCTTCAGACGCTCTACATATTTAATCCTCCTTGGCCAAGCAGATTACCCAATCATATGATCTTGGAATTTTATCTATCAAAACATAGTTTATTCCATGAAAGTATATATTGCCTCAGACGGTTTACATATTTAATCCTCCTTGGCCAAGCAGATTACCCAATCATATGATCTTGAAATTTTATCTATCAAAACATACTGTATTCCATGATAGTATATATTGGTTCAGACGCTCTACGCTCTACATATTTAATCCTGCTTGGCCAAGCAGATTACCCAATCATATGATCTTGGAATTTTATCTATCAAAACATACAGTATTCCATGAAAGTATATATTGCTTCAGAGGCTCTACATATTTAATCCTCCTTGGCCAAGCAGATTACCCAATCATATGATCTTGGAATTTTATCTAATGGGTGTAACTAATATTTCTTTTATCTCTGAAAAACATGTGCTTTCAACTCATTTATTTTGGCCAAGCAGATTACCCAATCATATGATCTTGGAATTTTATCTAATGGGTGTAACTAATATTTCTTTTATCTCTGAAAAACATGTGCTTTCAACTCATTTATTATGGGTGCTTATCTTATTTTCATTGGTCGTGTGTTAAAAATGAATTCAATTAAAATAAACTAATCCCTATAACTTTATGACTCATACTACATAGATAATCTCAAAAATAATAACACCCATCTTATCAATCAGAATTTAATGAAAGCTATTTCAGCTTCTTTCCTGTTGAGCATATACCTTTTAAAACTTGTACTGCTTATGTATTATAACATTCAGTTAGTTTTTCTTTGGCAGCACCTGGGTTATGATGAACAGAAACACCAGAAGGCTGTCTAAATTTCCAGAAGCAGTTAAAAATGAGATATCTCCATATTATCTTGAAACAAAAGTGATTGACGAGAGCCATCATGAAAAATTAGACAAGCTGTGTGATGACACTGCTCAATACATCCATTCCAATTTAACAGTAAGAACTGATGGTTGCACTCTTTTCAAGTGTCCTTATACACTATTGGTTAGAATCATATATCCGGCCAGCAAATTGTTTCAGGGGATTAGATAATTATGTACTGACTGATGTTTGGTTACATTTGTTTGCAGCCAAGATGGACTGATTTGGATGTAAACAGACATGTAAACAACGTCAAGTACATCGGTTGGATTCTGGAGGTAGTCAGATCTGTATGGATTAATTTGATGCAGTGGATTTATTTTAGCATATGAAATGATATTTATACCATTTAAGGCTGACATACATAATGGTTTTTATGTGTATAACTTACAGAGTGTGCCCGTCTCCATTTTGGAGAACCAACAGTTAACAAAGATGACACTGGAATACAGAAGAGAATGTGAACAATCCCATGTTCTTCAGTCACTCACAAGCTTAGAGAAGAACGGTGGTGATTCTGTGGATCCAATATCGGCTCCAAGCTATTCATGTTCAACTGGTTCTTCAAAATCTCTAGGGAGGCACTTGCTTCGATTGCAGGCAAATGGAGTAGAGATTGTGAGGGGAAGAACAGAATGGAGACCAAAGCCAAACCTGAACTGAATTTCGTTATTCGTTATTAAGTGATTGTATTTTCATTTGCTAATTCTTGCGTAGGAGCACCTCCCCTCCCCTGTCCAAGGCTTGGCAACAACAGATTTTTTTCAGCTAATGCCACAAATAAAAATTCTGTAAATAATTATTTTTATTTCACCCACGCAATTAATATGTTTTTCTTTTATTTATTATTTGTTATATTTATTTGCTACATATACATATGTAGTAATTGTTTATAAAATTTAATATATATTTTCCATTTATTTATTATGTTTATTTGTTTTACAAAAGATATATATATATATATATATATATATATATA
>LPNX010391583.1:53097-71726 GCA_001517045.1 Pseudotsuga menziesii
GGCTAGTGCTATCCTGATGGAATCCATCTTTTCCACTGGGGAAAAAGTCTCATTGTAATCTATGCCATGAACTTGTGAGTAGCCCTTGGCTACCAATCTGGGCTTGTACTTCAGTGGTGAACCATCAGCAGCAAATTTGATCTTATAGACCCACTTACACTGTACTAGTTTTCTCCCTAGGGGAAGATCCACTAGCTCCCATGTGTTGCTCTTTTGGAGTGAGCTGAAGTCCTCCTTCATGGTTGTTTTCCATCTTGGATCTCCTGCTGCTTCTTCATATGTTTGAGGATCAGACTCAACCATCAAATATCATTTTTCAGCAAACATAGGATCCTTCATGCACAGAGCACTCTCAAACTGAGATCTAGTCCTCCTTGGGTCATTGGGATCCCCAGCTAGCTCTCTTGCTGCATGTAGTGTCTTGGCTGCCCATTTTGGCCTTGTAGGGCTGTTAGGGTCTGCAATAAACTCATATCCTTTAGAAAAATCAGAATCAGCATGTTCAACAAACTATTTACTTACTTCTTGAGGTTCAGGTGGTGAAGAGGCTTCACCAACTTCCACTGCTGCAAGGGGTTCTTCTTCAAACTAAGCACACCTTTCGATGAAGGCTTTATTTGTGCTCAAATTTATCAGTTTGTACCCTTTTGAATCTTCAGAGTATCCAACAAAAAGACATTCTTGGCTTTGGGGCTGCAAAGCCTTCCTCTTCTCTGTTGGAATTCTAGCCCAAGCCTTTGAGCCAAAAATCCTGAAATGGGTCACATCTAGCTTGTGCCCACTCCATGCTTCGAAGGGAGTCATGCCATCCAACAGTTTGTGAGGCACCATATTCTGAATATAGGCTGCACAGTTGATAGCTTTGGCCCAGTACTTTGGTGGCAAAGTTTTGGCCTCCATCATGCATGTTGCCATCTCCTTCAGTGATCTGTTCTTCCTCTCAGCAACACCATTTTGCTGTGGTGTGTAAGGGATAGAATGCTGTATCTGAATACCTGCATCTGCACAATAATTAATTAACTCATACTTGACATACTCACCACCATTGTCAGATCTGAGGGCCTTGAGTTTCCTTCCAGAATGGTTTTCAACCAAAGCCTTAAAGACTTTGAATAGGCCAAAAACTTCAGACTTGTGTTTCAGGAAGTGAACCCAGCAATACCTGAAAAATTCATCAATAAAATTCAATGCATATTTGGCCTGACTCATGGACATATGAGGGAATGGGCCAGCAACATCACTGTGGATCAGCTCGAGGGGTGCAGAGGTTCTCTCATGGCTAGCTCTCTCAAATTTATGCTCTCGGTGTTTTCCTAGGATATAGCCTTGGCAGACTCCTTTGGAAAATTTTATCTTGGGAAACCTTATGACCATCTCTTTTTCACTAAGATCAGAAATATATTTGTATTTTAGGTGGCCAAATGTTTCATGCCAAAGCTTGCTTGCTTCATTAGCATGAATCAAAAGAGCAGAGGGGTTTGAGTAAGGTAGGAAGTGTGAGAACATGTATACCTTTTGAGCATGATTCACAACTCCTTTTGCAATGACTCTACCAATTGAGATCTCTGTGATCTCAACTTCATCAGGTGAGAATATGACTTTCTTAGGAGACCTAGTGAGGGTCATCTGGTACACTGATAGGAGGTTGGAGGCAAGACCAGGCACATACAGCACATTGCTGAACTGACCATGATCAAGATCTATCCTTCCTTTACCCAAACTTTCAGTGAGAGAGTCATCTCCCAGTACTATAGATGGTCCTTTCGACTTGTCTAGTGAGGAGAAATCCTCCTTAGTCGAAACCATGTGTCTTGAAGCTCCAGAATCAATGATAAAACTGGGTGAGCTTGATGTGCCAGCAACTAGAGCATGAATTCTCTCTCTGTCATCTGAACTTGATCCTCCTTCTCTCTTCTTTGAGCTTTCTGGAAGGGAGATGCCATTCTTCTCCAGGAGTTAGGTCAGCATATCTATTTGCTTCTTCATACAAGAGCTTTCAGTGTGATTTCCCTTATTACAGTATGCGCACTTTCTTATTTCACCTTTGTTTTTCTTCTTCTGGTAGTTCTTCTTGGGACCTTGTGGATCCTCCGGAGACTGTTTCTTGTCTCTCTTTTGCTCAGGTGGCTTTCTAGATTTCTTTTTGCTTTTTGAATCCACCTTCGAATCTCCAGCAATCAAAGCTTGATCTTTGGATGGTTTGATGGTTCCCATCATCACCAGCTTGTCTTGTTCTTGTGTGAGAGATTCCATGAAATCTGCAAGGCTAGGCATCTTCCAGGTTCGAGCTGTCAGTTTTGTGGCATATAAGGTCAAAACAAACACTGAATATTCAAGGCCTAGCTTCGAGAGGATGGCCAGGACGAGCTGATCATCTTTCTTTTCGATCCCACACTATTTCAGCTGCAAAACTAGTGCTTTGAACTTGGAGAAATATAGCTGCAGGGATTCAAAGCTCGTTGGACTCAGAGAAATCAGCTCATTGTCGATTTGATGTCCCCTCATCTCATCTGTCTTTCCAAAAATATTAGCAAGCTTCTCCCATACTTCATTTGGTGATGTCAATCCATCAAGATGGAAAAGGAGGTCTCTGGAAATACTCAGACACAGGAGGCCATAAGCCTCATCCCTCCTGTTGTGCCATTTTATCTTCTCTGCAGCTGCATTGGGCTCTACTTCTGTTGCCATAGTCACCCTGTAGAGGCCTTTCGCTCTCAACAGTATCTCCATCTCTACTTTCCATTCAAAGAAATTGAAAGGAGCCAAGATAGTTATTTGTGATTGATCCATAGCTTAGAAAATCTATCCCGGCTGTCAGTAGAAGGCTCCCAGTCACTGATGTCGAACCTGCAAAAAAAATTTTGAAGGAGAGAAACAATCTACAATTGCTATGATACCATGTGGAAATTAACCAGGTGATAGATTAATTTTACTCACAACAATTAACAATTGATCATGCAAAATCACTCACAAAGAGACTGAAAATTGGAGCTGAACACTAAACTGTATTAAATCAGTGTACAATAGCCAACCTTGTAATAATATAGGTTGCTGAATAAATAACATACATCAGGGATTCGAATGCATGAGGAGCAATTCGAATCTAGCATAAAGCAGGCTTACTAAAAATAAGCAAATCCCCCATAGGTGTAAAAAGTTGATCCCAAATCTGTCATGGAGCTCACGAATTGGAAAAATGGCTTAGGCAAGCTAAAGAGTGGTGGAATGGCAACTCATACATGCTTTTGCATGGAGAAAAGAGTGGAGGATGAAGAGGACAAAAAACTAGTTCACCTCACCTAGTCTAGCTTTTCTATTTTCCCTAAAACACTGAAAAGCAGGGAATAAAGCAGAAAAAACAGAAGGGCGCCTAGGAGACCAGGAATAAATCAGATTTGATTCCTTGGGCTTTCCCATGAGCTACATGAGTCAAATAAGGCAAGTTTGACCACTATGGATAGGTAATAGACAACTTGCACAAGGTGGGACACATGAACTAGGCTAATAAGACATAAATAATTAAATTAATGTCTAAATGGGTAAACTATGGGTTGATTATTCTAACACAAACATTTAATAATAAAATACCTTTCTTCCAATACCTCAAGATATTAATGTACCCAAAATCACACGTCACTCATTGCATATATGTCACTCATTGGATATATAGACTTTTTATAAGGCCAATACATGTTACCTAGATATACACATTTAGTTATATATATGTTCCCTTGAGGTTATATAAGAAACAATACCAAGATCAACCATATGGTTGAGATATTATTTAGGTTAATATAGTTTAACATTCTTGTTAATAGAGTATTTGTGAGATGTAGAATAATTGGTGGTGGGGTAGGTTAAGACGCTTCTTAACAAAAAAAACATTATTGTTAATAGAATGGTAATAAATAGATGTAGCATAGAGCTCAACATTCATTAATTATTAAATGTGGATACATAAGATAAATAAGTTTGTGGGATTGACAAATCCTTTTTGTTAGAGTCTTGATAATAGCTTTGAAATGGAAGCTTTAAGATAAATGTTTAAAAGAGAAACAAAAACCTTACCCTAATCTCTTTATTTTTTTGGTACTTAGGAGAGTGAATTAATGCAGTATGGTGTCATCTTCTTTGAATAAGTCTTATTAGGAAATTGGTGTGTGGTTACTCAATGTAAAATGATTGTCTTTAATAAATAAATCTCAGTAGGTGGTTGATACTTATTAATGATGTAACCACAAGTAGTTAGAGTTTTGTTAGTGAAAAAATATTTAAAAGGTAGAAGTCTGTGTAGTGTTTTGTCAAGTATTTTCATTATATTTGAGCTCTTGTCATTTGGGGCTTCCCCGTATGAAAGGCCCATGAACAATGGTATTTTTTTGGATTATAGATATAAGAGTTTATAAAATGTAGGTTCAATAACCTTGTTTTCCCATTTCACTTTATGCAATTTAGGTTTCTTCTGATATTGCTCATAACTTATTGTTTTTGTTGATTAAGTACACTACAAGTGGTATCATAACTCTTTCTTGTGCCCCCCCCCCCTGCCCCCCCCTCACACACTTTTTTAGTTTTTTTTAGTATAGAGACGAGTTCTAATGTCTTTAATCACAATGATTTTCCATTCAGTGGGTAAAATTGTCTAGGAAAAATACATGTAGGGAATACAAGTGAAATCTTCTTGTTGCACGCACTTGTACACCTCTGTAGGTAGTTGATGAGTAGTACCATATTAATTAAAATCTGTATATAAATTCAGTTTTCCATGTACCTTTGAGTATATGGGAGGCCCTCAAGGTGCACCTTAAACTCTCCTTACATAAACCTAGTGGTCATTTTGTTTCTGTAGTACACTGAGAACAACACTCGAGGAGATCACTCTCATGTACTAAGGAATCGAGTAGTATAAATAAATCTAGTTTCATAAATATCAATTGATAACTATTGTAGGAAAATCTTAGGTATATTGGATATTTATAGCTCTTAACACTCCTTTGCTCCTAGGACCTTGCAAGTTCTAGCCTTTGTAGCATAAGTAGTAAAATTCCAATGCCATTATGGGAGACCTATATTAAAAGAATCCTTACATGACATTGATCGTGTTGATATAAATTTCTATAACCCTTCTAGTGAACCCAAGGGCCCCATGGTGACCATTAGAGAAATGACCATATACATTAGGATCACCCAATTGGAAATCCAAGTCTATGATCAAAGATGAGGTCTCTAAGATCACCAAATTGTAACAACAAGTTTCTAAGATCAACAACTTGAAAGCATAGGTCTCTAATCTTGATAACCTACAAGACTAAACATAATCCATCATTGTAGACTTAATGCATGGATAGGAGAAACTATGCAATGAGTCAGCGGTGAATGATATGTAGGAGATAGGAATTTCACTTGGGCACCATTTCAATGCAATCAATGGCATATGTTGTACAAATTTCCCAAAATAGATTTAAATATTCTCGTTAGTTCTAACCTAGCTTGACGGGTTATCAAGATGGAACAATACCCAACATGTACCAAAAGGTACTTACTTGATGTTTGTGTCATTCAAGTAGTAGATAAAAAGGTGAAAATCTAATATCTAAGATTAAAATAATCACTCTACTCTATTATAACTTATGTGAAGCAAAGAAACTCAAACTAAACCATGTCAAACATAAAACATATAAAGAATATGAGCATTTTATTGATTTAGAAGGGGGAACAAGAGGAATGACAAGCACCTTGTTCATAGTTGATAGAAGAAGGTGGTCTCCACAACTACCCTAAGGAAGGGTCCTTTGTATCCTTGCATCATGTGGTATTCACTTAGTGAAACCATATCATAGCACCTTCGTTCATGGGATATTAAAGAATACCCCTAATTTCATTAGATATTAATAATTACTTACAAAAACACTTTTGTTGAGCCCTCCTCCCAATACATATTTCCAATTAAAAAACCCATATTTTTACAATATATGCCTTATTTTTACTAGAAACCCCTTTTTATACCACCCCAATGCCTATAAACCCCCCATAACCCACGCCCCCCAATACCTACAATATATTGACCTTATTTTTCACAATTAAAAAACCCCCTTTATGAATGAACGTGATAAGATACTGCTCAACAAGGTGAATCCCCCGTGCCTTGCATGCGAGTCAACTCCAAGCTCTAGATGGTTTAGACTTAATTCTTTTATGGTAGAAATAAGGGACATAATGGACAATTTTCTCTATAAAAGGTATTTGGTAGAATAACCTTTATTGTCATTAGTGGTTTGATGGGTGACCTTAGAGGGATTCATTTATAGGAAAATATGTTGACATCTCTTAGAGATAGCTCCAATGTGGACAACCCCATTGTATTATTGGAGTAGTGGGACAAGGATAGGTATTGGATACCAAATCAAAGGTTATTTTTAGAAACAACAGATTGGTGTTGCCCACCTGAGGCCACTATGCTTTTTGGAAGGAATATAACATTAATGAGCAAATTAAGATAATAATGTTCTATTTTTTGGGATCATGATGTGATTTTTAATGTTTTTAGTGTGCAATGCATGCATAAGTTTGAGCAAATTTTGCATGTTAACTTTAGTGGACAAGCTTGAGAATTTGATCAACCTTTTCTAGTAATTATAAGGTCATATGGTGATAGGAATCATATAAATGGGTATGGGGTCATCAATGATCCAGATGGATATCGGTGGCCACCCACCTATTCCACTATCTCAAAACAATTGTCCATTTTGGAAATTTTCTAGTTATTTTTCTACAAATTTTCGGGCCCTAAACATTCAAGGTTGTTTTGAGGCCCTAAACAACATTTTTTGACGATTCGTGGGGACAAATGGAATCCAACAACATCCACTTGGACCCAATCAAAATATTTTAATATTGGATAGACCTTTCCAATGGGATATCGAGCACCCAAATCGAATATCGTGTGCAAAATTTATGACCCCAAGAAGTTCATAGTTCAACTAATCACCTTGGGGCCACAAAATTTATGATGGTTCATCTTATAGGGTTGTGTTTTGGACCTTTAGGGTTACCTCCCTCATGCTTATTATAAATAGTCCCTTTTTTATCCATTTTGTATTCAACTTGGCACATATGAGCGTAGCAGCCACATCTCTTCTCAGAGATAGCCACCACCATTCTAGTTGCTTTATTGTACAGTATGTTCTATTTTTCATCGTTTAATATAATATGTGTTTACTATATCATTGTTTTCTTTGCAATATATTTGTGTTTATGGTTCTCTATATGTTATTTCATTTCATTCACACATAAATTTGGATCAACCAAAGTGATGTGTACAAAAGACACACTTCTCAAAAAACACACAACACTCTATAAACAATATATACAAGAAACTTATGGTAGATGTCCTAGAAATAGTATTTTTTAAGGTAGATCCCATTGTGAGGATCTCCCAAGGGTATCCCATCATAATCTATCAACTCATAAACCCCTTTCTCTAAAACATGACTGACAATGTAAGGCCCATACCACATATATTCTAGCTTCCCATCTCCCAACTTGTCATGTTTCTAGTCATAGTTCAAGACGATGTCACCTTTGTTGAAAGAGGGAGGTTGAAAAGATCTGTCATATTGAGTTTTCATTTGTCATTTGTGCACCTCATTTGCTAAGGTAGCATCACGACGAGTTTCATCAATCTTGTTTAGATACAAGAAACATTTCTCTTCTGGAGTGGTGTTGGGTAATAGTTCCACAATGAGTTTTAGGGAAGGGAATTTCACTCTATAGGAAGAGTAGCCTCTAGTCCATACACCAAATGAAACACTGTAAAACTAGTGGATGTATTGACGATGGTCTGGTAGGTCCATAATTTGAAAAATAGTTGCAAATTCCAGTTGGAATTGTATTTTCCTACGATCTGTTGAAGCATGTTTTTTCAGACTTTATTGATAGCTTCAAATTGGCCATTATCCTGTGGATAGTAGGTGTTATAGCTGATTTTAACACACATGGTTGATCACACTTTTAAGGCCTTCCTTGTCCCTCTGCAGAATCTTTGGACCCCATGGACTATTTGTGTACCTTTGATGTTTCCAACATCATCCCTAAAAACACTCATTATTTGCTATACGTGACTTTTAAACCCTTTCTTGCGTATATACGTGGATATTACCCCTAAACCCACGTACATCGGGATGTGTGCAAAAGGCCAAATGTTTTTGGAGTTTTTCTTGATGTGGATCCAAATCAGTTGTCTCTTGGCCTTCCATATGCCTTGAGATCACTTGGATTTGACCTTCCATTACCCCATTGAAGCACTATGTAAGGAACCCTTTGGATACATTGAAGGGGAGAGGAATAAAAGAGCAAGAAAAATATAGTCCATTGTTGTCATAGCTTGCTTATACTTGAGTTTGCATCCCTTTGTCCCTTGGATCACTTGGTGTTCTTCCCAAGCTTGCCTTTGCTTGTGAGCTTGCTATCGAGAGGTGGACGATTGAGGTGGTGGAGGCCTAAGTGGAGGACTCAGTTTCTTCGGTTCGCAGACGTACCGAGAGAGGTTGTCATTCATGTAATATCTAATTTATATTAATAGAAATATCTTTTCCTATCCAATGATGTGCATTTAAATGAATATTGAATCCATGGATGCTTTTAATTGCTTATAAATTATTGATTATATATGCTAGAGTAGGTCTAACACCATTTTATCGCATGTTTGTCTTGTTTGTTGTTGTTGAGAGAGAAAATTGTTAACACAAGCGGGATTGGAAAAATCTCAATGGGGATCTACATCAACCATCTAGAAGAAGGTATGTTTCGAGATCCTTTAGTGTTAGATGTTTTATTTCTCTTGCATATTGGGAAGGGATTGATTTCTGTGGTTTCTCTGTCTGTTGTTATACACCTCAAGCCATAGGAAGTTTTCTCCATAACCCAAAGTTCCGTAATCTTCCCATCTTGCAGTCACTGAGCTACTGTTTCGTGTTGCTCAACAACGTTGTGCTCTAGTCATACATTGTAGGTCTCATACACTCCACCGCATAGAACATCATTGGACACGAGGCCTGGTGGAGTGAAGCTAACCCCGTAATCCTGCCTAATGCCAATAATATGGCCTTTAGTCCCAGAATCTGGATAGAGTTTGTCGGGAATTGAGTCCCAACCTTTTTCGTCTCCGGAAAGTAGTACACAGCTATGTACTCGTCAATAGTCAACCCGCCTCCTGGCCCACGAGATCAGAGATTCACTATCTCTCCTTGTCGGGACAAACCAGTGATAAAGTATATGTCCTCAACCTTAATGTTGAGCGACATCCTATCAATATGAAAAGTCTCATAGTTTGGATCCCAGTAATCCACTAGCAGCTGGAGTAGTCTTAGTTTGTCCCTCAGGCTACCAAGACACCAAAACTTGTATAAACCACATGCCTGTAATGCTTGTTGGGCCAGAAGATCACCTTGTACGACGTCCTCCACATCACCATGCTCTCTTTCCCTCCACTCTAACACCATCCTACACAAAATACCAAAGTTTTGATCAGTTATTGCCTTTGAAAACCTTGTTTGTGGTCCTATACATGACTGTTCTAAAAACAGTCACATGTGTACGTGGGTTTGGGTGTTTTTTATGCGTATAGTGAGCCCTATATGTGGAAAAACCACGATTTCTGCGTAGGCCAAAATGCACAATTATGGATAGCTTAAAAAATTAATTGGACCATGAAAATTAAAAAAAAATTCTTGAAATAGGAAGAGGAGGGCATGAGAATCTACCTAGATCAAATGGGGAGAGATTCTGTTGGATGATGCTCCCAGAATTCTCTTCGGAAGTTCTGAGCTCAAATACACTATGTTGGGTAAAAGTTTCAAATGATATGAAAATTTTTAAATTTTTTACTATTTATAGAAAATGTTTGAAAATTTTACCCATTTTTCTATAGTTTTTGACCATTTTGGACCGTTTGAACTAATGTGATGATGTAAGAGTCCGTTTTGAGTGTGGTTTGACCATGGCTTTGATCCGTTCGTGCCTACTACATGTATGATTTCTAAATTGGCATATAGGTTAGGTTTCACTTCCGTTTGCATTTTGCATGACCTTATAACTGTTTCATTTTAACCTTAGGTATGAACCCATTCCATCTTGTCACGAAACCTTCTTATTGCTTCTAGAAGTGACATGTTCTGAATGGTAGAGATTTACCATACATGGTTACCCTAGTTAGATCTTGTTTTGTATTTGGTGCCCATGCCGGCATTTTTACTTTAGGGTGTGGGAGTGCTTTGTATAGTATCACCATGACTTTGAGCAAGAGATTCATACTCCTCTTGATATTTATGTTGGCCTTTTTCCCCAAGACTCCCTTGTATATGTCAAGTTGTAATTGCATTATCATGAGTTTTGCTTGCCTTATTGAGCCTTATGCCAGCTTCCCTGACTTTGATTATCAACCATATAGCCCGAGCTTGTCTCATGTGTGGCTAGGGTTTTACCCCTAGCTTGTGCGAATGAGCACCTACTAAGGAGAAGGGTCTCCTTAGTAGCAGTTCAGTAAAGGTGAAATAAAAAATGCTAAAACAGAAATGTAAACTACTTAAACATATGCATGAAATAGAAAAACAAGATGCGGAAAACGGTTTTTATATTAGTATTACCTCCAATGTGAAGGTTGGTGAAGCCCTTTGCAGTGGTCCAAGAGGGTTGCTCCAAGCTCCAACTTGCTCCTTCTCTTTCTCCAATGGTGGAAATGGGCCAAAAGGGGCTCTCAAGGTGAAAATAGCTCAAGGGTGAGCTAGGGTTTCAAGAGCTAGTTTGGCAGAGTAAGGGCGCTTATGATTGTGGATGTGAAATAAGGGGTCTCCATCACCTATTTATAGTTTTTCAGTTGTGGAGTGTTGGCCCATGGTTTTGGAAACCATATGGTTTAGGGCAGCTGTATAGGGTTTTTTCCTCCTTTTCCTCATTATTTTATTTTTTCTTCCCTTTTTAGAGGATTTTTGCTATTTTAGAGGAATTTTGGATATTTTTGGAGGAAAAAAGAGGTTTTATGGCCTTTTGCAGGCATTTTAGGCCTTTTGGAGGCTTTTTAGTGGGATTTTCAGGGTTTTCAAGGGAAATATGGTAGGAAAAAGGACAAATGAGCCATGTAGTGGGGTAGATGAGGTAGTGAACACTTTTTGGGTGTTAATAGATTGCCCCCTGATGTGCGAGGGCAGGAGCTCATCGTATGGCCGATGGACATCATAAGTCATATATGGTTTTCTTGGGGTGTGGAGAAGAGAAGAAACAAACTGAAGCCCAAAACAACGATCCCGAAACAACTGCAAGAACTAAAAGTACATAACCTCAATAATGGATGAGGAATCATCTGATCATATGGACGAGGCGGGCATTCCCATGCTCGTATTAGGATATAACATAACAATGGGGTCCAAAATATGGGGACCTGACATATACATGGCCTCAAATACTGAATGAGGGAGAATCTCAATATATGGACGAGGCGGGCATACCCATGCTCGTATCAAGATACATAAACATAAATGTGAGGCCCAAAAAGAGGGACCTGTAGGATACATAAAAAACCACTGTGTATATCATAAGGGTCCAGAAGGGACACAAATCTGGGACATACTGCTGGGCTGATCATGTCTGAGCTGAAAAACTGATGCACTGGAATGACAGCAGTGCTACTAAATGTGGTACCAAAGGAACTGATGAGCTGCTGGATCAGAGTGACAAGGGTCATACTGGCAATGGTACACTGAACTGGAACTGAACTGGGTACTCAAGGAAGCACGAAACTGAATGGCTTCCGAATACAATCGCCAACGCAGCCCGGACATCCACAGGAACATATAACTGGGCATTCCAAAGTGACTCACCAATGTGCTAGAGTCGGGGGAAATCCAGGTCTTCGACAAATAATGGAAGGGATATAAGTCTTGTGCGATTCTCAACGATGCGATCAAAGTGCTGAAGTCGAGCATGTGAGAAACAACCATTCGGAGAGGCAATGATGACTCCTCCCAAAATGGTCTATAGGCACTCACCACAGATGGTGATGGGTCCAAGGCGTAGGGGCCTCTGGGTCTATCCTCTGGAATAGAGGGGCTGTCGTCGACAGAGGGAGACCTGCAACTATCAAGGCAATGATGTTTCCTTGATAGGAGTGCGAGGTGGAAAACCGAAATGTGATAGTACTGATGGCAGGATGGATAAACTGGGGGGAATAACGGGGCAAGTAGAGTGGGGGACTCAAACTTCCTTTGTTCAGAGTATGATGGCGGGGAGGATCGGGCAGCATATGAAACTGACTGGTGGTAAGGGGGTCATAGCTGTATTGGATCTGGGAGGGTAACTGGGCTGAGGGAGACTCAAGCTGTGGTAAAATGGCAGGAGACTGCAGAATACTCTGAACAAAGGCGACCTAATTGGGGGTGCTGCCGAGAGGATCGATCATAGCGCCAAGAGGCACGGGTAGAATTCTTCATGGGTTAGGGAACTAGAAGAAGTGTGTATATAAAATGGTACTGTCATGTGGATTTATACGAGCCCAGGACAGTTCATGTTCGTGGTTGCTTTCAGTTTTAAGGAGTCTGAAAGCAATAAGAAGACTTGGAAGTAATGAAATGGTACTGTCGTGCAGATTTTACGAGCCCAGGACAGTTCATACTCGTGGTTGCTTTCAATTTTAAGGAGTCTGAAAGAAATAAGAAGACTCTGAAGTGATGGAATGGTACTGTCGTGCGGATTTTACGAGCCCAGGACAGTTCATGCTCATGGGTGCTTTCAATTTTAAGGAGTCTGAAAGCAATAAGAAGACTTTGAAGTGATGGAATGGTACTGTCGTGTGGATTTTATGAGCCCAGGACAGTTCATGCTCGTGGGTGCTTTCAATTTTAAGGAGTCTGAAAGCAATAAGAAGACTCTGAAGTAATGGAATGGTACTGTCGTGTGGATTTTACGAGGCCAGGACAGTTCATGCTCGTGGGTGCTTTCAATTTTAAGGAGTCTGAAAGCAATAAGAAGACTCGGAAGTAATGAAATGGTACTGTCGTGCGGATTTTACGAGCCCAGGACAATTCATGCTCATGGTTGCTTTCAATTTTAAGGAGTCTGAAAGCAATAAGAAGACTCTGCAGTAAGGGATAAAAGTATACCGAACAGAATGAATGGCCAGGCAAGGAGGAAGTGTTCAATCAAGGAACATTTATGATGACCAGGAACAAGGGTGAGGGGAAACACTGGTGGGCCTCCTTGCGGGGTGAATGAATGGTGGCAAAATAACGAAACATTTGCAGTATGACAGGAGTGGAGGGCTCATGTAAAAAGTGTGGAACAATCTGATGGCGGCCGATGTGGCGTGCAGATCGAGGCAGCAAGGGGTCGGGAGATAATGTTGAAATTGTACCAAGTGAGAGCGAGAAATGATCTCAAGCATCATCAAGAGCTCGGAAAAATGAATCCGGCGATATAAAAAGTGTGAAAAAATGGAGAACGGCCGAAGTGGCGCGCAAACCGAGGTGACTAGCGGTGTCTAAAAAATGTGCAAAAAACGATGTAGCAAAAATAATGCAATGAGGTGACCATCATGACGGTTTCGTCGTGCTGATTCCAATGGTAGAAACGGTTCAGAAAATGGACTCCGTATGGGTTCAGAATGGCCAAAACAAGAAAAAAGTCAACGGACTATAAATAGTAAGTGGGCCCAACATGACAAGTGTCATTTGTACTATTTGACTTTGACTAGTGATCAGAGTGGACCCGAGCTGAGGTGTCATTTCTGGATGATTACACATGATTTGTACCTGTAGTGGCTCCAGATACCATTGACACTTGATGATTATCCATATAGAGATATGGATTACACAGGAGATCCAGAGGCACCACGGCCGCCGGGACAGGCATGGGGACTAGATGGTACGTATGGTTTGATTGCATTGTCAAGTTTTATATAGGATAGTTGATTGATATATTGTTACTGACAAATGGGTGATCTGCAGATGTGGGCCCGAGGCCGCCGCCAGGGCATGTGGCATAGAGGGGGATTGTGGCTGTTCCAGCTCTGCCTGGGCGGGGGGAGGTGCGTCGCCGAGATGCGGAGGGGACACTAGAGTCTGTACGGGTGCTACTATATCATTTGCTGGTGGGGGTGACCAATGAGGGGTGGCGGGACATCGATCTGGACATGGTTCAGGAGTGCATGAGGGAACCCCGAGAGTTCAGATCGATTGCGATCCGGGTGGCGATCTTGGTGGATAGGGCACGGGCACAGGAGCCCGTAGGGGATGAGGATTTGCTGGAGGAGGAGCGAGGGGAGGATTTAGAGGCAGCAGATGCCGGCAGTGATGCAGGGTATGAGTCTCATTAGGGAGTGTAGGGGACTCCCCCCAAGTTTTGTAGCTACGGCATGTATTTTATGAGGCTTTATGGATGTACAGACATTTTTTGTATAGCTGAGTACAGGGGTACTCAGGACATGTATAGCACTGTGACATGTATTTTTTTTATATGTATATATATGCACATGGATGCACCTTTTTGTGATGTTGTTTTAGTTGTACGCACGTGGATGCGCTTTATGATGTGTGATATGTTTGTATGTATGATTAGGCACGTGGATGCCCCTATGGATACAAATGTGTTTTTATGGTTTATGTACATGGATGCAAATGTGGATGCACTGCAGTCTTTTTGGGTTTTTTATATATTTGGATGAGATGCTATGGGATAATGATGCATGATGGAGGTGTTATATGGTGTGATTGATATGCCAATCTAGGATGTTATTTTCCATTTGATCTGCGACACGATTGTGAGCTCTTGGGACATGTGTGAATGTGATGGATTCAAACTGTCGGCTTAGTTGTTTTGTACGCAGGAATTTTCTAAATAGGCAGGGATCACGCACCTGGTAGCAGTTGTTGAGCTGGGAGACAAGTAGCTGGGAGTCCAGGAACACATGAAGGTGACATATGCCCATCTGGAGGGCAGCAGTCAGGAGACCGGTCACAGCATCATACTCCGCCTGGTTATTGGTAGCGGCGCCTATACATATTCCGTCAAGGTGAATCAGTTCGTTGGAAGGGGAATATAAGACCCATGCTGCAAAAGCCAGGTTGGGAGACCAGCGGCTTACGCCATCAGCAAAGCCAGTGTAACAAGGTGGAAGATGGTCCATTTGTGGGCATGCAAAAAGAACGATGAATGTAAGATTATGGTAAAGAAGGTGAAAAACAAAAAAGAGAGCAAACTGTACAATGCGGACCAATGAGGTCGCGGTTTCAGTTATGGGTAAAAACGTTTAAGATACAACCCATTACGGGGGTTGCGTAAAGGGTGGCCTTCAGAGTCGGCTAAAATGTATGCCCCCTTGCTGAGGAAAGTCTGCACAATGTAAGGGCCTTGCCACATGGACTCAAACTTTCCTTTACCGGTTTTGTTGTGGGCTTGGTCATAGGCGAGGACGAGGTCCCCTTCGTGGAAAGTTCGCAGGTGAACATGTTTGTCATAACCGGCTTTGGAGCGGTTTTTGGCAACTTTGATGTTCTGGAGAGTGGCACGACGATCTTCATCGGCTTGTTCGAGGGATAGCAGACGTTGCTCAAGGGGGGAGGTATCAGGGAGAAGCTCAACAGCGATATGTAAGGCAGGTATCTGACACTCGATGGGGAGGACAGACTCTACACCGTGAACTAAATGAAACGGGGTAAAACCAGTGGCGGTCTTGGTGGAGGTACGATAAGCCCATAAGGCAGGGAATAGCATATGGTGCCAATTGGACTTATGCCGGTCAACAGTGCGTTGGAGTATAGTTTTTAGGATTTTGTTAACAACTTCTACTTGACCGTTCCCTTGAGAGTAGTAAGCAGAGGAAAATTGGTGTTCAAACTTGAGGAGGGTGGATAACTCGCGCCAAATGGAATCTTCAAAGTGTGATCCATGGTCTGAGACCAACTGTTTAGGGACCTCAAATCGAGTGATAACATGGTTGAAAAAGAAACGGGTAGCAGTGTCAGCGGTACAGTTGAAGGTGGGCATGGCTTCTGCCCAAGGGTGAAGTAATCGACGACGACAATGATGTACTTATGGCCGTTCACAGATGGGGGTCTACACTCCATGAAGTCGATGGCCCACTTACAAAAGGGACCAACGGTGATGACTGGGTGTAATGGAGCAGGTGGTGTCCGGGCCTTGGGGGCAAAAAGTTGGCAGTTATGGCAATGCTTGACTGCAGTGATGCAGTCGGTGAAAAGCGTGGGCCAGAAGTATCCGGCGCGGATGACCTTTTGGGCAGTGGCCATCCCTGAGAAATGGCCGCCGCAGGAACCGCTATGACAATCATTAAGGACGTGTTCAGCTTCCTCGTGTGTAAGGCAATGACGAAGAATTGTGTCGACCCCTCGTCAGTAAAGGACATCTCCTAGGAGGAGGTAGCGAGAGGATTGGTGATGGATATGATGACGTTCATTACGAGTGACTTTGGGTCAGAACTTCTGCGTGCGTAGGTATAACAAGATATCACCGTACCATGGGTCATCAGACGAGATAGTGAACAAGTGATTGTCGGGTAACTCATCGGAGATGGGTGGGGCCGGGAGAAAAGAGGGCAGATCGGTGATGAGATGGGCAAGCGCAAGGGCTTTAGTGCTCTTAGGTGTTCGGAACGTGAGGTCATATTCCTGGAGGATAATGACCCATTTAGCCACACGGCCTTGCAGGAGCCGCCAGTTGAGGAGATATACCATGGGGTTAGAGTCCGCAACGACTGTGGTATGACTAAGTAAAAGGTAGTGTCGCAATTTTTGGACGGAAAAGACCACTGCGAGGGCTAGTCTCTCCTCATATGGGTAACGTAGGGGAGGGCTAGACAAGGTCTGGCTGACATAGTAAATGACATGCTCTTGGTGTGAGGTGTCTTCTTGAACCAAGACTCCGGACACAGCATGCTCGGATGCCGAGACGTAGAGGATGAAGTCTTGAGAGAAATCCGGAGGGGAGATCAAGGGGGCTTGTGTGAGAGCTTTCTTGAGGGCTTCGAACGTAGCTTCTGCTTGCTCGTCCCAGACAAAGGGTATGTGGGTACAGAGCAGGCACAAGAAACCATGAACGGTTGTGGCGTAGTTAGGAACGAAGCGTCGAAGGAAATTGGATCGCCCTTGCAGACTTTGGAGTTGCCGGAGCGTGCGAGGAAAGGGAAGGTCTAAGATGGCTTGGACTTTCAGGGGATCAATAGTAATGCCTTTCTGGGAAACAATGAAACCCAACAGTCGGCCTGCCGAAACGCAAAAAACACACTTGTGTGGGTTCAAGTGGATCTGATATTTACGACAGCGTAGAAAAACTTGTCGAAGGTCGTTAAGGTGGTCTGATCGTTTCCAGGAACGAGCTGTAAGGTCATCAAGGTAAATGAGCAGGATGTGGACCAAATCATGAAAGCAATAGGTCATGGCCCGCTGGAATGTGGCACCAGCATTTTTTAAGCCAAAAGGCATGACGCGATAGGTAAAGGTGCCCCATGGGGTAGTAAAGGCAGTTTTGTACTGGTATTCCTTTCGGATTCGGATCTGATTGTATCCAGAAAAACTGTCCATGAACGAGAGGACTTCATGCCCCGCACACGCATCGATGAGCTGGTCAATAAATGGTGTGTGGAAATTGTCTTTGGGACAGGCGCGGTTTAAATCTCGGAAGTCAGTGCATACTCTAATGGTGCCTTGTTTTTTGTTAATGGGAACAGGGTTTGAAACCCAGGTGGTATAGGCAATAGGATAAATGAATCCTGCCTTGCGAAGTTTTTCAATCTCTGCTTTGACAGCTGGGAGTTTTGAGGGATGAATGGGACGCTATTTCTGATGAACGGGGTACATCAGGCCATGTGTCAATGTGGTGCTCTATAATGGCAGGGTTAAGACCGGGCATTTCGGTATAGGACCAGGCAAATACATCACAGAATTCTCTGAAGAGTTTGTTGTATTCCTCAATCTCTTGCTCACTGCAAGAGGCTCCTAAAGTAATGAGTTCGGGGGTGCTTCCTGGGGCAGCGATATCAATTTGGATGACAGGTGAGATGTTGGCCATGTTACCCTCCTCGAAGGCGTCAGGAGCAGGAATAGGGTCCTTGAACCAGTCGACCTTGGGGGGAAGGAAGTATTTGGATTCAACTGCAAATTGGGTAGCAGTTTTAGAGGAGGATTCATCTGGGAGGAAGTAGGAATGATGGTGCATGTCATCCCAGGGATACTTCGGGGCAGTGAGAGCCTCAAGGATTTCCTCATCAGTACGGAAATTGTGTGTCGTCAAATTGGTTGACGAGGGAGTAGTGGCGGAAGAGATTATATAAATGGTATTAACCTCTCCGGAAGGGGAAGAGACCGGGGGGTGGATCTCCTCAATGGTGGGTGGTGCCGTCTCAAGATCTAGATTGTTCATCTCATAGAGAGCTACTCTGTAATCAGGGAGATCGGGACAGTGAACGGTGTAATGCCCGTAAACACCGCATATGGCACATGGGTGGTTAGTGCGTAGGGATTTGTCGTGAGGCTTAGGGGTTGGATCAAGTTGGACAACCGGTATACTGGGGTCGTCGTCAAGCATTTGCATGTGTGCCTGTACTGCCGGTAACTGAGGACATTGGT
>LPNX010391583.1:76629-130757 GCA_001517045.1 Pseudotsuga menziesii
CTTTTTTAGAGGCTTTTTGCTATTTTAGAGGAATTTTGGATATTTTTGGAGGAAAAAAGAGGTTTTATGGCCTTTTGGAGGCATTTTAGGCCTTTTGGAGCCTTTTTAGTGGGATTTTCAGGGTTTTCAAGTGAAATATGGTAGGAAAAAGGACAAATGAGCCATGTAGTGGGGTAGATGAGGTAGTGAACACTTTTTGGGTGTTAACATCATGTCTAGCCAAGAAGAGTCGTTTTATATATCTTTTGCAGCTTGATTCCCCATTTTTTACCGGGAGGGGACTTTCCCTTGAGTGTCATTATCTTGCACATGTTTCCTTGCATTGAGCATAGGTATGTTCCACTGCTTGGAACTAGTTTGTTTTCCCTTTGACACTTGTCTCCTTCTAGATTTGTAACTATAAAGCACTTTTATTCTTTTTCAAGATTTTCAAAATATCTGAAAAAGTCCAAAAAAAAATCAAAAAAACAAAAAGTATTAATCTGTCACAGTAATATAGGGACTAAACACAAGTCTCATCAAATATTAATAATAATAAGTCATGAAAATGGTGTAATTGTGCTACAAAATGAGTAGTCGCTCTGTATATTCACACAAAGAATGAGTAATACAATACAAGATCATGCTGCAAGCATGAATGACAAAGCAATTCAAATTCCCAAGGAGGTCATTCGAATTGAATGAGTGAGTCTAGATTAACTGAATGTAAGCCACAGTCAACACTCAAGTTAACCACTGATTAAAACCCTAATTGACTCAACTGAGCCCTAACTAAAGTCGGTGTGCAATAAATGACTGAGTCTAATTGAAAGTAGGTTAGACACATGTCACAACAAGCCAACCATCAAGTGGTAGCGCATCAATGACTACAATGAACCCCGATGAGGTTAACTGAAGTGTAACTGAACATCAGAAGTGGTTGGAGGTGCCCCCGTTGACTCCATTTCATTAAATAATCAATAAATAATCAATTTAATGATGGAAGGAACCTTCAGTGCTCTGTTTAACTGATTGTAACCATCAGTTAGAAATATGGGGCATTAATGACACTAAGATCACCCCTGGAGTGCTCCAGTTAGCCTCCCCAAATGTAGGAAGAGGCTAGGTTAGCCTCCTTGACTGAAGGTAGGCGTGGGTGTGATCTAGTTGATGTCATCTAGTGCTCCTATGATGTCAATTAAGTCAATAAAACTTAGGATAGTGGTTTAACTAGGCCAAATTGACCAAAATGAGAGTGTATGGTGGTAAATGTCTCCAACACCCCCCCTTAAGCTATACTCAAGAGGAGTTAGAAAACATAAAATGCATAAAAATGATAGACCATAGGTCACCCTATACAATACTGAAATTGAAACAATGCTCAAAAACAAACTAAGTGAGGAAAAGAGGGAAAACCCAGTGGGAAAAAACCCCCCTCAAGCTGAACACTGAAAGTAATCTGATCACCCTGATTGACTCACCCCCAACAGTGAACGGAGGTAAGTGAAATTATTTTATGAAAATCTCTTGGTGAAGATGTCTGCAATCTACTCATCAATCGGGTAGTATTGCATAATGATGGTCTTGTCATGCACTAGCTCCCTGATATAGTGCATGTGGATCTCTACATGCTTGGTCCTCTTCCTGGTAACTGGATCTGTGGATATATTAATAGCACTTTGATTGTCACAAAATAGGATAGTGGACAAAGTACTACCAAGATCAAACTCTGAAAGAATTCCTTGCAACCAAATTGCTTGGATGCAAGCATTCACTGCTCCTCGATACTCAACCTCTATTGAAGATAATGCTATGGCATCCTGCTTTTTGCTAGACCAGAAAATGGGGCTACCACCAAACATGCATACATATCTAGAAGTATACTCCTGATCAATAGAATCAACCGCCCAATCAGAATCTATGTATCCAACCAGCTCTAGCTCGGAGTCTGCAGCATAGTGAATGTCGTATGTCCTGGTTCCCTGAATATACTGGAGGATCCTCTTGGCTTCCTTCCAATGAAGATCATGAGGCTGCTGCATGTATCTTAATACAAAATTCATGGCATAATATATATCAAGCTGAGAATGTGTCAAGTACAACAAGCTACCAATCATTTGTCGATAGATAGTGCAGTCCATGGGAGGTGTGCTTTTTCCTTCTTCAAGGCTGATCCCTGAAAGGAAAGGGAATGGTGTAGGTGAATATTCAGCCATGTTAAACTTGAATAATAGGTCTGATATGTATTTTTACTAAGTGACCATTATTTCATCATAATTTTACTCAATTTCGAGCCCAAAAAATTCTTTTAAGAGCCCCAAATCGCTCATTTCAAATGCATTGTGGAGAGCAGTTTTGATGGTTGAAATGGAAGAAACTGTGCTACATGTGATCAGTAATTCATAAAAATATAAAACAATAATAATCAAATGACCATCATACTGTTGTATATACACATTTGGATCTGATCTACACCTTTGTAATTTTTGTGAGAGAAGGAAGGCATCCATCTTGGAATACCACTCTCTTGGGGTCTGTTTTAACCTGTATAGTGACTTATTTAGCTTGCAAACCAAAGATGGATCAGAGATGTAGCCCTCAGGATTCTTCATGTATATCTCCTCATGAATATCTCCATGCAGAATGGCTGACTTAACATCCATATGATGCACTTCCCAGTGCTTAGATGCTGAAATTGCCAAAACTAGGCGGATGGAGTCTATTTTTGCAACCGATACAAAGGTCTCATGGTAGTCCACACCTTGGACTTGAGAGAAACATTTTACCACCAGCCTTGCCTTATATTTATAGGTGATTTAATCAGCAGCAACCTTGTTCTGAAACAACCACTTGCATTGAACCAATTTCCTTCCCGGAGGAAGAGAAACTAGCTCCCAAGTAGTGTTTTTTTTAAGAGAATTCATCTCTTCATCCATGGCAACTTGACATCTCGGATCCTTCCGAGCATGGTAGTAGGATTTTGGGTATGAACTAATCATAAAATAACAAGTTTTGGAAAGCAAATTATCAGGACAAGAGAGCACAATACCTGCTCTTTGGAAATCAGATCGGGTTCTCCTTGGATCATCCAGATTTCCAATGTTATCTCCTGCGAAGGAGAGTGTTTGTCAGGCCCATGTGGGAAGATGATTTTGTACTTCATGTTATGATTCAGAATCTAATTTTTTATGCAAAATGATATCATAAATCAGAGGATCCAAATCAGGGTCATCACCCCCAATTTCATCATCCAAATATTCAGTAGAATAGGAAGGAAATTCAGCAGTTTTCTCCTTCACTAGTTCTGCCTCTTGACGAGGCTCATCGAACTTGACACTTCTCTCGATGATGATCTGTTTTGTTTTGATATACAGAATATGGAAAACTTTTGATTCATCAGGATACCCAATAAATATACATTCTATGCTTTGCGGTTGCAAATCCCTCCTTTTATCAAGTGGAATTTGGGCCCATGCAGTGGACCCAAACACCCGCAGGTTCGACACCTCTAGATTGTGTCTGAAGTATGCTCCGAAAGGGGTATTCCCTTTCATGGATGAGTGTGGCACTCTATTATAAATTTATGCTGCAGCATGCATGGCTTCAGCCCACAAATTTTCAGCCAACTTATTTGATTCCAACATACAGGTGGTCATCTCCTTGAGAGACCGATTCTTGCTTTCCGCTACACCGTTCTGTTGGGGAGTGTAGGGAACTAAATGTTGGAACTGAATACCAGTTTGGGAGCATATGTACAGCAAATAATTACCAACATACTCCCTTCCATTATCAGATCTCAAGATATTGATCTTAAGCCCAGAGGCATTCTCGATCAAGGCCTTCAGTTCAAATAATTTTTCACATACTTCAGACTTCTTTTTGAGAAAGAAAACCCATGTGTACCTTGAAAAAACATCAATAAAAGTCAAAATATACATTGATCCATTCATGGATGTGAAAGGCATTGAACCATTGATATCATAATGTATCAGCCCCAATATGCATGTACCTCAGTTTTTCTTCCCCTGATCGTACTTGTGCTCAGGGTGTTTTCCAACCACACAACCCTTGCAAATTCCAGTGGTTTCCTTAATGACTAGAAGGCCTTCAACCATGGATTTTTTCTGTTATTGTTGCAAATATTTGAAATTTAGATGGCCAAACCTTTCATGCCACATCCTACTAACTTCATTTCCATGAGTTAGCAGTGCGGTGGGCTTTGCATCCGCCACAAAGTGGGAGAACTCATAGGCTTTTGCATGATGGTTTGCAAGGCATTTAGCAATGAGTTTCTCGGATGCAAGTTATGTTATCTCAACATAATTCGAGCTGAAAGATACCCTCTTAGGCACTCCTGTATGTGTCATTTGATATACACTAAGGAGATTTGATTCCAGAGATAGTACATACAAAACATTTGAAAAATAGCCATTCTCAAGATCAACTGTACCTTGTCCTTCTGAAATGATGGTGGAGTCATCTCCCATGTGGATGGGGATGGATTTACCGATATCCAAGGATGAAAATGAGTCTCTTTCAGCCATCATGTGGTTCAAATCTCTAGAATCAATTAAGAGTGCTTTGGACTTCGAAGTTCTTTCCATGAGGGCATGACCTTTTTCATGATGTGGTTCCTGATCTTGTTGATCTCTCCTTCGAAAGCTTTCCAGAAGATTGATGTGATTTATCTCAAGGAGAGAGGTAGCTTCATCAATATTCTTCTTCATGTAGGCATGTTCAAGGTGGAATCCCTTCCCGCAGTATGAACACTTGAATTTTTCCTTTCCATGATGCCCTTTCCCTTTGTTCTTCTTTGAGTTGGAAGACTCATCATGCTGCTAGTTTTCAACTTTCGCCTTAGGAGCTTTGAATTTAGTTTTTTGGTTCTTCTTCTACTTTCCTTTACCCTTCAGATCTTTGGGCCCTGATACATGGAGTGCTTAATCACGGGGGAATATGATGATCCCCATCTGGACAAGCTTATCATGTTCACTTGTTAGGGACTCAATGAAGGCATTGAGTGTAGGAATCTTCCATCCAGGGGTTGTGAGATTCCCCACATGGAATGTAGAGACAAAAAATAAATAATCAACTCCAATTTTGGAGAGTATGGCGAGGATGAGCTGATTGTTCTCCTTCTCCACTTTGCATTGCTTCAACAGTAAGACAATGTGCTTGAACTTTGTGAAAAATTTATTCAAGGTCTCGAAATTGGAAGGCTGGAGAGACATTAATTCATTTTCAAGCTGGTGAACTCTCAAATCATCCTGCTTTCCATACAGGGTTTCCAATTTGTCCCAAATTTCCTTTGGAGTCTTCAATCTAGAAAGATGGAAAAGAAGATCTCGGGAAATAGAGAGGCGCACTAAATTCGAATGCTTCATCCTTCTTGTTCAAGAATCTAGATTTGTCTATTACAGAACTAGGCTCTTCTTCAGTGTCCATGGTGACCCTATCGAGTCCTCTTGAATGTAGCTAGATCTCCATGTCTCCTTTCCATGAGTGGAAGTTGAACGGAGTCAAAAGATATACTAAAGAAGCCATTTGAATCTGCTGGAGCGAATGCTTTCACCTGTTAAAAACCTGAAAATCACAACAAAAGGGGCAATGTAAGGTCGAAAAACTTGCACATTTTAGGCTTTGATCACACCCATCATAGTCAATCAAGAAAGCTTGATCAACAAGTTCCTTACTTGGGGTATTAAGTGGTAAGCCTTGGATTCTAGTGCAGTGCTGGATTTTTGAGCTATTGCTCAATTTTCATGCAAGATCTGTCAAAAACCTTGTTTTTGAGAGATCTGAGCTTCATCCCGCCGTGAGCTCTGACACCATATTAATCTATCACAGAAATCTAGGGACTAAACACAAGTGTCATCAAATATTAATAACAATAAGTCATGAAAATGGTGTAATTGTGCTACAAAATGAGTAGCCGCTCTGTATATTCACACAAACAATGAGTAATACAATACAAGATCATGCTACAAGCATGAATGACAAAGCAATTTGAATTCCCAAGGAGGTCATTCGAATTGAATGAGTGATTCTAGCTTAACTGAATGTAATCCACAGTCAACACTCAAGTTAACCACTGATCAAAACCCTAATTGACTCAACTGAGCCCTAACTAAAGTCGGTGTGCAATAAATGACCGAGTCTAACTGAAATTAGGTCAGACATATGTCACAGCAAGCCAACCATCAAATGGTAGTGCATCAATGACTCCAATGAACCCCGATGAGGTTAACTGAAGTGTAACTGAACATCAGAAGTGGTTGGCGGCTCCCCTGTTGACTCTAGTTCATTAAATAATCAATAAATAATCAATTTAATGAAGGAAGGTGCCTTCACTACTCTATTTAACTGATTTTAACCATCATTTAGAAATATGGGGCATTAATGACACTCAGATCACCCCCGGAGTGCTCCAGTTAGCCTCCCCGAATGTAGGAGAAGGCTAGGTTAGCCTCCTTGACTGAAGGTAGGAGTGGGTGTGATCTAGATGATGTCATATAGTGTTCCTCTTATGTCAATTAAGTCAATAAAACTTAGGATAGTGATTTAACTAGGCCAAATTGACCAAAATGACTGTGTATGGTGGTAAATGTCTCCAACAAAAAGTCAGATAGGAAAATTTGTTATCTCTGGTAGCAGTTGAGTCATGTCACCTTCGAAGAGAGCACTGTATATCACATTCGTTGGTTGGGTTAGTAGTTTGAATTTAGTAGCTATAATAGTATCTCTGATTTTACCTCCACCAATTGGTTAAGCTTTTAGCCCCTATGGAGCCTCTGTCGATGCCTCATGTGTCACAGAGATATCCCAGTTTTGTATATTGAGTCTATGCTGCCTACATTCAGTCACCATTCACCTTTATGCTCTTGTTCAAAGGAAGTTGAAGCCTGAGTCGGCCATCCCTTAGTTGTCTTAACTTTGCATGTCGGTCGTTCCCAGTACTATTACTGGTTCGTGCACATCTTGTTCAAGTCCATCCACATTATACAACGTTGCTGAGTACCTCGTGTTGGTTGATGGGGGATGCCTTAATTCCCTCCTTCCATCGTATTCCATCCCATTGACTTCAGATCATATATTCTGGGATAGGATTCTAGAGTCGTTTGAGTGCCTTGAGACTTACGGTCATCAATGGTAGGTTCTCTTTCCATCGACAATTTTGGGATTATATCAATGTCCCTTGATCGATGGATTATTTCAAGTGTTCGACCTCAACACATTTATTCACACTTGTTATATTGCACTCTAGTACCTTGATTCCCATTTTCATTATCGGTGGGTGATCTCGCGTCTGTTAACGGTATACATCAATGACCGGTAATCATACGATGGACTAATATGTTCGACCTCAACACCTCTATTCACATAGTAGGACATGTACTTGTAGCAGGTTGTGTAGAATACTTTCCATATTGGTGGCATTTATAATATGCTACCTCCTTGATCGTGCTAGTGTTCATGAGATTTCAGCTCTCATGACTTGATTCCAGTGTATGTCAAATATCTTCGTCCATTATGGAGATCTTGATCCATGGTATATCTTCATCTTTCATGGAGATCTTGGTCCTTTGTATATATTCATTAGGAAGATTCTGATCTATTGTATATTGTACATGGTGATGACCAGACATGTCACAGTTCATCTATCATGCCTATTCATGGCCATTGCACTCTTATGTATTCAGGACTGCTATATGTATTTGCAATCATGTGCAGAGTTTGATTATTGTGTTATACTGTTGGATGGCTGGTTCTTCCACCTGTTTCTTCATCACTCCACTTCTAGGATGGATTTATAATGTATTTCGGCCATCATGTTACCCCTCTAACCTCACACATTAGGGGGCATCTGTTATAGATGATTTTACCACACATGGTTGATCACACTTTTATGGCCTTCCCTGTCCCTCTACATACTCTTTGGACCCCATGGACTATTTTTGTACCTTTGATGTTTCCAAGATCATCCCTAAAAACACTCATTATTTGCTCTACGTTACTTTTAAACCCTTTCTCGCGTATATTCGCGGATATTACCCCTAAACCTGCGTACATCGGGATGTGTGCAAAAGGACAATTTTTTTGGAGTTTTCCTTGATGTGGATCTGAATCACTTGTCTCTTGGCCTTCCATATGCCTTGAGATGGCTCATATTTGACCTTCCATTACCCCATTTAAACACTATATAAGGAACCCTTTGGATACATTGAAGGGGAGAGGAATAAAAGAGCAAGAAAACTATAGTCCATTGTTGTCGTAGCTTTCTTATACTTGAGTCTACATCTCTTTGTCCCTTGGAGAAATTGGTGTTCTTCCCAATCTTGCCTTTTCTTGTGAGATTGCTATCAAGATATGGAGGATTGAGGTGGTGGAGGCCCAGGTGGAGGACTCAGTTTCTCCGGTTCGGAGACATGCCGACAGAGTTTGTCATTCATGTAATCTCTTATTTATATTAATAGAAATATCTTCTCATGTCCAATGATGTGCATTTAAATGAATATTGAATCCATGGATGATTTTAATTGCTTATACATCATTGATTATATATGCTAGAGTAGGTATAAAACCATTATATAGCATGTTTGTCTTGTTTGATGTTGTTGAGAGAGAAAAATGTTAACACAAGCGAGATTGGAAAAAGCTCAATGGGGATATACATCAACCATCTGAAATAAGGTATGTTTCGAGATCCTTTAGTGTTAGATGTTTTATTTCTCTTGCATATTGGGAAGGGACTGATTTCTACGGTTTCTCTGTCTGTTGTGGTACACCCTGTTATAGCTGATTCCACCACTCTAGGTGAATCACACTTTGTATGGCCTTCCCTTGTCCCGCTGTAGACTCCTTAGACCCCATGGACCATTTTTTGTCCTTTGATGTTTCCTTAACCATCCCTAAAAACATGTGAAAAATGATACACGCAACTTTTAAACCTATAAGCGCGTATATATGCGGGTTTGACCACTAAAACTGCGTACATCGGGATGTGTACAAAATTCAAATCCTTTTGGAGTTTTCCTTGACATGGATCCGACTCATTTGACTTCTGGCCTTCCATATGCCTTGAGATCGCTTGGATTCAACCTTTCATTACCTCTTTGAAAAGCTATATAAGGAACCCCTTGGTACATTGAAAGCATAAGAGAGAATTAAGAGCAAAGAAACTATAGTCCATTGTTGCCAAAACTTATGTTTGAGTTTGCATCCCTTTGTCCCTTGGAGCACTTTTGTGTTCTTCCCAAGATTTCCTTTTGCTTGTGAGCTTTCTATCTAGTGATGGAGGATTGAAGTGGTGGAGGCCCAAGTGGGGGATTCAGTTTCTCCAGTTTGCAGGCGTGCCGTCAGAGGCTATATCTTGTAATCTCTTATTTATATTAATAGAAATATCTTTTCCTATCCAATAATGTGTGGTTGAACGAATATTTTATCCATTGGATTATGTCAAATTATTATACATTATTGTTTATATATGCTAGAATAGATCTAACACCATGATATATAGAATGCTTGTATTGTTTACTTGTTGTTGAGGAAGTAATCTATCAATTCAAGCGGAAGTTGGAAAGTTCAATGGGGATCTACTTCAATAATCCAGAATAAGGTACGAGGTCTGATCCTTTAGTGTTAGACATTTAATTTCTATTGCATATTGGAAAGGATTGATTTCTAGAGTCAAGTTGTCTGTTGTGGTACCCCAAGCCATAGGAATTTCTCTCCGTAACAGAATTGGCGACTCCGCTGGGGATGTTCCATTTTTTTACTTGGGGGTTTGCGGGCACAATGTACTTGATATTATTGACTTGCTCTTTGTTTCTCCTTGTTTCTGTGTTGCATTTTATAGTATGTTCATCCATTGACACTCCCCTTTATTTGTTTGACCCTTGGCCTACTTTTTACCACTGCCTTCTTTGTATACGCAGGTTTTTGGCCAAAAGTCACGTACATACGCGGAGTTTTGGCCAAAAGTCATGTATACATGCAAGTTTTTGGCCAAAATCCACGTATACATGCAGGTTTTTGGCCAAAAGTCATGTACATATGCAGTTATTCTTTAAACAGTCGTGTACATCCTCCCTTTTGGTGAGTTTGGTGTTGTGGGAAGTTGTTGGGATGGGTTGTGAGTGTGGTTAGGTCTTCCTTGGATCTGATGTTGTCTGTTGGATGCTTCTTTTATGACCAGAGACCTCTTTTTCATTGATTTTTCTTTGAAGGTAGTTTTAGTCATTTATCCTTTTTGTTTTGCCATTAGTGCATTACTCTTTTTGTCTCGGTGTCTTTCTAGGCTTGTCTTTTATACTTGCTGCAGAGACTGAGAGTTTTAGATGACTTTTGTTGCATTTTTCATTCTTTTATATTGAAAAATACAAAGTAGTTGCACTCTTAGTTGCATCTTAGATATGTATTTGAGGAGGTACTTGCATTGGATTGCTTGGATGAGAGTTTTATTTAGGCTTTCATTTAGGAAAGATTGCATTGGCATTCAGAAAGGAATATATATTTATGCATTTCATGTAGTGGCATACCCTATTTTTCATTGGACGAAGATTGCACTTAGCATTGTTTGTTATGGTGTGCACTTTTATTTCACTGCTGAGTCTTCATATCACTAGTTGCATGGGCATTTCCTTTTGAGTAATTACAGCCAATTAAAATCAACGCTAAATTAAAATGAATTACACTCTTTTCTTTTATAGGGTGCACCAACAAGCTTAGGTTTTAGGATCTTGGAATAGTTCATTGTAAGTCAATTCTCCAAGATCACTAAACAACAACATGTATGTGTCTGTCCAGGTGAGTGTGTGAAATCCTTGGTATAACCAGTGTTTCTTAGGATCCTCCTCTCAAAAGGGAGTTAAGCACGAGGCAGTGTGAGTGGTTATTGATTGGGATGACCCCTAGTCATAACTGAGTAGCACCGGAGATATTTCCAGGATTGTATTCATATCTGGGGGCTCTTTCGTGAGTTTCGGGCTTTGCTACCCTTCCCATACAGTCAATCCCGCTTGTGACTGTCCGCCTGAGAATTGATTATATTGAGGTGACCTTAGAGGCCTTACCTAGGATATCGAGGGGGTACTTTACAGGGGTTATTCTGCGGGTGTCCCGGCCAGGTTGGGGTCGGACAACACAGTCGCTTTATGCGTTGAAGCTGATGGCCACAATAATTGGTTACGTACCTCCGCTTGTAGTGTATGGGAGTTTTGAGCCTCTCCTAGGTGAGACATACCTGCTGCATTCAGGAGCTCACATATCCTCCCCTTGGTTTGCTTGTATTTTGGCTGTATATTTTCTTAGGAGTGTGCTCTTTGTACGCTAGTTGGCCTTTAGGATCTCAATTACTTGAGTATTTATGCTCTTTTGATTTTGGGTCCTTTTATTTTCGGCATGCCTAGTATCCTATCACCCATCCTTGGTCCTAGTATGGACCCTGGTGTCAAACTTGGGGGCATCACAGCCCCTTACCGTGCTCATAGATTTGGGAATGGTCACATTATACCCTCTACTCCATTTGTGGAGGATGTTGACTCCCTTCTCTCGGTATTTACACTGGTGGTCACCCTCATGAGGGTGGTAGTGGATGCATGAACGTTGGGTCTACACCTTACTTTCCTTTTTATGTCCCATTGTTCACCGCATTGTTTTCTTTGGGTCCAGTTGTCATGATCATTCCTCCCTATATCCTATAGTTTGGATTCTTTATCGACTATCTTGGGTTGTTTTGCACTAATATGGTTTTCATGTAGGGTCCATTTTTTGTACACTCTCTCCAAGGTTTCTACCCGATTTGTTCCTATCACAGGTATTATGTCTGAACTGGCATATAGGTTAGGATGTTACATCTGCTTGCACTTATGCATTGCCATATGACCGTTCCATCTTAACCGTAGGTACGAACCCATTCCATGGTATCACAGAACCTTCATGCTGCTGTTAGAAGTGGTACTATGTGAATGGTAGAGCTTTCCTATACATGGGTGTCCTAGTTATCCCCATTTTGCATTTGGTACCCATGTTGTGAGTCCTCTCTTAGGTTTGGGAGTCCCCATTTAGTCCTGCCATGTCCTTGAGCAAGGGCTTCATACTCTTGAACTTTATGCTGGCCATTTCCCCGGGACTCCCGTATGTCAAATTGTAATTGCATTTTCATAAGATTTGCCTGTCTTATTGAGGTTTATTCCGGCTCTCCTGACATTGTGTTTCAGCCATATAGCCCGAGCTTGTCTCATGTCTAGCCATGCAGAGCCATTTTTTATATCCTTCCCAGCTTGTTTCCCTTTTTACCAGGAGGGGATTTTCCCCCGAGTGTCGATATCCTACACATGTATCCTTGCATTGAGCATAGGTATGTTCCACTACTTGGAACTAGTTTGTTTTCCCTTGTGACACTCATCTCCTCCTAGTCTGTAACTATAAAGCTATTTTATTCTTTTTTCAAGATTTTTAAATAATTGAAAAAGTCTAAAAAAAAAATCAAAAAACCAAAAAGCCGAACAAGGAAAGATGTTATCTGTGGAAGCTGTCGAGTCGTGTCGCCTTCGAATAGAGCACTGTATATCACATCCATTGGTTGGGTTATAGTTTGACTTTAGGAGATGTACTCATTTATCTGATTTTATCTCCACCGACTGGTTAAGCTTCCAGTCCCTATGGAGCCTCCTGTGTCGCAGAGATGTCCTAGTTTGCATATCGAGTCTATGCTACCTTCATTCAGTCACCATACGCCATTATGCTCTTGTTCAAAGGAAGTTGAAACCTAAGTCGACCATTCCTCAGTTATCTTGACTTTGCATGTCATCCATTCCCGATACAGTTACTGGTTCATGCACCTTATGATTGATTCCTTCCACATTATATAGCTTTGCTAAGTACCTCGTGTTGGATGATGGGGGATGCCTTAATGCCCTCCTTCTAGCGGATTTCATCCCATCAACTTCAGATAATTTATTCTGGGATTGGAATCTAGAGTCATTTTGAGTGCCTTGAGACTTGCAGTTATCAGTGGCAGGTTCTCTCACTATCGACAGTCTTTGGGAATACATCAATGTCCCCTGATCGATGGATCCTCTCAAGTGTTTGAACTCAACACATTTATTCACACTTGTTAGTTTGCACTCTAGTACCTTGATTCCCATTTTCATTATCGGTGGGTGATCTCGCGTCTGTTAATGGTATACATTAATGACCAGTAATCAGATGATGGACTACTATGTTCAACCTCGACACCTCTATTTGCATAGTAGGACATGTACTCATAGCGGTCTATGTAGAAGACTTTCCAGATTGGTGGCATCTCTTATATGCTACCTCCTTGATCGTGCTAGTGTTCATGAGATTTCAGCTCTCGTGACTTGATTCCAGTATATGTCAGATATTTCCAACCACTATGGAGATCTTGATCTGTTATATATCTTTAGCCATTATGGAGATCATGGTCCTTTGTATATCTTCATCATGGAGATTCTGATTTATGTATATTGTACGTGGCGATGGCCACTTATGTGATATCTTGTATCATGCCTATTCATGGCCATTGTACTCTTATGTATCCGAGACTGCCATATGTATTTGCAGTTATGCGCAGAGTTGTATTATTGTACTATGCTAATTGGGTGGCTGGTCTTCCATTTGGGATCCTTCATCACTCCACTTATGGGATGGACTTATAATGTATTTCAGCCATCGTATAACCCCGGTGACCTCACACATTAGGGGGAATCTGTTATAGCTGATTCCACCACTCTAGGTGAATCACACTTTGTATGGCCTTCCCCTGTCCCGCTGCAGACTCCTTAGACCCCATGGACCATTTTTTGTCCTATGATGTTTCCTTAACCATCCCTAAAAACATGTGAAAAATGATACACATGACTTTTAAACCTATAAGCGCGTATATACGCGGGTTTGACCACTAAAACCATGTACATCGGGATGTGTACAAAATCCAAATCCTTTTGTAGTTTTCCTTGACATGGATCCAACTCATTTGACTCCTGGCCTTCCATATGCCTTGAGATCGCTCGGATTCGACCTTTCATTACCTCTTTGAAAAGCTATATAAGGAACCCCTTGGTACATTGAAGGCATAAGAGAGAATTAAGAGCAAAGAAACTATAGTCCATTGTTGCCGGAACTTATGCTTGAGTCTGCATCCCTTTTGTCCCTTGGAGCACTTTTGTGTTCTTCCCCAGCTTGCCTTTTGCTTGTGAGCTTGCTATCTAGTGATGGAGGATTGAAGTGGTGGAGGCCCAAGTGGGGGATTCAGTTTCTCTGGTTCACAGACATTCCGTCAGAGGTTGTATCTTGTAATCTCTTATTTATATTAATAGAAATATCTTTTCCTGTCCAATAATGTGTGTTTGAACGAATATTTTATCCATTGGATTATGTCAAATGCTTATACATTATTGATTATATATGCTAGAATAGATCTAAAACCATGATATATAGAATGCTTGTATTGTTTACTTGTTGTTGAGGAAGTAATATTTCAATTCAAGATGAAGTTGGAAAGCTCAACAGGGATCTACTTCAACCATCTGGAATAAGGTACGAGGTCTGATCCTTTAGTGTTAGACATTTAATTTCTATTGCATATTGGAAAGGATTGATTTCTGGAGTCAAGTTGTCTGTTGTGGTACCCCAAGCCATAGGAATTTCTCTCCATAACACACCCCAATCCATAGGAAGTTTTCTTCATAACAGTATGGTGTAGAGTTGTGATGGAGAAACCCTAGCTTAGTAGCTAATTCAACATCATCTTATTCTGAAAGTGTGAAGCATGATCAGTCACAATGGCCCTAGGGATTCGATTCTAGTGATGATATGGTTGAATAGAAAAAGAGTACTTGTTTTTCTATATTTGGCATAAGTAGGCATAGCATCAGCCCATTTAGGGAAATAGTCAACGACCACAATAATGTAACCATGCCCCCCGACTTAGGTAGGTCTACAATGCATGAACTCAATGCCCCATTTTGCAAAGGGTCCAACTATGATAAAAGGATGCAATGGAGTAGGATGGGTGTGCTTTTTTGATGTAAACAACTGACAAGGTGGGAACTTATTGATGACCTATATGCAATCCTTAGAGATCGAGGGACAAAAATACCCAGCATGTAGGATTTTCTAGGTAGTAGCCATCCCGGAAATATGACCTCCACAGGCTCTAGAGTGGCAATTATTCAAAACAATCTCAACCTTTTCATGAGTTAAAAAATGTTGTAATACTATATCAATGCCCCAGTGGTATATGGTATCATTAATGATAAGGTAGTATTTTGCGTGATGGAGTATGCGATGGCATTCATCATAGGTTTCATTGGGATGAAATCATTGTGATTGGAGATAAAGAATTAAATCTCCATGCCAGGGGTCAGACATACTACTAAGGAACAAGAATTCATTGGGAAATTAATTGATGGGCTTTGTTCCCTTATTAATATTGGGAAGGTCACACATAAGCTCGACGAAGAAATGATATTTCTTAGAATTGGATTTCACAAATTCCAACTAAAACTCCTTGAGAATGACCATCCAGCGAGACTATTTCCCCCCAAGCACCTGACGATTGAAGATGTAATACATGGGGTTAGAATATATATATACCGTGGTTGTTTGGAGCAAGATGTAGTGAGAAAAATTCTGGACCACGATGACCGTGGCTATAGCTAATTTCTTCACATGCGAGTACCACGTATCATAGTCCAAAAGACTCTTACTCAGATAGTAGGTCACATTTTCATGATCATGGTCATCTCTTTGAACCAAAACCATACTGATGGTAGATATGGATGCAGCCACATACAAGGAATGATCCTTACTATAATTGGGTGGTTGTAGAAAAGGTGCATGCATGATGGCATGTTTGAGACTATTGAATGCATGTTGCACCAGGTCATCCCAAACGAAAGGGGTATCCTTCTTTAGTAGACGCATGAAACCGTCGGTTTTCTCGGCATAATTGCAACTAAACGACGTAAAACATTTTACTTCCCTTGCAAACTTCAAAGTTCAGTAACATTTGTAGGGGCAGGTAGGGCCCAAATGGCTTCAATATTAAGAGAGTCTATGTAGATGCCATCCTTGGAAACAATGAAACCAAGTAGTCGACCAGTATCAACACATAAATCACACTTGTGTGGATTTAACCAAATGTTATAATGGAGACATCTGAGAAGAATGGCTCTCAAATGATCAATGTGGTGTTCTCATTGCTTTGAATGAGTAGGTGTTATATTTTCTTAAGATATGATCAGATTATCTACGATCTTCATCTGAAAGAATAACAAGTACAACAAAATGCATAAGATATAAAATATACACAAGACACAAAGATTTTCATCAAGGAAACCATAAAGGATAAAACCCCACAAACTTCTTCAGAATAGTAAAATGATCAAAAGTAGTAATAAGAAATGTTCAACAACTATGTTTCTCTCCTCCTCTGACTGTGTCTCTGTCTCATGTGAATTAGAGAGTGTGTGAGGTGTGTATAAATGAGGGAGAGAGCCTCCCTATTTATACCCTTTCAATTCATTGAACAAATATAAGACTTGAGCCTACATGCCATATCACATGGGGCCCACTTCTCCTAGAGAGACCACAATTACATATTACATGATGTTACACTGGGGACTATTTCCTCGACTTACAATGGAGGTTGTACCTCAAGGTATAGACACAATTTAGACATCTTGTAAAGGGGTAACACACATCCCCAATGGGGGTACAACAACATAAAATGATAATATACATCAAAATATATTTCAAAGTTACAAATACATAAACACTCCCTCTTAAATAGGAAGGTATTCTCTCTCTACATAGTCATCAACAGATTTGGTCAGGTCTTCATTGCATCATCATCATCATGGAATCATAAAGTATTCGTCATAGGTGTTGCCATCATCTTCTTATAATTTTATCATCATCCCATACTATCTATCATCATAATTTTCTACAGTGCCAGCCATTTTTCATGTTGTATGTAGGCCTATTCCTCTACCAGGTCTTCATCTACAATGCCAACCCTTTTTCATGCTGGATGTAGGCCTAGTCCTCTGCCAGATATTCATCTATAGTGCTAGCCCTTTTTCATGTTGGATGTAGGACTATTCCTCTACCAAGTCTTCATCTACAGTTCCAACCCTTTTTCATGCTAGATGTAGGCCTAGTCCTCTTCTAGGTCTTCGTCTACAGTTCCAACCCTTTTTCATGATGGATGTAGGCATATTCCTCTTCCAGGTCTTCATCTATAGTGCCATCCCTTTTTCATGTTGGATGTAGGCGTAGTCATTTTCCAGGTCTTAATCTACAGTGCCAACCCCTTTTCATGTTGGATGTAGGCCTATCCCTCTGCCAGGTCTTCATCATCTCTCCAAGAAAGCCATCAAGTAGGTACATCTTAGGACTTATTATACGCCTCTTGCAAAAACTGCAAGATCTCCTAGGATTGATTACATGCCTTGAAACACCTTTGTACCCTACTAGTACCTCATCATCTACAGATCATCTCATTCTCACATGGATCAAAACCCAGATACACATAACACAACACTTACATCAACGACCATGGGAGGCCCAGCCTGCCACAATGTCGAAAAGGATCTTAGCACTTACATCAATGACCATGGGAGGCCCAGACTACCACCATGTTGGAAAGGCTCGCAACACCAACATCAAGGACCATGGGAGGCCTATCCTACCACCATGTTGGAAAGGATCTCAACACTTACATCAACGACCATGGTAGGTCGATCCTACCACCATGTCGAAAAGGCTCTCAACACTTACATCAACAACTATGGGAGGCCCAGCCTACCACCATGTCGAAAAGGCTCATGTGTATCTACGTCTTCTGAAATCATCACTTCCCATTGGAAGGAACCTCGATCTAAATTACACCAATCTTCTCTCTAAAGTATTCAAACTTCACTCTGGCCTTTTCTAGCATAGAATCACATCAGGACTGAATACGTCCAAGGATAACCTGCGAGCTTCACCAGGACTGATTACATCTGAGCAAAAAATACAAGACTGATTACATCTGAGCAACCTAGGAACTTTTCCAGACAACCTATCTCACCTGCTATGCTAGAAATCATCACTCCCTCTTTCAAGAGATATCGATCTTGGTCACATATTGGAGCTTCATTGCTCCTTTCTGCATCATACAAAAATGCAAGTCAGATCCATCAAATCAAATAGTATCTTTCAAAAGAAACATACTACCTAACAAATAGTCAAGCAAGTGGTAACATATTTTTCCTCGACTGTACTCAGTACCATGCAGGACTGCATCCTACCAAACCGGTAGCCCATACTGGATCTCAAACTAAAGAATCAACCCAAGGTGCTCTTCTTCTCATTGGCGCTACCAATCTGAATAAACAAAACCATGCAAGTTAGTCTTATGATTCATATCACACTTGATACTATACTCAACTGTACCCTTTAGGTACCTCACTGCATGCTTTGCAACCAGGTGAGCAAGTCTCAGATCCATCAGGAACTCGCTCAAGTCGTTTAGAGCAAAGCATGTGTCTGGTCTTGTATTCGTCAAGCACATCAATGAACAAATATTTTGACGATACATTGTGGAATCAACCGTATCTGTGTAATGTCCCAAATTTGGCATTGGGTCACAATGGCCAAATCACATTTTCCATATTTATGAAAGTTGTCAAAGGGATGCTAAAAGACAAATAATTGCCAAGGAGGAAAATCACTAGTTTCCTAGATTGGGGGTGGAAGCTTTGAGATTTGGAATAAGGGGGATAATAAATGATGTTTAGAAATTATAAGGGGATAAATATTTAATAATTTATCTTATTAATTAAATACAATAGAAAATGGAAGTGGCAATAGAGCATGAAGACACATAGGAGACTATGGGGCCCACACTAGCTAGAATTCCTATGTTAAATGGTATCTTTCTCTTACAAATTTGAATATATGGGAAGTATAATGTTTTTTTATGGATTATAATGTCAATATACTTGTCCATATACTTCATAGGTCGAATTTGGGATGAATTGTAACTTACATGGGAGAGGAAGAGCCAAATGGGAGTTTCATGGACACTTGGCTAGATTCCCCTTACATTTATGACAACTATGACACCAATGATGGATATTCTATGACAGTTATGACCCAAGTCAGATATGAAGGCTGAAATACTGACATACTAACATTTCATGCCTGAATATATCATCTTGGAGGTCGAAATTAGGAGTTGGAGAAGGCCAATAGGCTCCTACTCAAATTTGGCAGAAGAGGGAAGGTGAAGAGAGAGGCCACATGGAATAGCTTGAGCAACCACACCAATTCGACTTGGATTTGGTTTATGGATGGATTTGGAACCTTAGAATACCAATAATTTTTATAAAATATAGGTATCATCCATGAGAATAATCTTTTTCTCATTTGTGAAATTGTCATTTGTGAATTGTGAGAGCTAGTAGATGACTAGTTTTCTTGCTTAAGCCAATTTCGAGGGTGAAAGATTCCCATCCTAGTTGGTGTTTGGATAGGCCACTCAGGTATTTCATGGATATTTAATGGATTCTTATTTTCAGGTGTAAGCTACAGGAAATCATGTGGATTCTTCTATTGCAGCACTCTCTCTCAACTATTTCCAGTTTTCACACCATATTCATGCCAATGGAGGGATTGCGCTTTAGGTGAGCTATTGATATATTTGGGGAATATTATAATGCCAATTATATTATGTTATGATTTATATCCTATTTATTTCATATTTATAATACTCTCAGGTCGAAATACCCAAAATAATTCATGTAAAAATGTTGAACAATGAAGAAATAGTGCCATTTCCCCACTATCTTGTTGTGAACCATTGTAATGCTGACGATTTCGAATTGGGAGAGACTTTAATTGTCCATTTATGATTGTAATAAGTTAAATATTATATTTTATTAATTCTCATAAAGTTTCAAGTCAAAATTCCCAAGATTTGTATGTCAAAATGACTTTTAATGAGAAAACAATGACCATTTCCACTCTATTTTGATATATGCCATGGTAATGCTTATTATTTCAAATAGAGGAATGTATATCTGATAAATGTATGATGTAGAGAATATAATTAATGTGTATTTCAAGTCTCATTTTCATTAATTAATCATTGGAATCCATTTTACTCATTTTTATTGCATTGGGAGAAGATTTGGTGCATTTTCCCCAGGGGTCGAAATTGTGACTTGGGAGTTGTTTTGGAAAGAGTCATAACAAACTGTATAAAATGAAACATGATGTATATGAGACTTTTAAAAGGTCCCTTACACATATACATCATATTTTAATAAATTCAAGTGACTTTGGGATAATTTGTGAAGCCATTTCCGGCAATTACCCGGGGGGAATTGGAGCCCCAATTTGCTAGTAAAGGCTCCTACTTTGAACAAAATAAACAAGTTTGTAGATGTAATTTGGAGGTCCAAAAACATACATTAGAATTATATTTAATTTATATTATCATTCATGTACCTTCAGAGAAAATTTGGAAGCATTTGGGTCAATTTGGAGGTCTAGACATCAAAACTAGTCAAGAGCCAAAATTGAGAAAAAATTGGAAAATTGGGCATTTTAATAAAATTCCAAAAAAGGGACATTACAGTGGTATAAGAGCATGGTATTGGCACCTATTGAAGTTATGTATGGTATATATGAATTGAATAAATTCATTAATCCATGTGGTGATGATATGTCTAGGCAGGTTAAGCAAGCATTCAAATTGGCACATAAAACTATTCATTGTGAAGACCTTAATGATTGGTTGAAATAATTTATAAAAAATAATTCAAATAAGAACTCAGTAAGGAATAATAATCAATGCACAAGTATGGAGGAGACCAAGGAGCTACAAATTTCTGTGGGTGATGAAGAATAAAAGGCATTACATGAAGAGGATCGAAATTCACTCCCAAATGACTTTGAAAAAGATGAGGAAACATCACATGAGAAGAAAGAAGAGTACCTTGAAACTATTGAATATCATTCTGAAACAAATTGTAATATGGACATGGACCAAAGAGAATCTACTGATGGATGCTTGAACTATGAAGGAGTACCTACTGATGGGTGCTCACACCTCTATGTTGGTGACATAGAGATCAATTTTGAAAGTGTTGCTGCAAGCCAAACTTCCATTAAACCTGAAAATGAATACCTTGTAGCATTTGAAGAAGAAACAAGATCAACTTCCCCATCACCACTTGAGCTTCATGAAGTTGGTCCAAGAAAGAAGGAAGAATATGAGGAGGTTCATTTGCAAGAGCCTCATTTTCTTGAAGAGTCCTTAAAGATGAATGAAAAGAATATCCAAGAGGCCCTTAGAATACTCCATGACACTCAAGCATTGGTATCAAATTCTTGTTGGAGAGCTACTTCCTTGGAGGAGCCATCATTCCTTGAAGACATGGAGAAGATTCAAAGAGAAATGTGCAACATCAAAGGTAATTTCATGTCTTTGATTTTTGATAGAAAAAAATTTCATTGAGCTTATTGAATGGTTACATGAATCCTACTTGAATAATAATGAAGTTATTGATAAGCTCACAATTCAAAATGAGCAACTTCTTTAAAAGTTGCAAGACACTTGTTTTTCCTCCGATGTTTCAGATTTTCATAAGGTAGATTTCTTGGAGGATTCTCATGACATGATGGATCATGATAAACATGAAAAATTTCAGGTTCTTGATGTATTTGAAGATAATATTGATGAGAGACAATCACTTGTTGTGGTGGAAGAGGAACTTGAGTTGCCTCTTGAAAATGGTTACACAATTTTTGAAGAAGTGCATAATTCCACCACCTTGGAACAAACCCATGAGGATTTTTTTTCATTTTATAGGGAGGTGAATAAACCTACCCCTATGGATACTTCAAATTATGACAAATTTTCACTTATTGATCATTTGGGTGAGTTGGTTCTTTCTCCTACATCCTACACTTCTAAATTTTGCAGTAGTCATCCTAATGAAGTATGGGTGAAAGGTTTCTTTTTTATGGTGCCACATGAAGAGCATGGAAATTATATTTCTCCTTTTGATGATGGAATTATTAGAGAAAAATATTATTTACATTTGCAGCATCATTCTTGTTTACATTATGATTATACACATCTACATGGGTGCACCTATGGTGTTCATTTGAGTCACTTAAAGACTCGCGGTTTTTCTTGCTCAACACTTGGTTCATCTAATGTTGGAGGAGCTTCATCCAACAATTGCATGAAGAGGAATATGATTGAGGAAAATTATTATTGGCAGAAACATCCTCTGTTATTTCATAATGATATACATATTCATGGGTGTATTGATGAGACTTCTTTGATCCACTTGAAGTCTTCATGTTTTCTTTGCTCATTATTTGGTTCAGATTTTGGTGGAGGTTCTTCATTCACTCCTTTGATGAAAGAAAAAATGGCTGATTATTATTTTGATGCATATTAAATTCTTTTGGAGAATAATTATAGGAAATGGGATCCTCACCTATGTCATTGGAGCATATTTGATTGGTCACTTGAAGCATGTATGCACTTGGAAAATGGTAGTCTACTCACGGGGAGGTATAAGAACTTTCATGATTTCTTTGTGAGGCACCTCCTTGATGTACATTCTTATTATGTTGTTATATAATTTGATGATATATATTATGCACTCATGATGTTTGGAAGAATTCATACAAGAAAATGGGATCTAGGAATTCTCTTTCCAAATGGTATGGGTTGGAGAGCACTCTTAATTATTGGAGTGCAATGCAAGCAATGGGACCTTGGTATAGTTTTTAGTCCCATTGATTTCAAATTATTTGGAAAACAAGAAGTATGGGAGATGGATTCTCCACTTAATAATGTGATGTTAATCAGAGTAGTGCAGCAGCAAGCATGGTGGTTCCTCTCTGAAATAATTATGGAATCTCAAAGACTCAAGGTGGGAAGCTTAGTGGCAACTTCAAAGAATCATACAGAAAGCAGGTTCTTCAACAACCATGTTTGAAATTGCTTGAGGACAAGCAATATTGGGAAGGGAGGATTTTTAATGTCCCAAATTTTGAATTGGGTCACAATGGCCAAATCACATTTTCCATATTTATGAAAGTTGTCAAAGGGATGCTAAAAGTCAAATAATTGCCAAGGAGGAAAATTACTAGTTTCCTAGGTTGGGGGTGGAAGCTTTGAGATTTGGAATAAGGGGGATAATAAATGATTTTTAGACATTATAAGGGGATAAATATTTAATAATTTATCTTATTAAATAAATACAATATAAAATGGAAGTGGCAATAGAGCATGAAGACACATGGAGACTATGGGGCCCACACTAGCTAGAATTCCTATGTTAAATGGTATCTTTCTCTTGCAAATTTGAATATATGGGAAGTATAATGTTTTTGTATGGATTATAATGTTAATATACTTGTAAATATACTTCATAGGTATAATTTGGGATGAATTGTAACTTACATGGGAGAGGAAGAGCCAAAGGGGAGTTTCATAGACACTTGGCTAGATTCCCCTTACATTTATGACAACTATGACACGAATGATGGAGATTCTATGAAAGTTATGACCCAAGTCAGATATTAAGGCTGAAATACTGAAATAATGACATTTAATACCTGAATAGAGAATCTTGGAGGTCGAAATTGGGAGTTGGAGAAGGCCAAGAGGCTCCTACTCAAATTTGGGAGAAGAGGGAAGGTGAAGAGAGAGGCCACATGGCATAGCATGATCAGCCACACCAATTCAAATTGGATTTGGTTTATGGATGGATTTGGAACCTTATAATACAAATAATTTTTATAAAATACATGGATCATCCATGAGAAGAATCTTTTTCTCATTTGTGAATTGTGAGAGCTAGTGGATGACTAGTTTTCTTGCTTAAGCCAATTTCGAGGGTGAAAAATTCCCATCCTAGTTGGTGTTTGGAGATGCCACTAAGGTATTTAATGGATCTTTATTGGAGTATTATTTACAGGTTTAAGCTACAGAAAATCATGTGGATTCTTCTATTGCGGCACTCTCTCTCAACTATTTCCAATTTTCACACCATATTCATGCCAATGGAGGGATTGCGCTTTGGGTGAGATATTGATATCTTTGGAGAAGATTATAATGCCCATTATATTATGTTATGATTTATATAATATTTATTTCATCTTCATAATACTTTCAGGTCGAAATACCCAAAATAATTCATGTAAAAATATTGAACAATGAAGAAATAGTGTCATTTCCCCACTATGTTGTTGTGAACCATTGTAATGCTGATGATTTCGAATTGGGAGAGAATTTAATTGTCCATTTATGATTGTAATAATTTAAATATTATCTTTTATTCATTCTCATAAAGTTTCAAGTCTAAATTCCCAATATTTGTATGTCAAAATGACTTTTAATGAGAAAACAATGACCATTTCCACTCTATTTTGATATATGCCATGGTAATGATTATTATTTCGAATGGAGGAATGCATATATTATAAATGTATGATGGATGGTATGTAATTAATGTTTATTTCAAGTCTCATTTTCAGTGCTTAAGCATTGGAATCCATTTTACTCATTTTTATTGCATTGGGAGAAGATTTGGTGCATTTTCCCTAAGGGTCGAAATTGTGACTTGGGAGTTGTTTTGGAAAGAGTCATAATAGACTGTATAAACTGAAAAATGATGCATATGAGACTTTTATAAGGTAAATTAAACATAAATATCCTCTTTTAATAAATTCAAGTGACTTTGGGATCATTTGTGAAACCATTTCCGACAATTACCCGGGGGGAATTGGAACCCCAATTTGCTAGTAAAGGCTCCTACTTTGAACAGAACATTAAACAAGTTTGTAGATGTGATTAGGAGGTCAAAAAACATACATGAGAATTATATTTAAATTATATTATCATTAATTTACCTTCATATAAAATTTGGAAGCATTTGGGTCAATTTGGAGGTCTAGACATCAAAACTAGTCAAGAGCCAAAATTGAGAAAAAATTGGAAAATTGGGCATTTTAATAAAATTCCAAAAAAGGGACATTACACTCCGATGAAGCATAAATAAGTAGATTCAGGTTTGATTCCATAGGTGTGTCCATGGCCTTGCATTCCATCATCTCAAACCTCTTCAGGATCTCCACTGCATACTTCCCTTGTCCAAGGAAAATTCCATCCGCACTCTGCCATGCCTCCATTCCTAGAAAGTAGTGCATCATACCCAAGTCCTTCATCTAGAACTCAACAAAAAGATTCCTCTTCATGTCAGAAATCAACCCATCCTCACCTGTCACAAATAGGTCATGTACATATACTAGAAGTATCACTGGGTTCCTTTCCTCAACCTTGTAGTAAAGGTTGTAATCCTCTTTACTCTTGGTAAATCCCAAACTAGTCAAGAATCTGTCAATCCTGTTGTACCAAGTCAAACCTAAGGATATTCTGTAGTGTCTCCCTCTGAAGTGGAGAATAATTATCCCTCTACCTTTCGTACTCTATGTATTGAAAAATTCTATAATGAAGTGACAAGTAGCTTCCTCTGCTACTAATATTCTATGTATCCATCTAGGGTCACTGGATACCAAGATCCTCTATCTTGAAATTTGTTGAAAATTTCTTCTTGCACCCATCCATGAGCTTGTCATCCTCTATATAATTTCATCTTCAATATTGTATCAAAGGTTAAGAAAGTTCATCAGTCTAGGTGATCTTCAAGATCCTTATGTAACTATATGTTCTATCCCATGGGTGCCTTCTGAGCCCGCACAAGGCCTTCTTTAATTTTCACACATGAGTCTTCCTATCACATGTCTCAACTCTTAGTGGCTTCTCTATGTATACTTGACTTGTCAATGGTGCAAATGTCTCTTTGTATTCTATTCCTTCTTTTTGTGAGAAGCCTCATGCTACGAATCTTGCATTATATCCCACGATGTTGCCATGTACTGCATGATGGATCCTGTAGATCCATATGAAATACACTACAGACTTCCCTTCAGGTCTTGATACCACATCTTAGACATCATTCTTCTTGAACTGGTACTCTTTGATCATATTCTCCTTTCCTTTATTCTTATCTACTTCTTCATAGCCAGAAGGCTATGCATCAATGATGTCGCTCAACAGTGTCACATAACTAGAGTGTGTTTGATTCCTCTTTATTTCTTTGGAAGTATCATCATACTATTATTCATATTGGATTATTTCTCATGCTCAAGGTTGTATTCATCAATCAAGGTGGATCTACCATTCTCTTTGTATTCTTCTGAAACTATTTCTTTTGCTATGGTGTCTTTGACCCAGGAAGCTTCGCATTCCTCTTCTGAAATATCATTGCTTGTTATTTGAAATGATCTATAAGTCAATTTTAGTTGCATGATTAGAAACATATAATAATTTCTAAAATATATTAATAGTGACAAATATATGTCACATATCCATGCAACTATTTTAGCCAATGCTACAACATTCATCCATATCATGTATACATACAGTAACTTCTAGATGCATTCTACCCCAATGTTATTAAGAGTGTGTACTACTCCTAAAATTCCAGCAAAGAGGTTTTAATATAAATAAGTAGTAATGGAATGTTGTACCACATCATTGAATTCTTACCCATCATGTGCAATTCAGTAGTATAAATGAAAATAATCAAACATGCATAACACACCAACTGAATATAAACAAATGCATAACCAAACAATATCATGAAAAGACAATTGAATACTTATATTTATTTGTTTCATGGGTAGACTCCTTCTTGATCCTTCAGCTTCATCATCTTCTTCATTTATAACAACATCATTTCTTATCCAAATGCTAAGATGGATAAGAGGTTCTTCAAGAATTAATTCCTTCATATTCCTCATTTCTTGAGGGATCTTCTTTGAATCACGAGAGCTTGATATTCAGTTTCTCTCATCTTCTCTTCTCTTATTATGAGTTGAGATTCTTCTTGTGTGCACTCTTCCCAAAGTCTGCTGAAATTAATCACTTCCTTTTGGCACACATTCCTCGAATGAATGAACCCCATGATCTTGGGAGGCCGTTCAAGGTAGTTATAACAATATTTTATTCTTCTTTGATTGCTTTTCCATAGCATCGAACACTTGATTTTGGTGTCTTCAAGGATGACACATGAGGGATGAGATGATATTTAATATAATCTACATTGATTCTCTTAGCTCTAGCCTTAGCCTCATCTCCCTCTCGCTCTTAGAACTTCTTTATTGAATTACAAATCCAAGTCAATTTCTTCAAGGATCCCTAAGGTCCTATACTTCCATACTCAAAATTTGTCATATTCACCAAGATTGTCATCAAGATGGTGTGATTATTCATTTAGAAATGAGAACCTTAAATGTAAATAGCAAAAATTAGATCTTACCGATTTGTGATGTTCGTCCTAGTTCTGGAGCTGGCTGATCTAGGGTTTGTCAGAGAAACCCCCATTTTCAAAAAAATGGAATTTCAAACTTCTGACTAGATAGAAATATGGGCCTCTTCAAGGCAATATGTCTAACGTACTCCTTTTCTTAAAACATTGTAGGGAAGCTCCCAGAACAGGAAGCCCTAGTTTTCCAATTTCTTCTACAGAAATGACTGATATTGATTGTTTTGTATCTATGAAGGTTCAACTTCTTAAATTCTAAAAATTCTCATTGAGGTATCCTGATATTTCCTATTTCCAACCCCATGGGTTAGAGTAGAAGTGGATTCTTCAAGTGGGAGTTGTGTTGATTTTCCCAAGGTGACTGTTTTGGGGTCTGTTCATGTTAGCGAAATTGTGTGGTCTGCCACATGTCTATGTTTCATATTACTAGTCTAAAAATCATACCACAGAAAATGTAGTATGTGCCCTACCAATAATATCTGGAGAAATTTTGTTTTGACCTTCCTATCCCGAGATATATAAAAGATCCCTAGGTCATCTGATTATGACTGTATTCTAGAGGAGGTTGGAACCCTAATTTGGAGGAACACTATCTCCTAAAGTATAGTGAATATGAGGCTGAAACTTTTATATAGTGTACAAAACTAATTTCTCTTCTAACCGTGAATGTTTTGGCTTATGATCCTTCTCCAATGTCATGTTATATCAAAATTTCTACGATTACTAAATCCAGCCTTCTAAGGTTTTCAGGCATGAAACCCTAATTTCCATTAGCTTCTATTGCAATTGTATTTCGGCTATACAATGAAACTTCTATGATTTAGAAACTGATACCACCAATAGATGTTCCCTAGTGAGTTGAGTTAGCCTAGCCCTCCTTGCTTGATGATATGTGGAGAGAACACCTTCAACTAGGAATCCCTAGTTCTCGCAGCTGCACAGTGCCTTCTTTCAGAGAGGCTCTGATACCATGTTATAATTTCTTAAGACCTGATTAGATTATCTAGGATATTTATATGAAATAATAAAAAGTAAGAAAAACTGCATAATATATAAAAGATACAAAAGACACAAATATTTTCATTGGGGAAACCATAAAGGAGAAAAACCTACAAACTTCTTCAGAATAGTATGATGATCAAAAGCAGTAATAAGAAATGTTTAGAAGTTATCTTTATCTCCTCCTCTGATTGTCTCTCTCTTTCATGCACCTTAGAGAGTGTGTGAGGTGTGTATAAATGAGGGAGAGCACCTCCCTATTTATACCATTTCAATTCATTGACCAAATATAATACTTGATCCTACATGTCATCTCACATAGGGCCCACTTCTCCTAGAGAGACCACAATTACATATTACATGATGTTACACTGGGGACTATTGCCTCGATTTACAATGGAGGTTGTACCTCAAGGTATAGACACAATTTAGACATCCCTTAAAGGGGTGACACACATCTCCAATGTGGGTACAACAACATGCAATGATAATATACATTAGAATATCTTTCGAAGTTACAAATACATCAACAACAAGAATGTTTTCAAGGTATGGTTCCATAATGTGTTTTATGTCATGGAAATAATATGACATGGCGCATTGAAAAGTGGCACCATTATTCTTCAAACCAAAAGTTAAATTTATATAGGTGAGTTCCCCCGTGGGTAGATAAAATAATTTTTGTGTTTATTTGATGGAAGCATCTCAATCTGATTACAACTAGAAAATCCATCCATGAATGAGAATATGACACTCATAGTGCTCTTATCGATGATTTTATCAATGTACGAGATGGGGAAATTGTCCTTAGGAAAAGCTTGATTCAAATACTGAAAATCAACACAAACCCTAAAGGTACCCTATTTTTTCTTTTACAGAGACATTGTTAGACACCCATTCAGTCAAAGGTACGGGGTAGATAAAAACATCCTTAAGAAGTTTTTCAATCTCTTCCTTAATGGAGGCTGCTTTCCTCGAATGTACTTATCAAAGTTTTTGACGAACTGGCTTGGAGTCAGGGTAAGTCCTAATATAATGAACAACTATGGAAGGATCTATCCCTGGAATTTCTTCCTATATCCAGGAGAAAATATCTTGAAATTCTTTAAATAAGGCCATATAAGAGTCTAGTTTTGAATGGGAAGATTTCTGGCCTACATTGATGTTCTTTATGATGTCGAGCTTCATTGATATATTAATGGAAATAGTTTTGGTAATATTAATCAAATTACCCTCAGACTGAACATCATAGGTGAGTACTGGGGGATGAGTATTAGTTACAATATCGGATGAAACGATTGTTGCAAACTAGTCTTATACCATATGGAAATTGGGAAGGAAAGAAGATCGATGATGATGATATTTCCAGGGCATCTCATCTAAATACATAACTTCCATGGTGGATTCATCAGAGGTGAGTATGCAGAAGATAATCTATATATGGGGGGTTTCTAATCAATATGGTAGATGATACATATCTGAAGACACCAAAAGATTATCACTAATGGTGGTAATAGTGGTGGACTGAATGGCCTTGTACATTTTTTCAAAAGGGTTTATTGATGTTGATTCAACAATCAAATTTCCTTTATCTAAGGTGTCGTAGATAGAAGTAGATACCATGTTCATGGATGTTGCCTACGAAATAGGAGGAGGATTGGATAATGCAAATAATCCCATAAGTGAGGTATCCTTGAGAATACCTACTCCAATGTCTTGATATTGAGGGGGTGAAGAAGCCAAAAGTGGAACATTGTTTGCATAATTGGAAGTTGTATCTAGTGAACAAAAATCTAATTGGTCAATAGTAACGATCTTCCCTTGGAATGGGAATTGGGCTACTCGTAATACATATGAAGCAACAACTTGAATTGCGTAGAAACAATTTCAACCTAAAAGAAGATTGTAGTCTAAACGAGCGTCGAAAAATTCAACATGAATGGAGATTGATTTCCCCCCAGATCAACTTGGAGGGAGGGAAGTAAGCCATAGGGTTGAAATCTACGACCATCAAAAGAATTTAATGTCGTGGGTGAACAATTGATCTCGGGAGATATGATATCTCTCCAGCAGGATAAAGACATGAAAAAAGTGGAGGCTCCCTCGTCCAATATGGTACAACAGATTATTTTCCCAATAGATTTCATGGACAATTGGGAATCCAATTGATGGGAGAGCCTAGACTTAAATTCATCCAATTTGAAGGAGATCATGTTATTGTGTTTAGGATCCAGTGCTCCAACAACTGATAGAAATTTATTCCACTGTGTAGGACATGTTTGGAGTACATCGATAGAAGACATAGCGCACGGTGCCTAAGCCAAATATTCGACTATATTATAGTACTATGCGACATGCGTGTTAGGATTAAGTACAGAATTATGAAGTGTACTCTTAGGTGGGTGGAGAATTACGTCAAGAATAGGTTTTTCAATTTGAAGACCATTAGTAGGAGAGGGGGGGGATGATGAAGTTTTTTCTAGTGGAATATTATCATTCTTCTTCTTTGGTGGAGGCTCATAATTCTGAGATCGAGTATTAAGATGGAATGTTTCACTTGACATCATTTTAACTTCATCTATGGAATGTGAAGAAGGCCCATGCAAGGATTAGTGGTCAATAAATTGTTGTTGGGTATGGAAAGGATCTGTAAGGACTGTCAAGATAAGGGTATTTTTAAGAAATTTACTGACTTCCTCACGACAAGGACACTCTTTGGTGAAGTGGTCACCTCCACATATAAGGAAGGGAAATTTCACCTTTCTCTTGTTTTTAGATTCAACATCAGAGTTCTATGTTTTATTACCTTCCTGTTGGTTCTCAGATTCATTTGATTTATTATTTCCTTTATTATTCCCCCCCAAAGATTATGAGGATTGAACTGCATTCACTTCGGTTGAAATAATGGGAGGGAACCAGTTTTGTGGTTTGAAATGGTTTGACTAGAAGACACAGATGGTTGGTTTTACTTTTTCTAGGATTTGGTCGTCGATATTTGTGTTTGACTAGAACCAAGAACGCCATCAACGGGTGGCTCTGTTAAATATCTTGAAGGCTCTAAGGTAGGATGAGGAGCGTGAGGATCTAGGTTGTACAAATTTCTTGTCTAGGAATAGACCAAGTCAAGGTACTAAGCACGAATAATAGCATGCTCCTCGGTAAAAACACCTCCCATGGGGACATCCCTAGTAATGGGGGGAATTAAAGACTTAGTAAACCAATTGGAGAGTAACTAATTAGGAATGGGATCCTTAATCAACCTACGTCGTCATCTCCACTCATATATATGATAGGATATATGAGTAGAAGTCGTCTGGAGAAGTGAGGTAAAAAAGGTCTGTACTTGTTTCATATCGGATTGGAAACTAAACAATTTGTTAAGAAAGCCATTTCTAAGGTGTTAAAATCCAAAAAGGAATCCTGAGGTATCTCAATATAACATTTCTCAGCTACCCCATTGATAGTTCTCTAAAACAAACATAGACAGTTTGAACCATCAATCAGAGAATTAGATGAGCACCACAAATGAAATGTCATCATGTGGTTTCTATGGTCTTCATTAGGTTTTCCATTGAATTAGGTATATTTGAGGGTAACTTAATCGGGATGGATGACCATGAGGGATCCTGGTGGATAGGATTGTTGATCAATATGGATATATTTGGCATACCTTAGGTAGCTAGAAATAGTAAGTGCTAATTAGGATGGGGGTACTGGTAATACCGTTACGACATTTGTGGACTAGTAGGGCCATAAGAAGATTGATAAACGGGCATAGATGATGTTCCCATAACCGGTTGGTTAGGTGTCTTGTTTTCAAATGACCTGCTTGAGGTTCCTCTAGGTGGTGGGACACCCGAAGGAGGTGGGTCTCTAGGGGGTGGGCCTCCAGATGGTGGGCCTCTAGGTGGTGGACCTCCAGGTGGTGGGCCTCCAAATGGTGGACCTCTAGATGGTGGGCCTCTAGGTGGTGGGCCTCTAGGTGGACCTCTAGGAGGTGGTCCTTTAAATGATGGTATTCCAAGTGGACTTCAAGAAGGTGTTCCTATAGGTGGACACCCAAAAGGTGGTCCTCCAGGTGGACCTCCAAAAGGTGGTCCTCCAGGTGGACCTCCAAAACTATGAGAAGTATTCATAAATGGTCCCCCAGGAATAGGGATATTTCACCAATTAGGTTTCCTCCATTGGATGTAAGCATTTATAGGGTAGGGAATCCCAGGATAAATAACCCCTAATGGTGTAGGTTGATAGGTTTTATGGACCATAGGTGGTTGAGTTCTTGGGTAGGTATAACCCCAATAAGACTGACTAACGGTAGGTTGAACCCATGAAGGTTGTCCCAAGATGGAAGAGGGAATAAGCATGTTGGTGTTCATAGGAGGAGTACTAACTCCTGGTTTTCCTACTGCTATTTTTTTCCCTGTGCTATAAATGATTCCTATGGTAGGTAAAAATACTTGGGATGGGGGTTTCCCCCCAGGTACAAAAGCTACCAGGGAGTTAGAAACCGATGGGGGGTTATGGGTTGGTGGGGTAGGAATGGAGGGTTGACCTAGTTCATGAATAACCATGTTTCTATCCTATGACCCTTAGTTAAGAGCCACATGTGATAGTGAAAGGGTATGGTATCCAGGTGGGGTTATTTCTGAACAACGAGGTAGAGGAGAAACACTTATTCTCTTTATATTTTCTCCTAAGTTATGTAAACTATTGAAAGTTTCCCATATTGGTCTAAAGAATTATTCATTCAACAGAGATTCTCAAATGGGAGTAGCATAGGATGATCGAGTAGTACCATATTCAGAAATGGCCTGTCCTAGAGAAGTTTCCCAAAAAAGAGTAGCTGGGCCAAACTCTATTTCCAAAATATCATCTGACAGTTGATTGAACACCTAATCTGGTGCACTAGGATGACCTTCCATTCAAAAATGAAAAGGGGTGTATTATGTAGAAGGTTGTTGTACTATGACATGAATTTGAAGGAGGAAATTTATTCCCTGGATTCAATGGTTGGAACTCCTTATACATGTGAATCAACCATAACTAGTTGGTCCATGGTTTCATATTTGGTTCCTTCCATGATAGGAGGAGATTTAGGTGGTAAGCTATACAACATGCGAGATCATCTCACAGGTAGCTCATCCAGGGTGATGGCCAAATACTTCTACTACAAATCTCTATACAAGGAAGATATCAGACACAAACAATACTACGCAAGCTAAGGTCACAAGAAAACTTAAATGACAAGATGGGCTTATGCTAGCCGGTTCCTCACTATGATTTTCTAGTTTTCACAACTTGCAATATACCGCAGGGTTGAAAAGTAAAATGTGATAAGGAGGATTGGGACAATATCCTTTCCTGAATACTCAACTACGTGGATGCCACGTGCGTAGTAGCTCCTTGAGTGTTTTTCTTGGTGCATTGATCCAATAAGACAACCAAAATTATTTTCTTAATTGGCTTGGGTATCCTAAGGGGTTTCCCAATATACATTAGGTATGTGGGAGGTCAAATCCATATTAGTGTGGTCTAATGCATAATTTTTCAAAAGGGGCCTTCCTATATACCATTAAGTACGCAAAGTACATTTCGATATACCTCAAGGGTACGTGAAAGGTAATTTGATATACCAATAGTACATGGAAGAACCACACAATCCTTGGGATGAAATGCAGGAAAATAATGGCAGCTCCTATGTTTTAAGATGTCGGAACACGTCTCTATCCTATCACTCAAATTACTAGAAAATTTTAACCTAAGCTATCATTGATTTTATATTGATGGATAGTGAATGTTTGTGGAATCAAGATGAAATGTTATGACCTATATGTAGTGAAACTCTTCTCTTTGATGAATGCTACTTATATTAAGGGAGAAAGATTTATTTTCCAAAGCAAAGATACTATGTCACTTTCAACGATTTCACTTCAATATTTTTCAACAACTTTCCAAAAACACAAGCATTTCCAACACTAAGCCTAAAAGATATCTGAAAGGAGAAAAAAATATCATATTATAGTGTATAGATACCCAAGCTTTCCTAATCAAATGCATAAGTAAATATTCTTCTAACTACTCAAGCAATCCAAAAACAATCAAAACCAAACAATCCAACAATTTTTGTCTTTTATATCATTTGAAAAAGAAAAAGAGATAAAATACTATACTTAAATAACTACAAAGAAACTACAAATATTCTTTACTACATACCTAAGATCGCTTTCATAGAATTGATCAAGCAAACCATGAACCTAAAACTACAATTCACACACAATTTCTTCAATTTCTAAGCTTCCTAGCAATGAAAATTTTAAGATATGAAGTCGAGAATGGAGATTAGACTACCAGACTATCCGAGTTGACAGCACGACATAATGAAAATCAACAATCGATCAAGGAGAAACAAAAAATTTCAAAAGAAAACTTTAAGACAAGGGATGTCCTACCTTGGTTCTCTATGAGAGGCCCCACCAAGGTTTCAGGAGGGTGTCGACGCATATACTAGGTATAAGCACTAGTGGCGCTCAATGCATTCAACAAAAAGGTATTAGCGATGCTACTCGTTAGAATTAAAATGGTTCCAGAGTATGGTTGACACTCTGTTAAGCCTACCTAGGGGCACCAACGAATCCTTAGACTGAAAAATCCAGTAACCTACAAAAGAAACCAATTATGGATCAAGATGGAATAATAGTGAGGTCAAATGCACATCATAAGAGGCAATTGAAAGGATGGCAAGGTGGGTCACTCACCTTAACAACTCAAATGAGTTAAGAAAACAAGAATCACAAGTTTTCAATCAAAATGCAATAAAATGATATTTTATTTAATTGGATATGCTACAGATTTGATCGGATCTATCTTAGATCTAACTGGATTTTTCCCTAGTAGAGTCACCAATTTTGTTTGTAGGAATATTTCAAGCAGTGCGGACATTGCTTGTTCCTTTAGTCTGCATGGTACAAGTATAGAACAAAAAGACACAAAAACATATCCTTTTCCTAGAAAAATGATTTACTTGAATAAACAACTCTCTTACCATAGATCCGGAGGTTTGTCCTTGTTTCACCGATGTTGATGCGATCTACTATACCCGCAAAGAAAAACAAGAAACAAGACAAGGGATGAGAGTAACAAGAAAAATCAATAATATATATTAGTGATCAAGGAGTCTAATAATAAATTATCAATATTAACATAAATCATATATGGGAAAGGGAGACACTTTTGTATTAAAATATGAAAATAGAAAGATACAACCAAATCCTTGATGTCAATATCTTTGTCTCCACAAGGTCTTTGACACACTCACACAAATATCAACTAGTACAAATTCTTACTCATGCTACTCTCTCAAATTTTCCTTAATACCAGACTTCAATCCAATAGCATAAGGGTGTTGTTCATGGTCCCCCCCACATGATCCATGAATCCAATAGCATAAGGGTGTTGTTATTGGTCCCCCCCATATGATCCATGAATATTTCTTCTATAGGCCAAGGGAAGCACAAATGAGTTGATATCTTTTGGGAAGAGGATAGTCAATGATCCCTTTTTCCTAGGAGGTCAAGAACCAGCTCTCCCAAGTAGATATGATCATCCTACATGAGAGATTTTGCTTGGAAGCTTCTTGAAACTTCTATGTTTTCCTTATAAAGCTTTTTGCGCTCATTGCAATAGGGGAAAGTGCACAATGTGTTTTACCTTACCTCTACCCGCTCCAATACAAGCCATAATCTGTACCCATCTTAGCATGCAAGGGTATCACTCCCTCTACTCTGTAAAAACCACCTAGGGTCTCATATGGGGTACCCACTCGAAAAAGAAACACGCTAAAATGGAACCAAATCTGAACTGCTTTAGGTCCCCCTACCGACACTTGGTCAGTTGATCCTTGAAGATCAAAAGTAGATCTTCTGCCCAATTGAAAACTGAGGGTGCTATGGCCTCTATAGCATAGAGAATATGTTCTCTAGATACCTAATGTACCCCTTGGATTCCCACCACTCTCTGCATGGTAAACAAAACTGTCTAAAGTGGACCATCCACCACTACTTTTATGGGAATTTTCTTCCCCGATGTCCTGGTCCCAGGAATACAATGGCAGTTTATCAACTCCTTAGTAGTAATGTCCCCTCCATGGGAACCAGTCAAAGAGATGGGAGCACCCCGTCTTGATAGGCTTGTCAGGAAGTAGATGTCCTCTACTTCAATTGTCAATATATGAGCACCAACCTCAAAATACTGTTGCTCTGAATTCCACATCCGGAGGATATGCTCTAATAGGTGCTCATGTGATACCATGATGGGTGTGCGAAAAAAATTTAGAAGACCACAGTCTCTTAAAATGGCTATACAACCCACGTTTCATTCAACAAATGCATCATCATTGTCATGTTGCCTCTCTTTCCAAATTACCATTTTTGATCAATGGGAACCTGTCAAAAATCATCACAAGGGCAATTAGAAACACTATCAATCATTCAAATCATCAAATTTGAGCTAGTTTTCCTTGTCCATACATTTTTATTCACCCACAACCATCGCCGCCTATGTCCCATTGAGGACAGGCAATGGCACCACCTATGTCAAGTGTTTTAGGCACGGTTTGGGTGGGGTACCACTTATCCTACAAGGGATAAGAGCGGTGCCCGCTTTCATGGTTTTAGGGCTCGCCCAATAGGCCCAAAACACCCCCAAAATTCAAAAATGAAAGGATGAAATGAAAGAGTAGGGTTTAAACTATTACCTAGAACTAATGGTATGGAAATATAACGGTAGATGCTCCCGAAATCAGTAGTTGAAAATTTGGCCAAGAAAATGCTCCAAAGGCTCTCCACTATGGGTAAATGGTAAAATGTTTTTATTTTTTACTATTTACATATCTTTTATACGCATTTTAGGTTTTGGCATGTTATAGTTTTTAAAATATATTAGTCATGATCCTTTAATGTTGTCTATTGGAGAGTTTAACAGTTGTTTTTAAGTTGTTGCAGGATAAAAAGCGGTAGCAGTAAACGTTTCGGGAGTTTGTTTTTTACTTTTTTGCACTACCATAAAATAGAAAAAGTATTTGAGCATTTATTGTGACACTTTGGTCATGCTCTTGAAACTTAGCATCAAAGGTCCGAGTCCTTTTCTCATTCTTTTCAGACTCATAAAATCCCTCATTATGAAAAGAGACCTAGTGGAGTCTTCTTTAAACTCTTTTCGGGCTCAAATATGAAAAAAAATTGTTGAGTGATATTGTCTTATTCATGCTCATTAAAGCACTTGAAGAGTCATTCATCTAATGGTAGGTTATCACTTTTTTGGTTCAGATGAACTATTTTACGAAAAACGACCCTATGGAGCCTTCTTCCATGGTTGTTCAGACTCTCTAAACATGAATGATATCGAGTTAACTTTTTATGGACTCATTAAACTAAACATTGAGAGACCCTCTTTTGGGAACGAACCCCTCCTCTCTCAGGTTCGTAAAACATATGAGTTTGGAATTGTCTTCAGACAATCTATAATGAGTGTTTGTCACCCTCTTTGAACTTGAAAAAATGAAAAGAGGCACTCATCAACCATGATGGGGGAAAATGGGAAGGGAATCATTTTGCAAATAACTCGTAGTTTGTTGTTACCTTTGAACATGGAACTTGTCTACATATCATTTTAGTCAATTGGGTATTCAGCTGATTTCCATGGTGATCCACTTTCATGAGTCATGTCACTCCTTTGAGTCTTTCAAAAGAATGCATTTTCCATTGTCGCACTATGTGTTTGTCTGGTCTAGTCATGCCAAGTCTTTTGTCGTGCCGCCCGATGTTCAAAGGGAAGTTGAAGAAGTTTACCTCTGCAGTCAAAACAGTCTCTATGTTAGTACTTTTGAGTCAGTCTTATGGTTACCTCATTCACATCATTCTAGAACTTTGTTTCGAGTTTTGCGTCATTGATGTGGGATTCATCATGGCCCTCCTTCAACAAGACTATTCCTGTCGACATCATCTCTTCATCCAAGAAATAGTATTAGAAATAGATTTAGTACCTTGAGATCTATATGCCTCAATGACAGATACTCTCGATCTCGACATAGGTTCACATCATTGACCTTTGATTGATGGAATCATCTTGGTGTTCGACATCGAGACATCTATTCATGCTTAGTAGATTTTACTAGGGTACCTTAGGAATCATTGACATCAATGGTGATCTCCCTCGCACTTGTTAATGGTTCACATCATTGGCTGGTGATCAAGTGGTTTCTACCATGTTTGACTTCAAAACATTGTAATCACATGGATAGAATCATACTTTGTGGAAAACGAGACGAATACCATGGGTACTTGTTTAGCACTCATTGCTCTCCCCAGGTTGCGATGGAGTTTTGTATATCTAGCATGGATCCACATTTGTATGGTTGTGGCTATGCTCAAATTTGCGTCTATATGACATAGATCTATGTTGTATGTCTGGTAGATATGTCCAAGTTTGAGTCCTCTATGACATGGATCTACGTTGTATTCTAGTAGCCATGGTTGCTTATTCCTCTCATGGATTTGCCTTGTATTGGTCTACAGCCATGGGTTGGTTACATTTGTCTATGAGTCAAAAGTATTGATGTACTACAGATGCCTACTCGACGACATTCTCACCTCGAAGTGATGACTTGTTCTCTTAAATCTCTAGCTTATCATATCCCTCTAAGCCTCATTCTTTGGGGGGAATTTTGTTATACCCAAATCCTATCACCAACATGTGATGAGATCCTTAACCCCTATGTTTTCCCTAAATCCCAAACTTGGAGTGGAAACTTGCTCTGGATATCAATTCTACATGAAAAAACCTAGCACCGCACTTTCCCTTTGGTTGATGAGCGGTACCTTGTTCAGCACCGCTTGTGTCCTATTATAGAGAAGTGATGCCACCATGGAAGTACTTTGTTCTTGAAGTGGTTCTCACCTAAACCGCTTTGTCTTAAGGGAACAAAAGCAGTACCCTTGGTAAAATGGGAAAAAGAAAAGTTTCTCTAGGCTTCTAGATCATGAACCTCGTGTCCTCCCTTATCCCTATCAATATGTGTTAGTTTGAGATAGAGATCCCTCTTGGTAGGATCTTAGATCCACCTCACCCACAATTCTCTCAACTATCCCTATCCATTGAGCCCTATAAATACAAGCTCATATCCATAGTTGAGGGGGAGAACTAAATGGTATTGTTATACTGTCGAATGACTACCTAGTCCAATCCATTGGAGAGCACAAGAGATCAAGTTGGAGCTTTTGGCAATGAGGTGTTTGTCTTGTGGAGGATTTTTTTAACATTAAGGCAATGGTTGTAATCTTCTTCATTCATTTCTTAATGCAAAGCTAATTTCCGTCCCACATATCTCTTGTATTGATCTCACATGTATATGTTACTGGATTCCTTAGTCACTAGTATGGATGTGTAGATGATTTGCTGGTAGCTTTGATGTTCTTGTTTGTTTGACATGTTTCCAGGTACACAGGTTCGTGATCAAAGCAGTATTATAGGTGTTTACAACATTCAATGAAGGTCTTCATCCTTTGTCGTTCAATCATTTGTTCTGGATATGAACCATTCAGACTAGAGGAACAGCTTATGTCTGCAGAAGGTGCAATATTCCTTACTATAGATAGGCAATGATCCCTTTTGTCTAGGAGGTCGAGTGCTAGCTCTCCCAAGTAGATATGATCATCCTACATGAGAGATTTTGCTTGGAAGCTTCTCCAAACTTCTATGTTTTCCTTAGCAAGCTTGTTGTGCTCCTTGCAATAGGGGAAAGTGCGCTAATGCACCTTGAAGTGAAGGAAATAACACCACTAGTGCCTACTATGAATGCACAACAAGAGCTAGAGATGGATAGCGCTTTATGTGAGAATAAAAAGTGTGCAACTAGGCTAGGAATGGAGCAAAAAGGATCCAAAAGAGTTATTGGCCAGTAATTTTGAGGGATTGAAGCATTGGTACAGATTTTAGGTGCAACAAACACTTCCAAATTTAGATTTTACCAAAAAGTATTATCGGATTACGACCAAAACCCACTGGAAAGTACAAAACTTAGAATAAATAGACATCTCCATAAAAATGTATTTGAAATGTAACATCATATGAAGCATGTACCTTTTGAAATACTATTTCATTTCAAACTTGTGAAAACACTTCAAAACTTGCAATGTATTAAAATTTACATTTATGTAATATTCATCTCTATTGTCAAGAAATACATGATCAAAATAAGCAATAGATTGTTTTTAAAAATAATGAAATCTTTAATTTTAAAATTAATGAAATAATGAGAGTGCATAGAATTGATTCGAACAAGAAGCTCAATAATATAATGATGGTCATATGATGGATTTCATTGAGGGAAATTTCCTTACATAGTAGGTTACATGCTCTATAAATTCTCTCTTTGAAAAGTAGGAGAGTAGTATAAATAATGGACATAGTAAAAGGCTCATATTATGTATTTTCCTTTTGCATTTTTGTTGCAAGTTGAAGCTATCAATAAAGTATCATAATATGTGTCTCAATTGAGAAGGATAGGAAAAAGAGAATGGCATGATGATGTTATTTATCATTGTGATAAACATGGGAGGAGAGATATTTTCATATTGGCAAAGAAAATTGATGATTTACATGTGTAGGAGTTGGGGTTTGATCATGTCTCATTAATCAAATATGGATTTGTGATTGATTAGGTTGTATTTTTTATTTTGTAGTTGTATGGAATTTTGATCATACGCTTCTCAATGGAGTTGTTTCCCTTGACATAGGATCACTTTTTGCTTGAGAATTTATCATCAAACTTTTAGTTCAAACAACCAAATGTCTGTCATGAAAAGGGCATGTACTTCATTTTGTTGGTGCATATTATTTCCAGTGGCAAGGTATTGTTTTTATATGAAACTAGGTAGATTGTTCAAATACATAAAAAAGTGGGTTAATAATCATAATTTTAGACAACCCCCTTTGTTATATGCAACCAAGTTCCAGAAATAGCATAAAAATAGTAGAGATAGATAATAAGAGAGTAATCCATGCCTTAACAATGAAGAACATATATAAATATCAGTCATATTTGAGGGAGGGACCTCCTTACACAATGTACTGAGTACACAAGACAAGATAAGATACAATGATGACTAAAATGAGAATATATCCTTCCTATATATAGAAGACAAAGGTGTACAATAACAACTAATAAACCCACTAATACTTAACGCAACCAGGAGAAGGGGATATTGATCATCCTATCGCATACTCCAGTAGAAAGCTATCGACAACAGAAAAGAACTACACCACGACAGAAAGAGAAGGCTTAGCTATGGTGTATGTGCTGCAGAAGTTCAGGAACTACCTATTGGGTGCCTCGTTCAAGATGTTTACTGACCATTCCGCATTGAAGTATCTGGTCAATAAGCCAGTGTTAGGGGGGAGAATCTGTAGATGGTTACTCCTCTTTCAGGAGTATGATTTTGAAATCATTGTTAAACCAGGAAGATTGAATGCTGGACCTGATCATCTGTCACGGATAGACTCAGGAGAAGAGCCAAGTAACCTGGAGGACAATCTGCCAGATGCGCAGTTGTTTTCTATCCAGATCGCGGATGACTACTACGCTGATATTATTCACTTTCTCACTACAGGATTAGCGCCTGATCAGTTTACTAAGTAGCAAAAGAAGCAGTTGGTTGTTAAAGCAGCAGACTTCACCCTGATCGCAGGACACCTATACAAGTTAGGACCGGTTGAAGTTTTGCGCAGATGTGTGATGCCGCATGAAAAAGACGCTATTATCAGAGAGGCACATTCAGGAACCGCGGGAGGTCATTTTGCAGGAAAGCCGACTGCGCAGAAAATCCTAGATGCAGGATTATGGTGGCCTACGTTGCATAAGGACACCAAGGACTTTTGCAGATGCGATATCTGCCAGAGGGTAGGAAAACCCTCGCGACGCGATGAAATGCCGCCGTGACCGCAGGTTACGCTGCGCGCATTTGAAAAGTGGGCTATAGACTTTGTGGGTCCTATCAACCCACTAGGAAAGCGCACTGGCGTGAGATATATTATCACTGGAACAGAGTACCTCACCAGATGGGCAGAGGCCAAAGCAGTAAGAAATTGTGATGCTGCTACATCCGCACAGTTCCTTTTTGAGAACATCATCAGTAGATTTGGTTGCCCCGTAATTTTGATGAGCGATCAAGGCACACATTTCTTGAACCGCACCATTGAGGCCTTGATAGAATAATTCCAGATTCAGCACCATAAGAGCACTCCCTACCACCCACAGGATAACAGTAGGGTGGAGGCCTTTAATAAGATTTTAGAAAATGCTCTTACTAAGATCTGCAATAGCCAAAGGAATGATTGAGACCTCAGAGTTAACGTTGTATTATGGGCGTATAGGACCACATGCAAGAAACTTACAGGACACACACCTTTCAGCTTGGTGTATGGACAGGAGGATGTTATGCCTATGGAGTATATTCTTCCCAGTTTAAGAATCACTTAGATCACCGGGATGACTGATACAGACACAGTGGAGGAAAGGCTAGCACAGCTGCTTACCTTAGAGGAAGACAGATTCATCATCGGATTCCATCAGAAAGTGCAGAAGGCACGAGAAAAAGATTGGCATGACAGACACATTAAGAGTAAGAATTTCTAGATTGGAGACCTAGTACTCCTCTATGACAGTAAATTCATTAAGTTTCCAGGGAATTTCAAGACGCATTGGCTGGGGCCATACCAGATACAACAAGTTACAGAGGGAGGTGCCGTTCAGCTCAGCCAGCTGAATGGGGAGCTTCTTCCCACATGGATTAATGGTAGTAGAATTAAGCTCTATAGTGATAGCCACCCCACCTCTCAGCCCTAGCATAGCCAGTTTATGGTGGTGCAGATGTCCAATGTAGTTGAAAGGAGGCATCGCACCAAGAACTAGTATACACCGGTAGGTATTATAAGTATAAGGAATCGCATAAGGTTGGTTCATTTTGCGCAAGTCATCAGTGGCTTGGGGGAAAAAAAAAAAACGCTTGTTTGTTTGCGCAGGTGATGCGGTGTTGCAGCGCAGCAATGCGATGTTTCTCCGTGCTATGGATCCAGTTTTTGCAACCGAGAGAGGGCCAGTCAAGTCGCCTTCTGACAGGAAGTTAATGAAGAGATGACCGGTATACCTTACCGTAGATTTGGCAGCAGCATAATTAAGTTTCCAGATTTGGCAAATCTTCGACGAGACCGGCGCCCGTACACACACGTTTCGAGGAAAATATGATCGGATTTCAGCATTTATTGAGAATCAGATGGCGGGTGTGGTCTCGTCCATGCAATTATTACAACCGACGGGTTCAGTCAAGATGACCGTTGCGTCCAGGATTGTTGCCTTTGGCATAAAAGTAGAAATTGTTCATTCGAGAGGGTTACACTTGCAAAAACCTGAGAGCTATAGAGTAAGCTGTTAAGAGTTCCCTGTGCAGAGTTCACCCCGTTACAGAGTGCTGTGAGTCCCACAGTTCGAAGCCATTGCACACCCAGGATATTCCACCAAGTGGGTTCTGTCCGAGGATGAACCTATAGAAGACATTTTGAGAAGGTTTGAGCGTGACGGCCTTATAGGTATTATGACGACACCGGCTAAGGGTGTCCAGCCAAGTTCATCATAGACCAAACAACCACCACAGATGAGGAGCCACTCTCAGATACTAGAAGAATCCAGTTCGGAGTTGGAGGAAGAAGTTCATAACACAGCAGACTACATTATGCCACGAATTGAAGACGCACCAGAAGTAAAAATTCCCAAGAGTGGTAAGTTTCCTGTTCCCATACCCCAGATTGATTCTCGAGTAAAGGAAGATGGAGACCTATTAGGATATGCAGTTGTTGCTAAATTCATAGATTATAACCTGGCCGACGCTAAGACATATCCCCAGTTCCGACCAGATCAATACCTTACAATTCAGAAGAACTCGAGGATAGGTGCAGACGAATATATTCCCATGGACCATGTTCAGGTTCTCGAGCACTCAGGCTTGCTCAATCTGTTGAGACTACCACATTTCGGACGCAGCGCAGAGGTTAATGCCATGGTGCGCATCCTACTGTCTTGTTTACATGGAGGTTACCTTTGGCTTGGTAACAAGGTCGACCTGAACATCGACCTCATACATCGCATCACCGGCTTGTACAAGACTGGTCAACACCCGACGATAGATACAACAGGAAAGACCAAGGAACCCAAGTTATCACCCACCATAGTGGCCAAGTACCAGCTACAAAGAGGAGGTTGGGCTTACGACATTGCAAGCATATCAGACAAAACACTCAGCTTTACAGCTAGTCTGCTTGCAGGCAGACTGTTAACTAAGGTTCGGCCCAAGGAAGTTACAGGGTCCGTAATTAAACTTGCTATACAGGTTGCAGAGGGGGAACTGTTCAATTGGTCTTTATTTTTGTTAAATATGTTTTAGGAAGATTGTTTGGCAGCACAGGATGAGGCTACCCACCATTTTCATTTTTCATGGTTGATTATACTCTATGCATTTGTGGGGTGGAAGGAACCGCCCCATACCCAATCTAGGCAGCTAGCAAGCGGTGAGCCCAGAGGGGTGCGCTATACAAACCTGTGGGAGACTAGCCACCCAGAAAAGAAAAAGCTCAATGCGATAGTATTCTATGAATACTATACGTTGCTGAAGAAAGTCGTCCTAGAAGTACCACGGATCAGCAAGGAGGTTGTATACATATACGATGGTCGGCTTAATTTTATGGTGGACCACCATAGAATCCACCTGAGACCAAAGAGGACTAAAAGGGATGATTGGGCTCCTGGCTGGTTCCGAATGACAACGCAGGATATCGAAGGTATCATCAAAGACTTTGATGACCAATGGAAGCAAGAGTACGAAGATACCACACCTCTACAATCAGATACTGCACAGATAGACCCAGTAGACAAGGGAAAAGACAGAGTAGAAACCCAGACACAGGATGCAGAAGACACATCAGAGGAGGAGCCCAAGAAGAAAAAAAAAAGGTTACATAGCCAAGTGGGGAGATTAAATTGACAGTCGATGACTATGACCAAATCGCAGTAAGAATAAGGGACAGAATGAGCGACACATTTCAGGTGATGCAGGCATCGTAGGGCAAGCTACAGGGGGCCATAGACCAGCAGCTAGGCGAGTTGAAAACATTGACTGAGAAAACTGCCATAATCCACACTCAGTTGAGCAAGGTGCCAACAGGGGAAAGTTCGAAACAGTCGATCTCCCATTAGGAGATCCTAGCGAAGGGTCATCTCAACACAGTTTTGATTCCACCAGGGAGCCTCAGATTCCCTGCGTCGATGACGGATCCACCAGTATAGTTTAGGCAACCTGTTGAGGTTAACCTCGCAGATTTTCACATTGATCAGTTGCAGATGATCCAGCAGCAGCTAAGCGCAGAGCTCAGAGGTAGAGAGCTTGCAACTTATGAAGAAAATACGCAGCTGATGTGGAAGAATGCAGCACTCGCCACCAGCTTTCAGAAAAAGGCAGATGAATTACTAACATATGAAGAAAGAGAACAGGATCTTTCTCAAGTTCTACAAAGCATCGCATTGGAGTTACCCCGATGTCACATTGAGTTCGCCTTACCTCTTCCGCAGAAGGTAAGAAGAGTTGCAGACAGAGCAAAGGCTCTGGAGGAAACAGTCGCCAGGATGGAAGAAGCAGCGGCCAAGATGGAGGAAGACCACAAAGTGCAGATCGATGAGCTTGAGGCTCGTGTACGAGACACTTCCCAGGCAGACAAGCAAGCGAGAGTAGAGGCCCTTCGACTCGCTTCTGCACAGATGCAGTCTCGCATCGATGTTGCACTATCAGTACTAAATGATGTGATGAACACATGGTCGGACTTGGATCAGCCGCCTGAGAAAGTAGAAATCCAGCAAAATATTCAGCAGATAGAGAATACCACGGCGGCAATGAAAGAAGAAATTAAGAGCTTAGCAGCTCTTCAGAAGATGAGGAAGACAAAGGACATGAACCGCTTGTAGTAGGAAGCGCAGCGATTAAGAACAAAGGAGATACACATCAATGACCTGCTTCAACCTTACCAGGAGAAAATCACTGAGTTAGTCGATACGGTTGAGCAGAAAGTGAGGGAGTTCACTACCATCAGAGAGGAAACTAACGCAACAGAAGATGCCAGTATTAGTCAAGCTTTGCTTGACTCTGCATGAGAGTGTGTCGAGGTGATGCAGAAGGAAGTCGCAGGACTTCGCGACAAGCTGCAATGGACTTCGTAGGAAGCCAAGGAGAAGCTACAGCAGGAGAATCCCGCTGGTAGTGGCTTGTGGGCGAGCCACAAGTAAGTGTTAGGGGACTGTTGGAGTAGGGTCCCGCAGCTATAGAAGAAGCTGCTATTTTGACGGATAGACAGTTTTGGTGGAGATATAAGAGGTAGAGCTACGACACTGAAGCAGGTTCCTAGCTACAGATCAGAGCCGAAAACCATGACGTAGAAGGCAGAGAATTCAAGGAAGACGACGGTACCTGAGCGGCCAAGAAGAGAGAGCTCACCCACTGCATTGAAGGCAGCGGCGGAAGATAGGAGGGCTCAACTACCCTCATAAAGGAAAAGGAGCAACGAGGCCGAGGCATTGAAGACGAAGGACAGAAAAAGGGAAGCAGCGTTAGTACCCATGGTCAGCGCTGGGAAGCATGGAAGACTGCAGGAAGCTGTGGTGAAGGCAAGCGGTGCATAGTACCCATGATCAACGCCGGGAAGCATGGAAGACCGCAGAGAGCTGTGGTGTGACGGATAGTGGCTACCTCAAAGTACAGATACGCCGAATGTCACTAGTTAGGGTTTGGGTTACTGTTGGGACAGGCCCACAGTGTTGTAATGGCGAGACCTTCGGGCCGCCTATAAAGGGATATATTTTGTACTGTAAAAGGGTTGGTTCGTTCAGTTGTTAGTTGTTTTGTAGATTATTAGACAGTAGTAGAAGCCAAGCTCTGGTTCTGTTATTAGCTGTAGTATCTTATTGTAACCAATAGCTGGCTCATTGAGCATGCATGTAATGATCCACAGGGATCGACAGAGAGGGAAGAGTATATTTGTAATGTCCCCAGTTTTGAACCCATTTACATGATGTATATATTGTAATTAATCGTGGTGAGGAGCTCAAGGAAAAAGCCCCACCATCGATTTGGTTGTGTATGTTTCGGCAATGGGGATAATTGTCGGTGATATGTCGTGCTATAAGGCACATTATAATTCGGCATCATGTAAACCCGCACATCAATTAAAATAAACCACAACCAGCTACGGCAGTGCAACGTTGAATGAAAAGGGCATGGTTCCAAAGGATAAGGGGTGGGGGATGTCAAACCTTGGTTATGGGGGAAAAACCCATGTTTTGTCACCTTGTTGATTTTCCATCTTCCCTTGTTAACCTCTTTAATGCTTCAGCTGGTGGTTGGGGAAGTTATTGCTGAAGTGGTGGTGGTTGTGGCAGGCTGTCAGCCTTACCCACTTGCTCACTCCACCCACGTTTTCCATTCTTCTCCCTCACGCACTCTTCCCAGGATAGTTCACACTCACCACGATTTTGGTCTGTTGGCTCCTCACGCACAGGCTCTGGATGATTTTGGTCTCACGCAGGCATTTTCTTCCTCTCCATGAGTTGCTAAACGCTCAGGCACTTGCAATTCGCGTCCTCCTAACTGCTGTGCATTCTCACGCAGAGAATTTCCCCTCCCGTTTCTCATTTTCGCACACAGGAGTTTCCTGGGTTTTACCCACGTCGTTTTCCTCTACGGATTGGTGAATGGAGTGGCTGAATCCTTTCCCCATGGTTCGGATTGTGGGTTCTGTGTTGATTATTACCCATGCCCAGGATGGGAGTCTGTAAATTCGTTTCCAGCGCGGTCTGTGTGAGTCTTCCCGTGGCTCAATTGCCTTGGACGAACTGTTGATTTCACCCATGTTGTGTGGGCTGTGGTGCTCAACTTCGTTTTGGGCCACTGTGGATTCCCAATATGTCGGCTGAGTTTCCTTGTTTTGGACTGTGCATAGTTGCCATCATTTTTATTGTGAAATTGGGTTGTTGTTGTTACCCTAGTTTGGGTATTGTTGCTGAGTTGTTTTGGCCACGATAGGGCCAAGAACAACTTCGTGTTTCCCTGTTTAAGATGTGGACCGCTAAGTAATTGCCTGAGTGCAATGGTTAGTCTTCGGACTGTGCTGGCTTGGCTTGTCTGTTGAAAGCCTGTGAAACCCAGCTGTGTTGGTTTGTTGTTTGTGCCCCTTGGCTATGTATAAGCCTGCAATTGACCCTTATTCTGGAGGAACCATGCCCAGCTCGGGGGTGGCAGCGTTGCTGAGAGACTAATGAGCAAGCTGGCCTATGGTTGGGTGGAACTTTGCAGCGACATAGCTGGTTGCGGGTGAATTCCTCATCAAAAGATAAGTGCTGTTGTTTACTGCATATTTGTAATTTATATTAATGTTAAATGCTGGAATGTATATGTGTTTGCTTCCGCTGATTGTTGAAGGACTGTGCATCCTTGTATGATGAATTATGCATCTGTGTATGCTTTTAAGTTTTAATTCAGCATTTGATTTCTGTCAATGTTCATGGGGTGATTTTCCCAGTTGTGTTTTGATGTTCGTCGCGTCCTCTTCGCCGGCTAAGGGACGGGGACGTGACAGAGTGGTATCAGAGCTCTAAGTTGCAGCAATGGGCCTCTATGGTCCAATAAAGAGCCGCTGATAGAGGGCAGAATTACCCTCTATGTCCAGCAGAACAGCCGTGAGCAACGAATTCAGAAAAATCGCTTAAGTGTTGAACGATCGGACCACTGGAGGAAGTGGAATTCCGCCGTTGCGAAGGATTGAAGAAGTGGACTTCCGCTGTTGTGGAAGGGTGGGTGAAGTCCCTCATCCGCCATTGCGGAAGGGTTCTCAAAGTGGAACTTTCGCCGTTACGTGCGGCAAAGCGATCCCGCAGCCGATCGTAAAGACCTCCGATCGCCGACACGTTAAGGGGGAAAAGGCCACGAAAATGGTCTAAGTATCAGAGAAATCGGAAAGGAAAGTGGCCCGACGTCCGATGTTGCGAAAGCCATCCGATCGCCGATGCCATAGAAAGGTTAAAATTTGTCTAAGTGTGGGAAATCGGAAGCAGGATTGATCTCCTGTCCGCTGTTGCAGAAGGATTCATGAAGTGAACTTCCGCTGTTGCGGAAGGATCGGTAAATTATTCCATCCGCCGTTGCAGACGACGAAGCGATTCTACGTCCGATGTGAGAGTCATCCGATTGCCGACGAAGAAGAAATTTTGGAAAATCGAAAATTTGTCTAAGTGCTGGAGAAACCGGAAGGGAGAGTTGTCCGACGTCCGACGTTACGAGAGTCAGCCAACGTCCGACGTTGCAAGTGTCAAAGCGGAAGAGCTGGCGAAGTGGGAGTTCGCTGTTGCGGGCGAACTGATGAAGTTTTCGTCCACTGTTGCGGAAGGCCAAATGGTTAAGTCTTCCGATGGGAGATTCCACCGATCGCTGACATGTCAAAAAGGGTTAAGGCTCAAAGATAGTTCGCCAATCGGAAGAGTTGACGAAGTAGATGTCCACCGTTGCGGAAGCTAAAGACATCCAAATTTCGATTCAAGAGTCAGCCGACGTCCGACGTGAAGGCCGTTCTCTATAGGTGTCGATCGGGAGAAGTTAAGGTCTGGCAAGCCGCCGTTGCGGAAGAGGGGATGAAGCTAACTTTCGACGTTGCGGGAGAAATAACGATTTCCCCGTCCGCCGTTGCGGATGAAAAGCGGTTCAGCATCCGATGTGAAGTCAGCTGATACGTCAGAAGGTTGGAGCTTCCGGGGAGCCGCAGTTGCGGAAAGGTTGGAGCTTCTGAGGAGCCGATTTGGCGGAAGGAACAATGGTTCCGAGATCCGATTTCAACTGTTTCTTGGTGAAATTTTGAGCTGTTTTTCAGTGAATTTCAGGGCTGAGAAGGAGAAAAATGGCAGCGAGCTAATGCCCCAGATTACGCGAAAATCATAGTTTTACAAAAAAAAAAAAAAAACGAGGGCGCTGCCCTCGACCCGCCCTACAGTGAAGCCACAAGGGGGCAAGCCCCCTTGAGACAGTCGTTCTTGTGAGAAGGAAAATCCTGTGTTTTGGGCAAGAGTTTGAATCAGAGGGATTTTCACAAAGGACAAGAAGGATGCCGAAAATGCAGCTGCCAAAATGGCTCTAAGATCATTGGAAGAATGTGAAAATTCTACATTGCAGTGATGTAATGAAAATGCAAAGATTGGTAAAATATTCATTCTTGGAAGGGGTGTGGTTTTCACATCCGAGCTCGAAATGAAGCGTGTGAATAGGCGTTGGAAAGCTTATCCAGCAAGGAATGAGGATAAGTGACCAGAATCTAAGCATGAAGCAGAAAAGTGCTAAGGATGGACTTTGTTGTCAAATGGACAAATCTGGACAGTTGCATGCCCAGGGGCAGCAAGGACTGTGAAGTCAACCAGCTGCTGTGTGGAAGAGGAATTCCACGAGAAGATGAGGGATTTGAAAGGGAAGTTTTCATTAAAACCCTGTCTTTCTAATTATAACTACATTTCATAAGTTTATGCTTGAAATGCATGAGGGTATGTATTGCATGCATAGGACATTGCATGATTGGTAAGAATATTGAAAAATATATATATGTACAATGAACCACTAATGATAATCATTGTTTTGATGTTGGCATTAGTGAATAAACCAACGATGACATGGACCCGGATGAATATGTTGCTGATGCTGATGAATGAGACCAGCAACCCTCTGGAGAAGGGATAAGGCAACAAGTCCATGACAATAGTTGGTGAGAAAATGCTGCAATCTCCTGCAAAGGACCAACTAAAGTGGTCATGTCAAGGGTGTAAGTAAGACCCATGCAGGTAAGATTTTCTTATGAAAGATTCCATGGAATGGTAAAGGTAAGAGACCTCATACCATGTGAATGTTGGAATGTAGAAAGGTGTCCTGCCTATATATGTTAATGATATTGATTATAGTAATGCATCCTGTATGAGGTAGTCATGGTTAGGCCATGGTATGGTTGAATGCATGGTATTCCTGAATCAATGCAAGGTAGCGTTGAATGGACATGCATTAGAAAGATTTTATGAATCTTGTTGTTATGCATTGGATGTATGCCTATGAAGGGTGTGAATGACTGATTGCATAAGTGTAGGTGCAATGTTGTGATGTATGGCATGAATGCATTGGGATGAATGCATGTGGTATGTGGACTAACTAATGACTGAAATGGTGAATTAATGATAATTCTGGGATTGTTTCGAAGGTTTCTATGAATGCAGGATAGTCATGATCAATTGGCTGCCAGAAATACTCTATTGAAGAGCAAGGTGGTATGGATGATACACTTGTGAAGTAAGGAGTATCTAACCACTCCATTTAATTGCATGAATGATATGACTATACCTTGCAATGTTAGCATGATAATGATTGCACGAAGTAAATGAGCTTTGAGAACACTGATGTGACTAACCTTTGAAGTATTTGAATTTTATAAATTCTGAAAATGCTTCAGTGATGGTTGTAGCAATGAGATAGTATATGCATCCATACTTACCAAGTGTTTGGTTGGTTGAAGCTTATGTTTCAGGTAGATTATGTTAAGCATGGAATTGAGAGGTAAGATTCTGACCAATGCCTGAATCTACCATGTGATATGCATAATAGGTTGTTAGCATTCGAATTGTGAATTTCGGATTTGAGAAATTGCTGACAACCACTAGCCATTATTGGCTTGCATAAGCTTGTGTTTGGTTGTTTGAAGTTTATGTTCAGGTAGATTACTTCAAACATGACAGTGAGAGGTAAGACCCTGACCAATTCCAGAATCTACCATTTATGAGAAAAAGTCTCATGGTTGTGAAAATTAGTTCGTACGTGTTGTTAAATTCGAACTGTGGATTTCGGATTTAAGAGGTACTAACGGCTACTAATCCTTGTTGGCTTGTGTGAGATTGTGTCAGGAGGGACACATGGTAAGTGGGTATTCATGTTATGATAGTAAGCATAAAAATTATAATGGGCCTAGTAATGCTGCTTACAAGAGACCCACAAATGAGCAAGTCAATTTATGTAGTAGATAGAATCGCAAATTCTTATTGAATTCGATTGCTAAATGTCATTGCTTGGTTATGGAATGATCAATTGGATTGTAGTATCAGGTAATGATTGACTGTTTGGCTATTTGATGAATGTGTCAGGGGTACACGCTGCAAGAATACCATGTGTGATGGCCTGCAGAAGCCAAACTTCATGGGAAGGATTTCCCTTATCTTGGAAATGGGGTTCGAGTGAAACTCCCTTGGACATTTTGAAAATGTCTCATCTGCACTGCATGGTTGGTGATAACGTGAGTGAGATGGTTTGAATTATGTTAGTAAGACATGTGTGGATATGAAATGTAAACAGGAAACAGGGATGGGGCCTTGCTTTGCCTAAACCTGGTAATTGGAAACCACACAGACAGAGCTAGAGGGCTGACTTTCTTCTCCACAACCTCGGGATAGCACTAGAAGGGAATGCAGGGCCTGAGGGACTGTGTAGCAGAGAAGGGACTGATTCCTTGTGCTGGGTGTGTGTGGGTGTTATAGAAGTCAGGCTAGTTCTGGTGTAGGTGTTCCTAGCTCTACAACGAGCTCACCAGCTTAGCATTCAGTTTTTCCCAACTCCTTGATGGTGCCTAATAGATCTAAAGGCATACTGCGACGAAAAATGGATAAGTGTTTTGTGACCCTTGCTATGAATATGCATGTTTAATTATTAAATTTCCATATGCAAAACATGTTTGATTTATTTCCATGATGGCCGATTGCTTGAGTATGAATAGGGCCTGCATGGCACACACCGGGAATGGGTGCACACTTTTCCGATGTCGAGTCATGAAAGGATTTTCAATATTGATTACACCCTAGGGGGTAGACGCACTCCTGGTGTCTCAATATTTGATAGTGAATGATATGAAATGTGATTACAGTTTTAGAGCAATGATGCTGATGAGTTTGCTTGTATTGCTTGTGTTGCTTGTGTTGACAGGCTAAAGGTAAAGGTAAATGGTTGATATAAGTGTATTGTTGATATAAGTGTATGTTGGTATAAGTGCATGTGTCATTGTTGACATAAGTGTATGATGGGCTGTGATATGCCTAAGGATCTATAGTAGATCCTAGACCTGGAAATGGTCATGATAAAGTTCCAAGCCCGGTTGACATGGTTATGTACTGGCTGGACATTAATTATTCGATGTTGAGGAGAAGTCTGCATACTGACCTAACATCCGAGTCCATAGGCGATCCCAAGGCTTGCAAAGAGAAGCAGGATCCTATGGGCGAACGAGGAAATGCACAATACAGATAAGTATTGGATTATTTTGCTTATGAATATGCACATGTATATGATTTGGTTATGATGTTTTAAACTCTTGCTTTAGAGATAAAACTGATGAGAGTAAACTAAACATGTGAATCTATTCAATGTTTGGATATAGGTGTCGCTGGAAGCGAGGACTATGAGAGAATCCTAGAGATGCATGGGGACATGTGACTGTCCTGGAAAGCTCGGGTTGAGCGGTAATGAAAAAGGTGCTAGTAAGATGGGGAAGTCCTAGCAGCCGAGACAA
>LPNX010391583.1:141118-358321 GCA_001517045.1 Pseudotsuga menziesii
AGTTTATTTTGCAGGTTCAACTTCAAATGGATTCAAGAATATCAGTTCCTCTTCTTTCTCCATTCACAAGCTATGCAGAGTGGAAACTGAAGATGATTTCATATCTAAAGAGACAAGGTCTCTATGAGATATCTATTGGAGCTGGTGAAGAATATTATGAAGAGCCAAGTGACTGGTTGAATGACTATGACAGAGCAATTGGAGCTATGTGCCTATCAATCTCTCCATGCAATGCATGCCTTATTGATTCTATTGATTCCCCAAAGGATCTCTGGACAACATTGGATAGAGTTTTGGGAAAGGAAAATGAGGATCCTTCTAGCTATGTGGAGAGTGCCTTTAGCTCCTCAATGATTTCTCTCTCTCAAGATGTCTCGACCTCTATAGTCTCTGATGAAGTTGATCATGAAGAAGAAGTTTCTCATATAGTTCCTATTGCTACAACTCTCTTTGATTCAAATGCTTCCTCTTTCAATCAAGAAGCAAATATTGAAGAGCCATCTTTTTCTGTGTCTCCTGAAGTAGAAGATATTGATTCATCTTATCATGATGCTGTTGATGAAAAAGAAGTGACTAATGGAGATTCTATTGCTATTGATGATTCACTCACACATTCAGTGTTATCTATGGCTTCTATCATGGATTCTGAGATCCATATACCAGACCTCTCACACCTTGTACATGCCTCTTTTCTTGATGGTGCACAACCCAGTGATTTCCAGGATGTATGCTTAGCCAAATCAAGTCCTTACAGTGTTTTTCCACTTACCATACTTGATCTCATGTGCTTCTGCAGCTCCTCCTTTGTTCTTGGCACTCATTCTCAGAGCCTCCTTGAAGATTTTGAACATCACTATCTTTCCTCCTCTCATACTTCTACCATAGAGGATTCTTTACCAGTATATTCCCATGAGTCTATTGTTGTGTTTATTTGTGATCTCTTGGATTCTTTGAAAGCTAGATCAACCCATGGAGCCCATGCATTTGCACTCTTTGATCCCATGCCTTCTCTATGTTCCTACATGATCACTTGCACACATCCTCTCTGTGTAAATGAAGATGGATACATGATACATTCACTTGGACAGTTATTTCACCTATCTAGATCTCATTTCATCTCTAATGGTTCGAAGTTCAAGTCATATCATCATCTTGGAGCTGATTACAAGTCTCAAGATCCTTCAGTATTGCCTTCACATCATTGGATTTCAGTTGTTCTACATGGTCCCAGGTTCCATCCTGCAGCTGTCCTTGATCCAGGTGAGCAGATTTATCTTCTTCCCATGAAGAATATTCCTCCAGACATCAGCATTTAGTTTGGATCAGCAGCAACACCAGCAGTTCAACATTTTTGGTATTGCTTTTCATGTCCTTTCTTGAGGGAGGATTTTCCCCTTGAGGTTTTGCCTCTTTCCTCATTTCTTCGGACAACATAAAATTGTAAAAGGGTGACCATAGCTTTATTGCTGGTCCCTATATGCATATATATTTCTGATTAGTTCAAGAATATCATCATAAATTTAGGCTTAAAGGGGGGTGTTGGGATATAATAAACCCACTCATACACTTAGGATAAAATAATTAATCAATAATGATTAATTATTCACCCACTAGCTTAAATTAGTTGGCATCCACTTGCACCTTAAAGTCAATGCATGCCATCCATATCCTAGGAATGATTTATTTCTGATTCTGGGTTCATCTAGAATTAGTATACAAGACCATATAGCAGATTCTGCTTTTTCTGCTTTATCCTGCTTTTCTATGGATAAGATAAAAGCTAGTCAACTAGGAAACTGGGTGCTTTTGTTTCCAACCCATCCTCCATTAGTTTTTCTCCATTAGCATATTATTTCCATCTCCTTGACAACTCACTCATGATTTTTCCAACTCGTGAGGTGCTTGGTAGATTGGAAAGTGCTTTATGGGGTTTATCATAATTAGTAAGCCTATTTTTATGAGCTAGCTTGAGTTGTCTTCATGCAACTCCTTTTTCCTTTATAAGGATGTATTACCTATGTAATAATATCAATTATCATTTATTGATCATTCATTAATGTGTGTTCATTAATTCTTCTTCTTCTCTCATTAAGCTAATTCTCTACAATTCTCTGTGAGGTTAATTGTGTGCCTAGATCCTTAGCCAGTTTATGAAATTCCTTATGCCATCAAGGCTTTAGAATTTCTACATTCTTCGGCTCTTGTACCTAGGATTCTTATACCTTTCAATTACATTGATTGGAGGGAAGATATGCATACTACCTTGCGCAACAAGGGACTTATTAGGATGACAATGGGAAGAGAAGTTGAGCCCCAACAGTATGTTGAGAAATCCAAGTTTCTTAGTTTCTTAACTGGCTTCCTGTGCATTCACATCTCACGGGATCTCTTGTTTTACCTTGAGGGACACAGAACACCAAAGGAATCATGGTACAATATTGAATATTTGTTTGGAAAACAAAATGAGCTTAGAGGACATATTATGGATAATGAACTAATTTCACTACATCCCAGCAGTTTCGAGACTATTCAAGAATTCATTTCAAAATAGAAAGATCTTGTACTAAAATGCAAACAATGCAGGATAGAAAGTAAACATGAGTAGCTTGTGCTATCAATTTTGTGCAAGCTTGGCTCAAAATCTTAGTCTTTGTCTCTACTTTCCATTCTGGAAGAGTTTCCATTCCAAATTGGAAGATTCCTTCTATATATGCTTTTGTAAAGTCTTTGATCTAGGAGCAAGACAAATTGATTCAAATGGGAGTGCTTCAAACCTCCAAGAATATAGCACTCTTAGATAAGGACTCTAGCAATGCGCAAGAAAGAGGGAAGCCAAATGGGAAGGAGACCAAAAAAACTTATTTGAATCCAAAGGAGAATCAACAATCTTCTAGTGGAGCCTCAAGTTCCAAGAAAAAAAAGAAATTTGAGAAGGCTAAATGTCCCTCTCGTATGAGAATCTTTCATCCATAGAGTCAGTGCATGAAGAAGACCATTTACCAGTTGAAAAAACTCCTTGAACAAAACAATATTTCCCTTCCTCAAGGTGCAGAGATGTCTGAAGCTAGAGATCAAACTGAAGAATATGAGAGATGCCACAATTTGAAAGCAGGATTCACTCAATCAAATGTCTATCTAACTGATTTGGGAGCATCCAACCACATGGTTTCCTCCAAAGAATATTTCACTAGTATTGATCTCTCAGGAGGACCTAGCATTCATATGCGGGAAAATTCACATATACCAGTTGTCAGGAGAGCTTCTATCAAAATCCAACATGGATATTTGAAGAATGTACTATATGTGCCCTCTCTTGCAGAAAATTTGTTATATGTTTATCAAATGACACATATTGGCTCACGAAAGAAAGCTGTATTTGGTCCTGACTCAGTGGAGATCTTAGATATATCAAATGGGAAGATTATAATGAATATTGTTGCAAACCATACATTCAAGGCATATGAATTCTCTCAATTTCTACCATACTCAACTCCAGTACAATCTCAACATCCATTCGAAAGGGAAGATAAAAACTCTCTTTCATCTCCATTTGCAGATAATGATATGTCATCTAATATTTCAATTTTAGAAGATGAGGAACAAGATTATCATGATCATTATATTGATATTGTACCTCAAGATGATCTAGATACAGATCCAATTCCTACTCCAAATCATAATCATAAATGGGATAAAAATCTCGCTGAAGCAACTGGGAATGTTTCTGGAGATCTGGATGATAGAAGAAGAATGAGGTCCTAATATCAGAATGAACATGTTTCACTCTCTCACACAGGTTCACTACCTACAGAGTGTTGAACAAACTTCCAAAGAGATGCTACTTGATGATCAAGATTGTTCCACAATTTGGACCACTGATGAACAAAATGGATCATTCCATTCCTCCTCCAGAAAGAAGAGACAAAAGAAACAATCAACAAATCAAAAGAATATAGAGAGGTTCACATGCACAGTACTAGGATGTCGATCCATAGAATAACCATGATTTTGCATGGCTTCTCCATAGCGTTGCATATTGCACCAATTGTTTTCAAAAGTTTTTGCTCAAAGAGAAAAAAATTCTCTTAAGTGTGGAAGCTTGTTTCCTAATTATCTGCTTATCTTGAGGGGGGGTTTCCCATGCGTTTTTCCCCCATTAGAGGAAATTTCAATTTAAAATGGGCCTTCCAAAAAAATACAAATTCCATGTCATCATGTATTATCCAATAAAAATGATTTAAAAATGAAAGAGGGAGAACCTTTTAAACAATTTTTTAATATAAATTTGGGGATAGGTATCATAAAACAAACTACTTTTTTTGTTCGTATTTTCGACATATCTCCCTGTGTTTTTACTCAAATTTTGATCGGGAGAGCTCATTGGATGTGGAATTAAATTCTGCATCTAATAAGTACCTACTCAACATACTTTTTATGGGCCTTACTACCCCAAAAACAATAAATACCTGAAAAAAAAGATGATGATGATGTCATCATCACGTTTTTTCATGTATTTCTTGTTTTTGGGGTAGAGAGGCCTGTCAAAAGTATGTCGATTGGGTACTCATTGGATGCAAAATTTAATTCATCATCCAACGAGCTCTCCCAATCTAAATTTGAGTAAAAACACAGGGAGATATGTCGAAAATACGAACAAAAAAGTAGTTTTTTCTTTTCTTGCTCCAAAATTAATAAATATTATTTTATTAATTTTCCTTAGGAGGCCCATTTTGAGTTGAAATTTCCTCTAATGATTTTACTTATTTTATTAAGCTCTATTTTATTCATTTAGATTGTATGGATAACTTTTGGCCTAGTTGCGAGGGATCAAATTATCCAAAGTTAGGATTAAGGGGGGGTGTTAGGATTAATTAATCCTCCTTTGTCCATATAGTATATTTGTTCATTTTTCATAAATTAGTAAGTTACTATCACTGGAATAGAGTATGGGGGATGGACCTAGAGGTTATCTTCCACTTACTGCATGTGCATGCATGAATTTATGTGCCTCTGGGAGCAATCCCCACATTATAGGATCGTAGTATGAGTGCCGCCAGCAACCTCCTTCAGTTGGGTATGGTAGGTAAGCAGTTATGCTGAGTTATCCTCTAGTTACAATCAATTATATCACTTCAGTTATCCTAGCTCCAGTTTTGCATGCTTGTAGGGAGTGCGGCACCTTTTCTTGTTCTACCGCATCAGTTAATTGATTGTAGACTGATTTAGACATCCAGAGTTAAACTAGTGAGCTCCAACAATGATTTAGACACACTAAGTTAGCTAATAAGTCAATTAAAACTGATAGATTTGAATCCTATCTTTAGCATTTAAATTCTATTTATTGTATAATATTTGTATTATTGATTAATGCATGAATATTAATGTTGTGATTATGAGAGCAATTCTTATCCGATTTATCTGAAATTTGTGGCATGAATTTATTGTTCATTGTACATTCTCTTTGATTATTCCGCTGCATAATTCCATTCCTATAGCTTTCATATTTTCCTATAGATCAATGGTTCACAAATTTAACACCAAATGCATACAACAACAAAAAATTAAATAAAGCTGAGAGGAACTACATGACAACTAAAAGAGAAGAACTTCGAATGGTATCTGCACTCCATAAATATCAACATTACTTATTAGATAACTCATTTGTGTTCTACACATAACACCAAGCACTCAAATAGTTGGTCAATAAACCTTTACATCACAAAATAATTTTTCGATGGTTTCTACTATTCCAGGAATTTGAGTTCGAAGTCATAGTTCGACTAGGAAAAAAAATATCGGACCCAACCACTTGTTGAGAATAGAAAAAGGTGAAGAAACAAATGCTCATTTATTTTAGATTGAAGTCGTATCTTCCAACTTGTCAGGGATTGGACAATTCTTAGAGGAAGGAAAATCTCTAGAAGGAATGAATGAAAAGAAAAAGAAGATCCTAGTGATGAAATCTGCACCCTACACCATAGTAAACAAATTTCTCTACAAACTCGGGTTAGACAATGTATTATGAGGACGTGTTCTTGACCACGAAAGACAAATAATAATCAATGAAGAACATTACGGTCCATCCATAGGACACTTTCAATACGACATGAAAAAAATAAAAATACAACAGTTAGGATTATGGTGGTCGATCATACACCGAGATTGTTGAGAATTTGTGAACAAGTATGATCATTTTCAATGACTAGGTCAGCCCCTACCAAGCACAAAAATGCCTTTAATATATGTAAGTTCAATATTAAAATTTGAAATTTGAGCAATTGATTTCATAGGGCCATTTTCGACACCAGGTAGATGAAAAAGAGCATGATATATCATAACAGCACTCGAATATGTTACCAAGTGGGAAGAGGCAGAACCTGTCGAAACTTGTTCAAGTGAGATAGCCTGTAATTTTATATGTGAAAACATCGTCAAAATATTTGGTTCTCCACTGACCTTAACCAGCGATCATGGGTCACATTTTGTAAACAAAACAATCACCACTCTGATAAAAGAATTCATGATTGAGAAACGAAAAAGAACAACGTACCATCCTCAATATAATGGTGAAATTGAAGCTTTCAAAAAAACACAAACTAGAGGTTTAACTAAAATATGTAATATCAACAAATATGATTGGGATGACAAGATACCTGTCATATTATGGGCATACAAAATGGAATACAAAATATCAACTGGTTAGAAACCATTCCCACTTGTTTATGGACAAGAAGTAGTTGTACCCTTACATTTTCAACAATGAATTCCTATGATTGCCAACATACTGCACATCTATGTCGAACATGCATGAAAATAACAACTAATGCAACTATACAAACTTGAAGAACACCGGCTAATCACAATAAAACACCAGGAAATCCAAAAACAAAAACAAAAGCTTGGCACGATACAAATATCAAAAGCAAGAATATGCCGCTCGGAGACATTGCACTACTATACAATAGTTGAGTAAAATGGAAACATAAGAAATTACACACTGAGTGGATGGGTCCATACATTGTGGAAGAGATCAACACTAATGGATCGGTCCGACTAAAAATGCTACAAGGAAATGTATTCCGGAAATTGGTCAATGGGTCTCGACTTAAACGATATAGAGTGTAACAAAAAAAATAGTCGTATAGCTATAAACAATTTTAAAAAAACCATAAAATATAAACAAACACAATAAAATTTATGAAAAATCAGCATGACAAGAACCTGGATAAATCCTATCAACAAGGGTGAGGAAGGAAGAAGTAAAACACAAATTGGGAGGTAGATCATCGATATGAGAAAAATAGGTAGGAAGAATGCCGACCACCTCGACATGAAACCTATCGACACCATCATGATAAAGAAATAGGATGACACCAAGAAGAAAAAATGGTCCAATCAAGTCATCATGAACATCGACACTTATATCACAAAATATGGCATACCTCAAAAGAAGCGCCAACAACCAGTATTTTGAAATTAACTCCACCATCAATACCACAATTAATACCACCACCCACTACGCATTCTATAGCCCAAGGAAATTTTTCTACAAATACCACATTGGAAGAGACATGGATGTTATTCTACAAAGAACTTGATTGTCAGAGATCTGGAACACCATAGCCTATCAAACAAACCACTGAACTAGAGAATCCAACCAACATAATCGAACCAAATAAGTCTGCCAAAACTACTAAATCAACAACAAACAAAATCAGACAATTAGAAAAAGCCAGCACACCCTTGGAAATTCGATTGCATAATATCCACAATGCCAAAGTGCTTTAACAACAATGGAAGAGGGTCTAGAATGAAATTCGAGAATGGAGAAAAAAAGAAAGTGGTTGATGGAAGGGAGGAAGCACAAAAATTAAGAGCCAACATAATACTTAATTATATGAATGCACCTTTAATGGACAATTGTCTAGGTACAAAAGAAGTTATTGTGAAATTTATCATTAGTTGATTCCATAATGGGAAGCTATATTTCAACACACTCGTTGGAATCAATGGAGACCTAATTGACAAAATCATGGGATTATCAAACAAAGGCTACCCCGTACCTATTCGAGTAAAACTGGCCTTGGTCAAAGAACTAACTGGTACGCTGACAGAGAAGAATTCAAGAGGTTTAGTGGTTAACCAAATCCTATATGGCACAAAAAATATAGCTGCAAAAATCGTATCAATGGACCTCATAAGTATGGGAATAGGTTCTGATATTAAGCTTGACATGATCGACGCGATCCATAAGTTTGCTACAATAGTAAAACTATATCATTGGGTCAACCGCCTAGTTAAGATCATCAAGAATATTTTTGTAAAATTCCAAGAGGAGGTTGCCTAGATCTGATTTCCTTCATTAATGATATGGATAGCTATGTACCATCTTCGACCAGTCAAAGAAAAGGAATTTACTACACCAAAAGGACCAATAATGTGGAATTTCAAGTCATTTTGTCTGAATGGATGTTGAATAGGAGCAAGAACAACAAAAAATTGGTTAGACACTAGGTTTCAATATTTAAAAATAAAAAGAGGCTAGATGGAGGGTACCCTAGAAATATCCGACGGAGTCTACCACTGACTGCGCATATCCAACTTACATTGGACCACACATCGGTCTGGTACTTATGTGCTGTAGGGGTAGCCAAAGAACTTGATTTTATCCTTCGGTCGAGGCCATTTTTTATGAGCTTAGAAGGAAATCCAACACAAGATTGGATATACCACCTCTAGCAAAATGATTCAATCAACCAATGGTCAAACCTCTAATTGATGCAGAGAAAGAATAAGATTATGAAATCCATGTCCATTTAAACAAATTCACACTTGATCATGACCAGACTGGTGACATCAATTATCTTGGGGATCACATTAACAACTGTGCATCAACCACAAGATCAAACATAACAAACATATGAAAGCACTCAATTAGACACCCCACCTCCAGAATATGCCCTCAGAAAGAAAAATATATGTCAAATGGCCAATGAACCATTTAAATAAGTAAATAACAAGAAGAGTACAACATAAGGAAAGACGAAACACAAGCTTATTCTTCAAGAACCAATTGAAGATGACAATGTGGATTTATTTAATAGGGAAACTCAAATCTTATAAGATGATGCCAAAAATAAAATACCTGGAGAAGAACAAACTGGAAAATTTATTAGAGACGAGGAGCATCCACCGGAATGACCAGAAGTAAGTTCAAATAAATTTAGGTTTTCTACTACACCACCTGTCGACCTCACCCATAGTCCACCACCACCATCCTCGACCCTAGTAGTCAAAGAATAAGTTATATGGACTTCAACAATGAAAACAACTCTAGACCTAAACAATCCACATCTGCAGAAGCTACCAGTGCCATTAAGAGCATGTATTCAAAAGGATAATGGCCTACAATAATTTATCAACCAACTGCCATCTCTTTTACCCGAATGGAAAAATGATGATAGTAAAAAGACCAGTCTTAGTCGCGGAACAACAAAATTCTACCTTAGCCACCCCGAAATATCAACTTTTTGACCTTCCACAACCATCCATGTCTGAACCAAAAATCCTTGGATATATTGAAAACCATTCTATAGAAAAATATCGAATCAACAAGAAATAGTGTGGCAAAGCAAATTTATTCTTTCATTCTTCGACATTTCAACCATTTGAAACCACCACAACACCCTTCATATAATGAACCATGCTCTACTAAACCTACTTTCGAGCCCTTAATTACCATATTACAACCAACTTCTGAACTAACTTAAACAAGCAATGTTGAGCAATCTCTACCAAATGAGACAGTAAGCCTAACATTCGTCCTATCTTACATCCTTCTCCTATTTCACCACCACCACTATCATCACCCGTGACCAAAGATATTTCAACCAACATTGCAAATTACCCAAACATAACCAACATCATACACCCTATCCTTGTTGTTACAACCCCAACTACCAAGTAGAGTTAAAAATTTGCAGTAGAGATACATAATCCACCAGAAAAACAGACAAAAACTAACAAACAAAGTAAAGAGCATGAAAGAAGAAAAAGGAAGCCGAGAAAAGGAAAGAAGAAATAATAGAAAGAACAAGATAAACAACAACAACGTCTACAACATTTATAGAAATAACCACACATGTTATTTCATATAGATCAATTTGGTCCAACAGTTACATTTGACCCACACAAAAATAAGGAAGAAGAACTAGGTCTACTGACAGATGCAATTGACCAAGAATATAAACATAGAAGAGTGGAGGCCAAAGAAAAAAATAAACAACTAAAAATAGATAAAAACACATTTTTAGTTAAGTGTGAGATCTTAGCACAACAGATTATCACAATTCCAGTAGGGACCAACTTCAACAAACCTGTCGACAAAGCACACCTTACATTTGAAAGCATTGTGTCAACACTTCAGGAGTAGTTGCAAAAAAGATGACAAGAGAAGGCTGAGGAAACCTTTGTTCTACTAAGAAATCAATACAAAACAATTACAAAAGCATACATCATGTTAGTACAATATGTTGCAGAATATGTTGTCACTACAGAAATCTTGTGGAATTGGTACACCTACTATGGTCATGTATTTGAAGAAATGAAAAATACTCGTGAACTCATCAGTTCACTACAACACTGTAGACTAGTTACCAGTGAAGCAATGGCATAGAACATTGATGATAAACTTGTTTTGGAAATCAATAAAATTTAAAAACTGGAGAACCAAGAACATCAGTGGATCAACCAAGCCGGATTTAGTCTATCCAACATCGACAAAATCAGACCACAACTTCAACGAATTCTCTCTGCTGGTGAACAAAAAACTCAACTACTAGGTTATGAAATGATTAACATCCTAGAATTGGCTATGCATGAAAAGATGGAGAGCTTATCGAATCTCACCACTCTTACAATTGAAATACATAATTCCCTCTATGCATGGGAATAATTTCAGCACCAACTATTAGTATCCGATGAAGCTATTGTATAAGTACGTGTTCAACAATAACCCTCCACCAGTCATAACAATCCATAATAAAGACGAAAAAGGTTTTAGCTACTCAAACAGAACAATTTTCATCTCCTCATTTCTTCAAGACAAAGAAATATTTTGAGGTGGGGGAGATGTTGGAGGAGCCTAAGTCAGCTAGCAGACTAGGTCCCCCAGTCAAATAATTGTAAAGTATAACAATAGATTATTTTGACCTCACATGTTGTGTCAGTTAGTTGAACCGATAGGTAGTTATGTAATCTCTTGTAAATCATATAAATAGGTTTTAGATATGGATAAAGAATCGGTTCAGTTGGATGTATGAACCCTTTATGTGTTCTTGATTAATATAAGTACTTGTTATTCTATCTATCATGTCTTATCTCTTTTCTATATCATTGCATGTATAAATCTATAATATGTATCATTGGAAACTATCCAATCTGTTTGATTATAACAGTTGCCTCTAGAGTCTAATAAAATGCATATTTCTTCAGTAACATTGTTAGAGTAGCTTCTATTCTTCCATAGTTCCAAAAAAATTGTGGTAGTACCCTGTCAGGCCTAATAATATTCCCAAGACTTGCTATAGATTAGTATATCATCAAAGAATACCAAGACAAATTTTCTCAGGAAAGGATTGAAAATAGAATTCAACAAACCTTGAAATGTGGAAGGTGCATTTGTGAGACGAAATGGCATGACCAAAAATTCATAGTGACCTTCATGAGTTCTGAATTTTGTTTTGGGGATGTCTTAATCCTTCATTCGAATCTGATGATACCCAGAACAAACATCCAATTAGTGAATACAATTTCTCCATGTAATTTGTCTAGCAATTCATCAATGATAGAGATGGTAATGGTGATCTTGTTGAGCTCTCTATAATCAAGACACATACACCATGATCCATTTGGATTGGGTACCATTACCACTGGTGTAGAATAATACCTTTGGATAGGCCTAGTTATGCCATCCTCTAACATTTCAACAACCATATGCTCAATTTCACTCTTCTAGATAGTGGATATTGGTAAGGTCTGATGTTAGGAGGAACACTACCTATAATTAGGTGTATATCATGATCAAAGTATCAAATAGGTGGAATACCTTCGGGAATATATTCAAATACCTTGGAATTCTTATTAATGACCCTTTGGATATCTGGGGAGATAGGGAACTTTGAGGTTTGAACATCTAATGGGTGTAATTGTGCAACTACACCTTGATGTCCATTTTTTAACAACTTTGTCACACCATAAGAGATTATCACCTTGCTTATTTTTCTCGTGATAACATTTAACCCATAGTATTTTCCTTCCCATTAAAATTTCATGAAAGGTTTTTTGAAAATTAAAATCCACTGTTCCCAATGATTGTGACCACTGGAAACCTAAGAAAACATTAGCACCACCTATTAGGATAGCAATCATTGGACTATTCAATACATATTCCCCCATAGATAGATTGATATTATGGAATTTCCATGAGAAATTTATAGTTCCTCCCCATGCAATCATTACTTGAAACTCCGGTGCTAGATATACAAAGCAATTAAGAACTTTGGATAATTTACAGTGAATGAAATTATGAGTACTACCGAAATCAATCACCACTATTACCTTCTTGTTTTTTATGTATCCTTCGATATTAATAATTTGAGGAGTGCTACTTCCATCCAATTCATGACAATATATGGTGGGAGTAATTTATTTTAAAGAAGCCTCTTCTATTTCTTCTGAAGTCACCTCCTCTTGACATGCTTCCTCTTCCTTTGGTTCTTCCTTCTCACATCCTATGTAGAATAATTTCTTCTCACTGCACTTATTACCCTTACTATACTTGTTGTCACAATTAAATCATAATCATTTTTCTCTTATTTCATCTAGTTGTTGGGGTTTCAACCTTTGTGGTGGTTTAGAACAATGAATATTATTTTCTATATATGTGTTGGAGAAGCCCTTTATAGTAGTCGTTGTCATATTTTTACTTACAACATTCCTTTCCATCATGAAATCCTTCTCTATGGATGATGGTTAAAAGAGACACACCTCATGTTGAATGTTCTCTTTCAAGGTTCCAATAAAGAGATATAACAAATTATCTTCTGAAATATTCTTCACTCTGAGACTTAGCTGCTGAAAGTGCTTGATGTGATCTATAATTGGACCTTTTTTCTTGAGATCTACCAATTAGCTAAATAAGTTGTTTCTATTTATATCCCCGCAATTTGAAATCAATTATTCCGTGAATATAGACCAAGATATAATAGAGTCCTTTTTACGGTCACAAATCCATTGGTACCATACAAATTGATCAGGTTCTAAATATAAGGATGTAATAGTTACCTTTTGCAAAGTAGGTACCTGGTGTAGATCAAAGAATTGCTCCATATGAAAAATACAAGTGATTAGATCCTTTCCATCAAAATTTCTCATGTCAATCTTGGGAATAAAGTAGTTCCTTGGACCTAAATTGAACCCATGATGTTGTAGTAAATCATCAACTTTTGAGGAATGCAAATTCCCATTCTCTAATTGTTTTTCAATGTTCTCCATATGTGACTGGAATAAGTCCTATTTTTCCTCCTTATCCTATTCTTAAGTGGATACATGAGGAATAAAGTTATGTTTTATATATACTTCATCAATTCCTTCAAGTCTTGAAGATCTTCTTTTCTAGCCATCCCTTTGAGTTCCTCTTTACTAGCCATCCTTTTTATATCCTCTTTACTAGCCATCATATTTTCCAATTTAACTAAGTCCTCTATTTTCACTTTTCATTTAATCATATATTCCAACTTGGAGACTCTAAAAGATATGTCTTCCATTTCATCGTATGTCCAAGATGAATCCTCTAGGTGTTTGAGTGGAGTGTGATTTTTTCCACTTCCTTTTGGTGGTATTTTTAAAGATAAATATATATCACACCCTAGGGTTTGCCACAAATAGATCCTTCTACCATACCTTTTCCAAACCCTGATTGGATGATTGTTTCAGGGGTGACTTCGGATGCCTCAAATATTATATTTTTCCCTAGAACACCTAGTTTAGACTAGGTTTTGGACTAGTAAAAAAACCTACATTCCTCGATAATTATCTCCAAAATTGTAATGGATAAGGATTTGAATTTCAAAATGGAGATAGTTCGACTTGTTTTAGAAGTGGGTTTTTAACCTAGATCTCTAAATCATTATAGAAAAAATGTTGTAGCAAAAATTACAAGATGACTCCTTTTGGAAAAGAAAGACCCGAGGAAAAAGATCTTATACCAAATGTTATGAAACTGAGTCCCATAAATAGCATAAAAAAGAGAAGAAATATATAGTAAGAGACTAATCCATGCCTCAACAATGAATAAAATGGATAAATATCAATCCTCAATGAGGGAGGAACCTACTTACACCATTTATTGAGTACACAAGACAAGAAAAGATACAATTATGAGTAAAATGAGAATATATCCTTCCTATATATAGGAGACAAAGGTGTGCAATAACAACTAATAAACCCACAAATAGATCCAATCTAACATATATGATATGTAATGCACCACAATATAGGGGGTGATGTACCACAGTATATAGGGTAATGTGCCATCATTAAGGGCTTAACATGAAAAGGACATGTACTTCATTTTGTCGGTGCATCTTGTTTGCAATGGGAAGGTATCAGTTACATATGCAATTAGGTACATTGTTCAAATATATAAAAAATGGTTTAGTAATCAGGATTTTAGACAACCCCCTTGGATTTGAATTTCTAGGAAATATTCACACATCATTTAGGGGTATTTTACGACCCCTCTTGATTTCATAGGAGTTGAACTTGGGTATTCATTCTAGAGAATCAAAATAGTGATGCTTTATCATCAAGTATAGAAGGTTGGCTAAGCACATTTGGAGTTGAAATTTCATGATCATCATCTTCAAGACAAGTTTTAGAAGAAGGAAATATTTTTTGTTCTACAGGTAGTGTAAATTCCATACTTGGAAATGGAAAATTATAAAAATTAATATTGTAAAGACTAGAATTGAATTTAACCACTAAGAATGGAGTATGGAGGGTTTCCATTGTATCAACAATCGTTGTTTCCATTCCATCTAAATTTGACAAGTCATCCTTAGAAAATCAACTTTATATAGATCCAAATTCATTCCTTTTGAATTGATGTATGCATGAGGTGGTGAATCTACAAGGTGTTGCTTATCATATTTTTGGTTGCATGAGTTATCAACATGACTATCCTTTATTTCTACTACATTGGATCTCCCTAATTTTGGAAGTTCCAAAAATTCCATGAGCTTACCCAAACTCCTTCAATGTCGACATTTTCGATCACCTTCACCAACATCTCCAAAGAGGCATCACTTAAACTCTCCTTTCCAAGGGATATTGTGCTTATTGGATGAAATGGTGAATATTTCTAATTTGTGGGATTGATCCACCACACAAGAGTTGGTATTTGTGTCTTTTATACCATTCCTTTTCCTTTTAGGAGTTACAGGATAGAAGGGTTATTCTTGTCATGATCAACACTTACAATTTTTCACTTCCAAACGGTTTTCCCACTTGCCAACATGTTTTCATTTTCAAGATCTTGGTTTCCTCTCTTTGACGTTGTACCATGTATATTTACATATATTTATTTTCTACTCATTCTCTCTAGAAACAACGTGCATGTATAACATAGTTCAATGTTCATTTCTAACTATCACATTTACAAATACAATGTTTTTATTTAGATGATAATTTTCTAGAATTCTCTTAAAATGATAATTATTTTACTGGTCATCATATTTTGATATTGATATGAACTCTTTGTTGTGTAGAAACTATTCCAAAGTGGGTATTCAAGCTTGTGGATGTTTAAGGATTGTCACGAGAAAAGTATTATCCATGTTTTCTACTTAGATTTTGGATCCCAATATCTACATATGTTGCATTCTTTGTCTTTTTGTGATCCCATTGTTTGTGCAATTTCTATTGACTTGTATTTTAAATATGTGTGTGGCTTGGTTAAATAAAACAATCATGCTTGTTCACATAGACATTTGTCATAAATAACTAGATTTAAAGTTGTTTTTATGGAAGTAATTTTCTTCTTTGAATATATTGTATAAGTATAGACTATACTTAAAAGTCTTAGTGGCATGGCTAGACTTTAGGATATCATGAACAATGCATTCAGAGGAGGAAAAATATACTCAATTGGTTCTCTTTCCCAGGTGAATGTAATTGATGATTTGGAAGTTCTTCCTCAATTTATTCAATTGAATGTAATACCCCGGTTTTAACCCCACTTACATTAAAAATACATGATACATATATTGTAAATAATCTTGGTGCGGAGCTAAAGGACAACGCCCCACCATTGATTTGGTTATGTTGTGTTTATATTTTGGGAATGGTCACCAATGGATATCAGGACATACGAAATATATTTAATTGTGGCATCATGTAAATAGACATTTTAATTAAATAACCCAACCAGCTATGTTCATGACAACTAAAATGAGAAGGGGCATGATTTTGAAGGATAAGGAAAGGGGAATGTCGGGCATTGAGTCATGGGGGAAAGACATTTGTCACCACCCTTAATTATTCGATTGTTAGTTTGAGCGGTGATTGGCTGGTAGGAAAACCACCACCATGCCCACGCCCGCTCACACTCTCCCCACGACGCATCTGTTGGTCTATCCACTCACCAGATTGCAAGTCTGTTCATCTCCTCTCAGGCGAGCTGAGTTAAAAGGTTCCACATTCCATTGCAGGGGGTTCGGTTCCTTTTCTGCCTCACCAATTGTTGGCTTGTGAGCCTACTAACTCTTACTCTGCCTCACGGATCTGATGGCAGCGGATTGATTCTTTACTAGGATTCATGCAGAGTTTTGTGTCTTTTTCCATGTTTATCAGACATAATATTGTCTTGTTATTTCCATCATTGAAATTGTGGTTGTAGTTGTGTCCATCGTTCTATGGGCTGCGTTTTGTCCCTCACACGGAGATTGGAAGTCTGGTATTTTCCATTCCCAGTCTATGTGAGATTTCCTAGCGATTGCAGTGGGATTTGTGTGCTATGGGTTCATAGTTGTATTGGTATGCTATTTGCCCATGATTTCCTTGGTTGTATTTTCCATTTTTATGGTGGTATTGGTTAAGGATTGCTTATAGTACATGAGTTCTGTTCAACTGTGTTTCTCCCCTATAAAAGCTTGAATAGCTGTTTGACTGCTTGCGTGTAGTGCTTTTGTCCTCGGACTGCATTAGAGTGGTGAATGAGGGCCTGGGGTGCTTGATAAACCTGGTGGATTGAGAAGCACATAGACATAGCTACTAAGCTGGCTTTCTTCTCCACAACCCGTGAATAACACTAGAAGGGAGATCAGGGTCTGAGGGACTGCGTTGCAGAGATAGGGTTGATTTCCTTGTGTTGGGTGTGTGTGGGTGTTCTAGAAGGCAGGCTAGTTTTGGTGTCAGTGTCTGTAGCTCTCCAATGAGATCACCAACTTAGCATTAGCCTTTCCTAGCTCTTGGATGGAATGATAAACCCAACTTTGTTGGCTTGGCTGATCTGCTATTCGCTTAATAAACCCATCTATGTTGGCTTGGCTGAACTGTGTACCCTAGTGGTGTTGTTATCCTTGGCTACGTGTAAGCCTATTAGTTCCTTATTCCTTGGGGAATCATGCCCGACTCGGGGGTGGCAGCGTTGTTGAGAGATTAAGGAGCATGCGGGCCTATGGTTGGGTGGAACATTGCAGCGACGTAGCTGGTTGCGGAACTAGCTCTTTATAAGATAAGTATTCTTTCCTAACTTGTGTCTGCAATCATATTTACCTTTGATGAATGATGATATACATGTTAAATGCTCATCTGTTTATGCATGAAGTGTGATTGATATGTTTTGCTTCCATTGTGTATAATGAAAGATTATGCTTCGTAATATGTTTTATGATTTAAAGTATCATGCTTCAGCACTATATGTATGCATGTTAATGTTCATGGGGCAAGATGCCCAGATGATTTGACGTATAGTAGCGTCCTCTTGTCCGGTCGGAGGGTCGGGGACGTTACAGTGTGGTCTCAGAGCCCTGGTTGCAGTATGGGCCTGAATGGGCCGTGAAGATGCAGTGATAGAGTTTATATTGCAGCATTGGGCCTCAGAAGGCCATGAATAATTAACAGAGGCAGGTTTCCTACTGCCTTGAAGAAACCAGGAAAATGGGTGAAGCCCAGAAAATTCACAAAATTTTCTGAGTGTTTGGCCGTCAGCCCATCAGAACACTTAGATAGATGGATCGCTGACATTTAGCTAATGGCACACCTACCATTGCGGCAGTCTAAGACACTATCCACCCGACGGGTAGTTGATCTGACCGTCGATGGCGCAGAAGTTCCGAAATGTTCTGAGTGTTGACTTCGTCGGCCAGCAAAGAACGTTAGTGGAATTCATCACCAATGAACAACGGAAGGGATCAAAGGATTATAGACCCACCATTGTGGATAACTAGAGAAATATCCTCCCGACATATAGTTGATCTGACCGCCGATGGTACAGAAAGTTCAATTTTTTTTCTAAATGACGAAAACATCGGTCATCGGAAGAAGATAGTGGTTTGTGCATCCATCATTGCGAAAGCCTAGAGCCCTAGTATTTCGACAGGGAAAAGCTCTGAATACCAATGCCAGCCGAAATCATGTCTCAGTTCACCAATCGAAAAGCATTAGCGGATTGGACCGTCGATCGAAAAAGGATCGAAGATGATGAGCCTCCGTTGCGGCTGCTGATCGAACTAACCCGCTGATGCTTTAGTCTTCCACTTGCCGATGCTGAAGTGTGAGTGGATTGTGGCTGATGCCAAAGTGTGAGTGTTAGTGGGAGATGGAGCTGACATATTCAACGAAAGATAAGCGATTGATGAGCTGATGACGTGGAGGGAAGGAATACTGAAAAGAGAAAAATTTCAAAATTTTTTCTACGGCATAGAATTATCAGCCATCAGTGATGGTTAGTTGAGCACATCGCCAATGATCAGATGATGCAGTCACTGATAGACTTACGGTTGTAGAAGGAAAAGGAAGATGAAGTTCAATTGTGGTCCGCTGTTACAGAAGCTGAAGGGACTAACCGCCCGATGCATAGGAAACCCGACCGCCGACAAAAGAAGAAAGTTTTGAAATTTTGTTTAAGTGTTGAAATCATCGACGAAAGTTAGTTGATGAGACCACTGATGGACGTCGGCAGAAGTTAGTTTATCAAGCACCCGCCATTGTGGAAGCTTAGAAAACTATCCCACCGATGTATTAATCTCTCCACTCATCGATGCTAAGGTGCTTAGTGTATAATGGTCCCGAGATCCGATAACCTACTACGGTGGAGTGAAGTGCTTGGGAGTGCTGACACTGCAGAAGATTTAGGGCTTATGGAAACTGCCATTATGGATTCCTAGAGGATTAAGTGTCTGATGCCATAGTAGGATGTCGTTTCGACCATCGACAAACTTTGGTCCGCGGAAATTATAATGGGATTGTTGGCCGCCATTGCGGAATGATAGACCACTATAGGCTCGAAACGCAAAAGGAAGTAGACTAGCAACTCATCAATAGATGACCACGGAGACCGAAGGAAGATATTTTTCTTCCATTGCGGTTGCTCAAATGACTATGCACCCGATGAACAGTTAACTTACTCGCCAATACAGTGGAAGAACTTAGAAGTTTCAACTGCCGAAACTCCCGATGAGTAGTAGTTGACATTGCCGATCGAAATTCTAAACGTTTTCCTGCGGAGACCGAAATAAGAACACTTTCCTCCGTTGCGGATGCTCAAGAGACTATGCACCCGATCGATATATGGTTTGCTCGTCGATACAAAGCAGGAGTTTAGTCATTTTACCGTAGGAAACGCTGGAAAGGAATAAAACAACAAACCACTGATGAATAGACAATTTTTTCGCTGATGTAGATCGGAGGCGTAGTTGTTTTGACCACCGTGGAATCGGAAGAATAGCTGGGATGAGGTCTGATTAGGGCCTAAGAAGATTTGGATTTTTTAGAAGAATTTCTCAGTGATTTTTTGAGCAATTTTCGACTGCCTTTCAATCGATTTTCCACATATTTTAGCAGACTGCCCGTGGTCATAGGGCTGAAAGAAATAGAGAAAAAATTATATTTTAACATAATTATTGTTTTATGAAATTTCCAAAAGAAAAAGGTAAGTAGTTTTGATTTATATTAATGTATGCATATAACAGTTTGCTACTAACACATTTGCAGAACTATAGATAATTTCCAAGAGCAGTACTCCAGAAAGAATAGTGTGGTAAAGCAAGAGGTGGTTCAGTCATGAGAACCCATGATGGGTATGATGCTCGGGATTCTTACGAGCGAGCAGAATATGCCATGGGAGAAAATGTTCGTAATGGAAATGAGGACATAGAGTCTAATGGAAGGAGATTCTAGGGGACACCATCCGAGGTTGTATCCACCATGAGAAGCTTGGTTAAATCCTAGGAAGAGCAACATCAGTTGAATGCTTCCATATTGCAGAGTTTGACAGACTTGCAGAAAAATATAGATTCTGGACAAGATACAACAAGGCTAGAAGGTAGTAAGAGCGGCACTAGGAGAAGGAGAAGGACTTCTAGTGGATCATATGATTCTAAATTATCCAGTGGGGATACAAGTTCATCTTCTCATATGAAAAGAAGAAGGCACCATAGGGATCACTCTCGAGATGAATTTAGGAAAGATAAACCTCCTACATTTGATGGTGAGATAAAGATGGGACAAGAAGCTGAAGCTTGGCTTCTTGGGATCAAGAAGTACTTTCAGGTGCAAGATTATTCAAGAAACATGAAGTAATGAGTTTCCATATTCAATATGAATGGAAGGGCATCCATTTGGTGGGAACACTTCAAGCAGGTAAAGAATATCAGTGAAAGGAAACTGAAGTGGAAATAGTTTAAGAAGTATTTCAAGCAGAAATACCTTTTTGATAAGTATTATGATGAAAAGATCAAGGAGTTCCATGAGATGAGATTAGGACAGAAAACCATGGATGAATATGCAAATAAATTCTTGGAATTGTTGAGGTATGTCCGGTACATTAGAGATGAAAAAGTAAAAATCCAGCGGTTTCTAAGTGGATTGCCTCAAGCCTACAAAGATAGAATTGAGTTCTATGAGCTGAGAACTCTCGAAGAAGCAATAATAAAGGATAAATATTGCTATGAGCAAAGAAAAGGTAAGCCTGATTACCATAAGGCATGGAAGGACAAGAATAATGAAAAGTTTGACCAAAGAAAGAAAGGGTTCAAACCTTCTAGATTTAGGAATTAGCAGAAGCATCCATCCCAAGCTGCGAGTAATCCAATTGGAGTGTCAGGAGAAAAGCCTAAGGATCCACAACAAAATAAAGGTCCACTCAAATGTTGGAAATGTGAAGGACCTCACTTGCACAGATATTGTCCCCTCGAGAATGAAAGTGCAAGGCCAGCTTATAACATTCAGGGAGTAGAAACAGTGGGTCAAGTAGCAAGGGTAGTCCCTAGAATTTATGCAGCACTGGAGGACCACCAGGCAGATCATCAGTCAACTGTGGTTGAATTTGCAAGTAATATTGTTGAACAATCTATTTCTATTTTGATTGACCCTGGTTCTACTCACAATTATATCACTCGTATGGTAGGGGAGAGTTGTGCTTTTAAGAAGGTAAAGCATAGAAAATCTTGGTTAGTTCAGCTAGCCACTGGGACTAAGAGAAAAGTCAGTGACATGGTATAGAAATTCCCATTGGTCATGAATGGATTGAACACTTGTGTAGATCTAAATGTTCTACTGCTTGGTTCCTATGATGTTCTCATTGGAATGGATTGGTTAGAAGCTCACAGAGTGAAACTTGACTACTATATTAAGACTTTTGAATGCACAGATGGAGAAGGAAACCCAGTAGTTGTGAAGGGTATTCCAAAGGTAATTTCAGTAAGGTAGGTTTCAACAATGCAGTTGAAGAAGTTTTGTAGGAAAGGCTTCCATCTGTATGCAGCTCATATTCTGGAACCAATAGGAGATGTAACTCCTAGGTTGGAGGACTATCAGGTGTTACAAGAATTCAAGGATGTATTCTCTGATGAGATTCCAGGACTTCCTCCAAAGAGGGACATTGATTTAAACATTGAACTTGTGCCAGGAGAAGCACCAGTGTCCAAGACACCCTATAGGATGAGTACACCAGAAATGCTAGAGTTGAAGATGCAACTGCAAGAGTTGTTGGAAAAGAAGTATATCCAACTGAGTGTGTCTCCTTGGGGAGCGTCGGTTCTATTTGTAAAGAAGAAAGATGGTACACTCAGGTTATGTATTGATTACATACAGTTAAACAAGGTTACTGTGAAGAATAAATATCCTTTGCCCAATATTGATGACCTCTTTGACCAAATGAGAGGAGCAAAGGTATTTTCCAAGATTGACTTGAGGTCTGGTTACCATCAAGTAAGAATCAAGGATGAATACATTCACAAGACAACCTTCAGGACAAGGTATGGACATTATGAGTTTGTAGTGGTACCGTTTGGTCTCACAAATGCACTAGCTACATTTATGTGCCTTATGAACAATGTCTTCAGTAAGTATTTGGACAAGTTTGTTCTTGTTTTCCTTGATGACATTCTTGTTTATTCTAAGAATGAGGAAGAGCATGAAGAGCATTTGAGATTAACATTGCAAGTGCTCAGGGAACATCAGCTATATGCAAAGCTGAGCAAGTGTGACTTCTACAGGGATAGAATTCAGGGTCACATTATCTCAGAAGAGGGTATATCAGTAGACCTTGAAAAGATTGAAACCATTATGAATTGGCCTACTCCAAGAAATGTGACGGATGTAAGATATTTTATGGGACTTGCAGGATACTATAGGAGATTCATTGAAGGATTTTCCAAGGTTGCACATGCCATCACTTCTTTGCAAAAGAAGGGGATAAAGTTCGAATGGACTTGAAGTGTGAAGAAAACTTCCAGCGATTGAAGAATCTTCTCACCAGTGCACCAGTGTTGAAGGTTGCAGATCCAGAGAAAGATTTTGTGGTATGTATTGATGCATGCGAACAAGGGCTTAGAGGAGTCCTTATGCAGGACAACCACGTGATATGTTATGAGTCAAGAAAGTTGAAGGAGCATGAGAAGAACTATGCCACTCATGATCTAGAGCTTGCAGCCATAGTACATGCTCTTAAGATGTGGAGACATTACTTGATGGTAGAAGATTTGAACTCAGAACAGATCACTATGGACTGAAGTATTTGTTCGATCAACCTACTCTGAATGCTAGGAAAGCAAGATGGATGGAATTTTTATGTGAGTTTGATTTTGAAATCAAGCACATAAAAGTAAAGGATAACAAGGTAGCTGATGCACTCAGCCGGAAGGTACAGGAAATGCATGTGGTATATCTGAGTATTTGCCAATCAGATTTGAGGCAGAAGATTGCTAATCATGTTGTCGGAGATGAATTGTATGAACAGGTAAAAGACAAATTACAGCAGCACAGTCTTGAGAAGAAGTATGAGGGATATAAATTGGAAGAAGATGTACTTCTCACTTTTAAGGGCAGAGTTTATATTTCAAATGCAGCAGATTTGAGGAGAGTTGTTATGGATGAAATCCATCAAGCTCCGTATTCTAGTCACCCAGGATATCAGAAGGAAATTGCTACAGCTAGAAAGCAATACATTTGGATAGGAATGAAAAAGGACATGGATGAGTACATTTCAAGGTGCATGAAATGTCAACAGGTAAATATTGAGCATCAACATCCAGCAAGTTTGTTGCAGCCTTTTCCAATTCCGGAATAGAAATGGGAAGTTATTTCCATGGGTTTTATTATAGGATTGCCAATGACTTGGAGACAACATGATTCCATCATGGTTGTAGTAGACAAGTTGACAAAGGAGACACATTTTATACCAGTGAAGTCTACACATAAGACTCATGAAATTGCAAATATTTTCATGAAGGATATTTTCAAATTGCATGGATTTCCAAAGGCAATAGTTTCTGACATAGATGCCAAGTTCACTTCCAATTTTTGGAAGGGGTTGCTTGCAGATTTGGGTACAAGGTTAAACTTCAGCACTGCATACCATCCTCAGATAGATAGGCAGACAGAAAAAGTTAATCAGGTGGTTGAAGATATGCTTTGCATGTACGTGATGGACAAACCAACCAAGTGGGAATATTACTTACACTTGGTAGAGTTTGCTTACAACAATGGACAACAGGAATCCTTGGGGATGAGTCCGTATGAAGCTTTGTATGGCAGAAGGTGCAGGACACCAGTGACTTGGGACAACTCGGTGAACAGAGTTGTGCTTGGACTAGAATTGCTCAAGGAAATGGAGCAAGAGGTTGTAAAGATCAGGCAGAATCTAAAAGCAACACAAGACAGACAGAAAAGCTATGCAGATAAGCATAGGATGAATAGAGAGCTTAGTGTTGGGGATCATGTTTACCTCAGAGTGAAGGAAAAGAAAATTTCCTTGAAGCTTGGAAGTTGTGCCAAGCTGTCACCTAGATATTGTGGGCCATTTGAAGTGCTTGAAAGAATAGGGCCTATTGCATATAGACTTGCATTGCCTACTAGTACTAGAGATCATAATGTTTTTCATGTTTCTTTGCTTAAGAAATATGTACATGATCCTAACCATGTGATAAATTGGGATGTGATTCAGGTGGAACCCGAGGGAGAGTTCCAAATCGAGCCAATGCGCATCCTCGACAGGAAGGTCACAACGCTCTGGAACCAAGCCATAGGGCAGGTAAAGGTGCAATGGGAGCATTACAAACCTGAAGAAGCTATGTGGGAGCTAGAGGATGCCATGCGATTGGCACATCCATTTTTTTTCAATCCTGTGGAACACTGAGGCGGTACCAATGTAAAATGTTGTTCAAATTTTGTAAAAGCACTGAGGATAGAGATATTGAAGGGGGAGGGGAATGTAATACCCCAATTTTAACCCCGCTTACATTAAAAATACATGATACGTATATTGTAAATAATCTTGGTGTGGAGCTAAAAGCCAAGGCCCCACCATCAATTTGGTTATGTTGTGTTTATGTTTTGGGAATGGTCACCAATGGATATCAGGACATACAACATATATTTAATTGTGGCATCATGTAAACACACATTTTAATTAAATAACCCAACCAGCTATGTTTGCAACAACTAAAATGAGAAGGGGCATGATTCTAAAGGATTAAGGAAAGGGGAATGTTGGGTATTGAGTCAAGGAGGAAAGCCATGTGTCACCACCACCCTTAATTATTCCATTGTTAGTTGGAGCGGTGATTGGCTAGCAGGAAAACCACCACCATGCCCTCACCCACTCACACTCTCCCCACGACACATCTGTTGGTTTGTCCACTCACCAGATCGCAAGTCTGTTCATCTCCTCTCAGGTGAGATGAGTTAAAAGGTTCCACATTCCATTGCAGGGGGTTTGGTTCCTTTTCTGCCTCACCGATTGTTGGCTTGCGATCCTGCTAAATCTTCCTCTGCCTCACGGATATGATGGCTACGGATTGATTCTTTATTGGGATTCATGCAGATTTTTGTGTCTTTTTCCATGTTTATCAGACAGCGTATTGTCCTGTTATTTCCATCGTTGAAATTGTGGCTATAATTGCATCCATAGTTCTGTGGGTTGCGTTTTGTCCCTCATGTAGAGATTGGAAGTCTGGTATTTTCCATTCTCGGTCTGTGTGAGCTTTCCCAGCGATTGTAGTGGGTTTTGTGTGCTGTGGGTTCATATTTGTATTGGGCTACTATTTTCCCACGATTTGCTTGGTTGTATTTTCCCTTTTTATGGTGGTATCGGTTGAGGATTGTTGTGAGTACCTGAGTTTTGTTCGAATGTGTTTCTCCCCTGTAAACGATTGAATAGTTGTTTGACTACTTGCATGCAGTGGTTTTGCCCTCGGACTGCATTGGAGTGATGAATGAGGGCCTGAGGTGCTTGATAAACCTGGTGGATTGAGAACCACACAAACAGAGCTACTGAGCTGGCTTTCTTCTCCACAACCCCTGAGTAGCACTGGAAGGGAGATCAGGGTCTGAGGGACTGCGTTGCAGAGAAAGGGCTGATTTCCTTTTGTTGGGTGTATGTGGGTGTTCTAGAATCCAGGATGGTTCTGGCGTTGGTGTCTGTAGCTCTCCAATGATCTCACTAGCTTAGCATTATCCTTTCCTAGTTCCTGGATGGTCTGATAAACCCAACTTTGTTGGCTTGGTTGATCTGTTGTTCACCTGATAAACCCAACTGTGTTGGCTTGGCTGAACTGTGTACCCTAGTGGTGTTGTTATCCTTGGCTACGTGTAAGCCTGTTAGTTCCTTATTCCTTGGGGAATCATGCCTGACTCGGGGGTGGAACTGTTGTTGAGAGATTAAGGAGCACACGGGCCTATGGTTGGGTGGAACGTTGCAATGACGTAGCTGGTTGCAGAACAAGCTCTTTATAAGATAAGTATTCTTTCCTAACTTGTGTCTGCAATCATATTTCCCTTTGATGAATGATGATATACATGTTAAATGCTGATTTGTTTATGCATGAAGTGTGATTGATATGTTTTGATTCTGTTGTGTATAATGAATGATTATGCTTCGTAATATGTTTTATGATTTAAAGTATCATGCTTCAGCACTATATGTATGCATGTTCATGTTCATGGGGCTAGACGCCCGAATGATTTGACGTATAGTAGCGTCCTCTTGCCTGGTCGGAGGGTCGGGGACGTTACAGTTTGGTCATTTTATTCAATCATTGTAAACAACAACTCTCAATATATTAAATGGCTCAATGAGACTTGGTTTGTTGCATCTAAATCCTTGTGGAATGCTTCAGTTTTCCTCTATTTCCAATCTTAATCTATCATCGCAGTTTTTAGAGAACACAACCAGTTGTCCATGTTACCAATTTAGGGAATATATTTCCTTGTAATTTGACTGGGAGTAAGTCATGATTTGTAGGATTTTACTTAATTATTTATAAATACACGTAATCCATAGATATATGTTATTTCACAATTTCCCTTGAAATTACTATCTATCACATTTTAACTTTTCAGTAATAATGTTTTTGGCAAGAGCATGTTAGTCATTTTTCTTTAAGAATGAAGAATATAATAGCCAACTTTTTTATTACCCTAGTTAAATGCATCTTATGAACCCTATATTGTTTTTTTTTTTGTAAAGCTACAAATTCAATTAAACTAGGAGAACACAAATTAAAATATTGGCCCAAGCTAGAGGATGCCACAAGTGGTGGTGCCAGCACCTGATACTGTAAAAAATGGAGGGTAGTCTGAAATTTTTTTTACAAAAGGAGTTCAGAATATTAAGAAACTAGAGGTAGCCATGAGTGATAATATTTACAAAATTTATTCTTCTAAAAACAAAGAGTTGTAACCAAACTAACCACAAATAACATAAAAACTTGAGATAAGATTCTGAAACCAAGGAAGCACGCAACGTTGAAGATGGCTTAAGCATTAATCAAGAAGGGGGTATTTCTTCTAGGATGGGGCATGCCCACCCCCCTTCCTCCGAGTTGCTGATGGTGTTGGAAGTGGTAGCCAACACAAACTGAGGAGGCTAATTGTTATTCCCTTCATCTTCCTGCACTCGCTTGAATAGTGGTTCAATGGTGGTTGAGATGGGAACATGCATAGCCTGAACCATTTATGGAAATGGAACAGATCTTGTGTCCCTCGACCTGCTACCTGTCGCATTGTTGCACCTGTCTTCCATGTGTCTATCTTGTCTCGTTGTGCTTTCCATGCACTTCCATGCAAAATTTGCATCCAAACTCCTAAGTTGATCATCCATTTCAACCATTTTAGCCTTCACTGCGAAGACAATGTCTCGGGCATAACTTCGATTTCCTAGCATGCCCTCCATGAGATTTCCAAGCATATTCTTGACCAACCAGTAATGGTTGATCTTGCTACAACCATGCCCAGTGGTCAGGAGCTAGTTAACCACTCTCCCTTCCCAGTCGTCAATGAGGATTCTAATAGGAATTGAGATTTTTACCTTGTAAACCTCCTCCACCTGAACAATAAGCCCACTCCAGGACTTCCCTCTTCCACTGTTTACTCTCATGGGTGTACCTCAATTCCTGGACATGATGAGGAACTAGGTACCTGGGTGCGGCTACACATGTATTTCTTTAAAGAGGTGTGATGTCGTTCTTCTCATTATCTGCACTACTATTTTCTATACCAACAATATCCTCCATTGGGATTGGAATATTCTCAGATCCAATATTCACTGTGGAGAAGGTACCAGGGAAAACCCCACCAGAGGGTAAAACTAGATTTGACTGGGGGGTCTGTCGCCCCCCCCCCAAGTCCTCAGTCATTGATTCTTAGCAGGTCCCTCCGTTGGTCGGAGCTGAAACATGTGCTTCTACAATCGTAATGGAAGGTCTAACCCTGAACGCAAACCCTAGCAGAGATAAATCTTCCACTTGTAATCACCATCATCCACTTAGCTCTCTAAAGTTAGTTAAGATATTACTCAAAGGAATATGACCCCTATACTGTTATTGTAAAGACTAAATCTAATGAAAACTAAGAATAAAACTAATTACTTTGTGAACACATTGAATCCACTAAAAATTAACTTGCGTGGTAAGGGAGAGTTATTTATTATAATGTCCTCTGTTGTGGGTTATATTTTATTTCTTTGTTTTAATTTACTTTCTAGTCGTTCCCATATAATTTCTTTATTAGCTTGAAAAATTTTACTAAATAGAATTGAACATATTTTTTTGCATTTGTGTTTTGATATTTTTCAAATCAAATAAAAATATAAATTAATACTTTATTTTATTTTTAGGTTAATTGAAATATTTTATTTAGACATAGAACTAAGGAAGGTACTAAGTTGCACAGGATTTTGTTTATATATATATATATAAAAGCATATAAAGTATAGTAATTTTTTTTTAACATTTTTTAATCATTTTTGTTCGAAAATTTTATTAAAAATCTAGAAGAATTGTTGTAACTACAAATATTAGTTGTTGTAATTGCACAATCCTAATGCAACAAGAGAATTTTAAAGACCTTAATTTTTTTATGTATTCAAAATGGCATTTTGTCAATAAAAATTTACAAATTGAAAAATGATTATGTGATCAAATTCCAAGTTCAAATCTAGAGGGGCTAGGGTATATACGTCTTTGTAAACGAGAGGTGGTTTATTGTCCCACAAACAAGGGGGTCTCATATACCAATATGGTGTTTGTATAGATTGTGAATAATATTTAAATACAAAGTTTATGCTATATAACTATAAGAAAAACAATGTTTGTGGGATGTTTGTATAGCTATAAGATTGACCAAAATTCTTAAATTCACATATATAAAACCCTCTGCTAATGGTTGCAAAAGTTTTTACCAAAGTTTTTTTTGCAAGTTTATTTTACCTCAACGTGTTAGGATTAGTGTAGTATACATCCATGTGCACATGTGTGTTATATATTTGTGCACACTACCACACTCACATGAAGGAAAATAGACTATGAATGTTGAGCCAAGTATTGGAAATGACACACTAATGTCATTTGTTTCATATTGCACTAGTGTATTATTTATTTACAAGTATCAATGCATATATATCTATAATAATCTATACGTCATGATCCTTCACAAAATTTATGGGTGAAAAAATGGACATGGAGAGCCCATAAGTTTTATTAATATAAAATTTACAAACCACTATTCATTTTAAAGGGATTTTTTCCAATAACTAAATAACATTAAAAGGGGGTGATACAACCTATTCTTTTGAGAAAGGATTGATGGATCAGATAATGCACAACACTACATTTTTCAATTATTGGCCAATAAAAATGGGTGTATTTTAAATATTCTTTGTTTCCATCTTTTTCCGAGTATATTTTCTATCTTATTTTGTTCAGACTGTAGTTAAAAATATATAATAAAAAAATATTAGAATCATATATATTAATTAAGGAAATTGCATAATCTAGGTGGCACAAGGGTATTTGAGGGTGTTGAATTTAGTTATGGATTCAAAAACATAGTTTAAACACTACTAAATTTAGATTTTACCAAAAAAAAAATTATCGCAAAACCCAATAGAAAGTACAAAAGTTAGAATAAATAAATTGCTCCATAAAAATGTATTTGAAATATAACATCATATAAAGAGTGTACATTTTGAAATAATATTTCATTCCAAAATTATAAGAACACTTCAAATCTTACAATGTCATGAAAAATACATTTAAATAATATTCATCTCTATTGCCAAGAAATACAGGATCAAAATAAGAAATGGATTATTTTTAAAAATAATGAAATATTTCCTTAATTTTTTATTAAAACCCTCGGAGCTAAAGTATTTACAAATGAAAAAATTTAGAAAAGATATGATGATTACCATCATTTGCAAATTTATTAAGATTGAATTATGTAAAAAATGTAGTTTCATTCTTAATATTAATTTTTTTTACTATTTGTTCACTTAATAAAATCTACTGCTTTCATTTTTTTCCTTTTGAGACATATTATAGTATATAATGGTTGAAGCCCCAACTGTGTATGTGGCTGATTAGGGTGTCTAAGGCTTGAAACACATGAAGAAAACCCATCCAAAGGATTCAAACAATCCCACGCAGGTATTGTTCTATCCTCGAGCTATTTGGAATGGTGATCTCCCACGGATAATTTTGTAGCCTCCGCTGGCTTATGATTGGATTTGATCCACAGAGGATCTGTTTTCTAAGTTAGGAAACAAGGTAGATGATGTAAAGAACAGGAACACTTAAAACCTAACTAGGAAATAGAACTTGATCTAGATCTAAACTACTCTAAAAGGATACTATGTTGATCTGCAGGTGAGCCAGATGTGTAAGCAGACAAGTGCTTTTTATTCAATCAACAAAAATGTAAATCAGATTAGAAGCTCATCACTTAATTCATAGCTAATTAATGAAAATCAATTAGTTAGTGACTTAAGATTCTTTCATTTTGAATTAACTTGCATAGCACATGTAAGCTGGAAAACAAACATATTATGCTGTTGAATATTGTTGTTCAATTATTCACAGAAATAGATAAAGACAGTTCATAAAAATAAATTGTATGAAAATTTATCAATGCATAAATAAATAATAGAGATAAATCTGAGTTAAATAAACACATTTAATAATTGTAAATAATCAACAACATTATCTGTCCATTTGAAACAAAGAAGATTGAAATCTGTTTGAAGAAATTCATTCAGACAAAGACAAGAGGTAAGAAATGACAGTACTGTATTGATTTGAAGTCCAGTAACAAATTACATAAACCATATGAACAACCAGAGGTGTTCTCTTAATCTCCTATATCAGTCTTCCTTCTTCCAAAAGTCCAAAAAAAATCCCTGATACATTCAAGATCACCCACTTAAATAATTATTACAAAAAAATGGATCTCCCCCCTAAAGGGGATCAAAGCCTAAACAAACCTAATATCCTAAGAAATCTCTCCACATCTTCCAGATACGGAGCAATTCCTCAATATCAGGGTAACTGGAAGATTCAATGTCAAGTTGGGCATTGCACTTATGATTCTCAATTTCATTCTTAGCCAATTTATGCCGAAATCATATAAAGATATGAATCTTTTTCTCCACCGCAAATGGTTATCTGATCAATTGATCTACATCGTGGATGCTGAATTCATCAAGTTACTTGATCTTCTCCTCTCCCTAATCCTATCGTTGCTCTACTTGCTCAATCATCAATGCAGATGGATAGACCTTTTCAATAAGCACCATTACAGGAAAGAACAATTCATCCATAATATTGTCAATTGCATACCATCTTTTGCTGCAAATGGCCAGTGCTTTCTTTATGGCTTCAGCTACTGTCTCATATAGATCTTCCTAGGCTCTCAAGATAGTCCTAATCCTTTTAAGCTGGAAATTAGTGAGCAAAGTGACATTATCTGGCTTATCTTTTATGTACCTTTTCCAGTCTACTACTTCATCATAAGCCTTAGAGGCTTGTTGTCTCTTCTGATCTAAGTCTTCGAGAAAAACATACATCTTGTCAAAAACCATGTGAGTTTCAAAGATATTATCCAAATTTTTAAATAACTCACAAACCAAATCATAATATTCCTTGTTGGTTCAGATGACAAGCTCTTTAAATTCTTCCTGGGAAAACTTGGAATATGAATATGAAGCTACACTTGTTGTTGCATCTTCACACTATCTTTCTAACAATGCAACCTTCTGAACCAAAGCAGTATTAATAGTCTTTTCTCTTTGCAGTTCTTCATCGAGGGAAAAAATCTTCTCTTGAAGTTCATCACACCTGTTCTCATGTTGCCTTTTAAGTTGCTCTAGTTCCTCCTTCAGTCTGACAATTTCTGCTTTTTGTTTGTCAAATTCTTGGTTCAAAGTGTTAACAACATCAAAATTGGCTCCTATAAAATCCCCTAAGACAGATGCAGCATCTGTAGCATATGCATGTGGGTTGCTTGATCACTAGGTCCACACAACCTCATTTGCAACAAACATGTCCATATCACTCTGATCCATGTTCCTCTTCCTATATTTATTCACCGCTAATCTATCAGCTTTGTTGTACCGATATTATCCCAGGGATACCACAAAATATTCATTGAATTCATCCCTCATCTCATCAATGGGGGGTATATGTATTCCTATGGATATCAGATAAGTGGTTTGAGTTGTGGTGTGAGAAGGTATAGTCATAGTAATAGGAGAAGTAGATGGAGAAGGGATAACATTCTGAGCATGAATTACTTCAGGAGATGAAGAAATGTCAAGAATTTAAGTTTCAGCTGATGAAGCTTGCAAAGTAGTGATATTGAGTGATGGTGATGAAACTGCTGAAGTTTTATTAGCCACAGGGGAAAACACTGAACTAAATGAAGGGATATGTAATGGAATCTTGAAAGTTGGAGGTACATTAGATGAAGGAATGGGAATATCTACAGAAATGGGTGTAACAGATTCAAGTAGACAAGTAACATTTTGATAAAGATGGGTCATAAAAGGTGTCACCATAGAACCAGCTAATAGTGAAGATAAAGCCATTATTGATGAGATAAGTACAACAGAAGAGGAAGGTCCAGACTAAGAAGAAATTTGAGATTGTAAGGGGGGTGATGAAGGCTTATCATTACTACCATTGGTGGAATTCAGTAAATCATTACCATTTCCAACTTCAAGGGTCACAGGCATAGGAGAAACCCTCTCATCTTCTTCCTCTGAATGAGTCAAGTCAATGGTAGAGGTGAGAATAGATGAAATTAAAGATTCTATCCATTTGAGAGGTTCCTGTTCGATCTGTGCTAGTACATATTGAGTATTTTCAACCACAGTGGTCACCTGAGCATCTTTAGCTGGCTGAGAGCATGTAACTTCCTGAGTGTCTAGTGCTGAAGTCATCTTGCTCAATCTCTGCCTGATCTGCTATGAGGTGTGCAAATAGGCCTTAACCTGTTGTTCCACAGATGTATGGGGAAATTATTCCACAGGAGCTTTCCCTTTACCTATGTCTAAACTGGGTTCTGTGGATACATTGGTGGATTCCAAAGCCTCCTTTGCTATAGCTTTAGCTTCCCTGCTTTCCCTTTCTTTTATTACGTTTTCCTGAATGTCTAACTCCATGGACCTGTAATGCTGAACTTTGTCTGTGATTTCCTTTTGGTATTGCAATATATGATTTTGTTCTTCCTTGATTTTATCCCTCGTTAAGACATCAGAAAATGTGTCGACTCCCTGGTAAATGACATCATCTGGAATCTCTTCATGAGCATATCCTGTTTTAAAATGCTTATGCCTAAGGTGGAGATCAACAATCCCTTTGGGATCATGCTGCCTTTTGCTAGTAAATCCAAGATTTAGTGACACTATGTGGTCACTAAGCTCTTATGCCCAAGTAGAAGTAGGTATGCTCAGAGATCCAAGGGTTATAGGAAACTTGAGCCAAAGGCTTCCTCTTCGGTGCAACACATTTTTTGTAAATCCCTTATATGACTCTTTGAAATGAAATATCTGGAAGGACCAACCTATCTAACACGGCCTTAGGAAACATATGGGCAACATTGCTACCAAAAAACTTGATATAGGTGAATGATTCACCGACATATCAATATCCCATGGTGGATATGATGGCTTTAGCTTAAGGTGAGAATGCAAGAGCTTCCTTGTTAAAAATTAGGAAGTAGATCTGGCCGAGGATACTCTCACATATATCATAAAACCTAGTTACATAATTTGTATCCCATAGATGAGAATGATAAATATGCACCAACAGGGTTGGTAAATCCCAACTCCATCCCATATTGGGGAAGCAGAATTTGGCACAAAAGATATCCACAATGAAGGAAGAAAGATAAAAGTTGGGCTTCTTTGTTGCAGTGGCTTTCTGGAACTTGTGTATGGAATTTTTGAGTTCAAGTGAGAGGATTAAATCCCAAGGGAAGGATTCACCTGTAGTTATGACGTGGTGAGCAACGGGGACCCATTATTTCTTGAATTAAGAACAGTTGGGGAGACCATAAATCCCGCATAACATGGATACAAGCAAGGAATAAGGATCCTTGAACCATTCAATGGGGTAAAGGTTGTCTTTCCTCTGGGAGAATTTATGTGGTTAAGCCATCCAGTATTTCAGCATTTGGTTCAAATTGAACCTAGACTTAGCAGCATTAATAAAGTCTACATTGAGGAGCTGTGTGAAATGTTTAAGGGTGTAAATTATTGCAAAGGTTTCGGAGCAGAAATTGGCCAATTGCATTCCAATACTGGTGTTAAAGGAATGGTCTTTTAGGTTAGCATGGTCTATAATCCATTTAATTGCATCATTATAAGGGAGGACGACCAGTCTAGCAACAATCATATGAAGGAAAGAGTCCCTAATTCTCTCATAAACGAGTTGATTATTATGGAAGTCGAAAAGGTCATTATTATCAAAGATGGAATAAACCCGAGACCAATCCAACTGGTAGGTTTCAGAAACTCGACCACTGGTGTTAGAAAAGACACCAAAGTTCAGGTCTTTCGTAAACATGTCTTTCTAGAGGTTTTTGCTCCTGGTAATACGGGGTGTTTTGGATGTTGGCATGTCCTATTTTAATGCTGCCACCAGTAATTAAACCAAATTACAAAGGAAGCATAGTAAACAATTCAAATTGTGAGAAACCAACTTGATAACCAACCTGAATCCGTAGCGAACAGTGTTGAAATTGCTTGGTAAAATCTAGATGTAAATTCACACATGAGAGCAAATTACCATGGTAAAAACAATGAAAACATCATAACTAAGACCACCATGTTTATAATTCATGGGAAATAATATAGACCGTAGGATTAGGGTGAAAAGAACGGTCAATATCAGGTTTTGTGGGATGCAGGGCCAAGCATGAAATTTGAAAAATTTATTAATCATTCCGTAACCCACATTCCACATTTTGTGGGATGTGGGATGTAGAATCACAAAATAGTGAAAGCTTATTCAATCAACTCCACACCCCTCATTATGCATTTTGCGGGATGCGGGTTGCGGACACACGCAAACCAAACGATTTATAAATGACAAATACGCAACCCGCATTTCATAAAATGTGAGATGTGAATTGTGGATCGATGAAAGCATATCTAAAAAACATCCTGCATATGCAAGATGCGGGGTGCAAGAAGAGAAAATTGAAATATTCAACTAAAATATCCTGCATTCCGCAACTTGCAGGATGTGGGATGTGGGATGACAAAACAATTCCAAACAAAACCAATCTTTTTGCAACTTAAAACAAACAAATCAAGCATGATTTTTTTTTGGAAATTTGGTTAAGTTAGGGAATCCCAAGAGTCAACAAAATATGTAACAGAATCCTACAAGGTCATGAAGGATCCTACCAAGTTACCTTCATATGTGTGATTGGGCTCTTGTGTCAAAATAACATGAGATCTGTTGTACCTACAACAAATGGCGACTAGCTGGAAGAACCAGTTATCTCTACAAAACAATAACCCTTTTCCAATCAAACCTGACAGCGACTAAATGATTAACTCCCAAGAAATGTTAACACATAAATGTAACCAACCAAGAATTATCAAAATTATTAATGCACTTTCATCCATGGCCATGTTAAAGGATGAAACTTTGATTCAAATGTCATTGGAGGATCAGGATCATTTGAACTCAGGCTAACATAGGAATGTAGTTTAAGGTTGAACCTAGGGTCAGAGCTTTACCACTTTGGGTTTTCACACAAGGGCCACTGAAACAACTATTTGTTCCTTCCCCTTATTTTTTTATTTCTTTTTTTTTTCTTTTTTTTTCTTATATATATATATTTTATAAGAAATGACAAGATTGTAATGACATAGGACCAGTGCCCCATGTTCTGGTGATCAGTGCCATTCACAAACCTGAGCTGGAAACTGAACAAGTCGGATCGGTAAGGAGACCTCTTGTCTTCAAGCTATATGTCCGAAAGCAACCACCATGGATTGGTTACCATATGGTGATAGTTTCAGTCCAAAATCAAGCCTATGATCATAGTGAGGCTGGCCTTATATAGGACCCCCTCGTCCTGATGCACAATGCTTTCTTATTTGGGGATGGCTGGGTTTTATTTTGCACATGAATTACAAGACACTATCATGGCTTGGTGTCCATATGTAGGCAACGTTACTCATTGATGCTCTGTAGATCATGAATGAGTCGACCTGTGATAGTATCTCCCATCTTCTAGAGAACTGGAAGCCATCTCCCCATATCAAATGACAAATATGTCATTCCACTGAGCACCTACGAACCTAATGAGCTAGCTCGTGATGAGACCCCTCATCTTGTAATCCACATGATAAAATATATGGCCAGAATTAAATCCCAAAGAATAAGACTGATGAGGCTATGAAGATTTGCCACAATGCTCTAATGAGACCTCAGAAAGGATTAACCTTTTCCTCCACAACTATCATCATCAAAGTAGGGCATGGAGAATATATTAACCTGGATGAGGGGGCATTAATACAAAATTTTGCAAATGTGGTTATCATTCAGATATAACAGATCCTGATACAAGTTAGAAAAGATAGAAACTGACAAATTTGTTTCGGTTGATAATATTGAATAGTGAGAAAAACTGTTTGGTCATTATTGCCAAGGGTGTAGATATTACCAACCATTACCAATATCAAGAAAACATTCAGAAAATAAAAGGAAAATAACACACCAAACCTATATACAGGATTGAACCAACCTTTTCAAACAAAGTACTTCTTGAGTAGGAAAAAATTCACTGGATAGGTGTCAATGACCCCTTCTAGTGTTTGTAATCGAACCGTACTAGGACCAATATTTTCTATAACAATGAATGGTCCTAGCCAAAGTCACTGCAACTTGGTGTACTCTTTGATGTCCTTGTGTTGTTTGTCCCATATCAACATTAAATCTCCCACTGAGAAGTCTTTGTATGATGAAGACCTCTTGTCAAACCATTTCTTAACCAACTGTTGATGTTGGTAGAATTTATTCTTGGCTTTCTCTCTATCCTCTTCTAGCTTGAGCAGAAAATCAAGCCTCTGCTGTAATGGAGAAAAGCCACTCTCTTGGATGGATTGGGCCAACTGTAATGAAGGGATGGTGAGATTAGCTGACAGGACAACTTCCTTTCCATAAACAAGGCAATATTGGAAGTTACCAAGGGCTGCCTTTGGCCTGATTCCATCTGCCCAAAGAGCATAATAAAGTTGGACGTGCCAGTTTTTATGATGCAAAGCCACTATTTTTTTTAGAATGCTTATCAAGTTTTTGTTTGAGTATTCTACAAGTGCATTTCCCTGAGAATAGTAATTAATAAAAAACTTAAGCTTGATACCCTTTTCAAGGGCGTAGCTAGTTAGGTCAATGGATTGGAAGTATGAGGCATTGTAAAAAACAAGATATTCGGGGGTGCCAAACCTGGTGATTATCTTATTTTCAAGAAAGGAAATTACCTGTTTTGTGTTACATAGTCTTAAAGGGAATGATTCGACCCACCTCGTGAAATATTCAGTGGTTGTCAAGATATATTTATAATGTAGTGAGGATACGAGGTTGATGGGTCTGAAGAAATCCAACCCCCACTGCTGAAATGGGAATTGGACTGCTACTGGCTACAAGGGGTAAGCAGGCTTCTGAACTTTGCCAACGCACTTCTGGTAAGGCTCACACTTTCTGACAACTGAATGGGCATCTCTGAATAGGGTAGGCCAATAGTATCTTGTCTTAATGATTTTATGAGTCGTTAAATTACCTGAGAAGTGTCCACCTGCAGGTCCTGCATGAAATTGAAATAGGAAATCATCAGTCTGATCTTTTTCCAGGCATCTAAGAAACACTCCATCATAATTATTCCTAAACAGAACATCATCAATAAGTTGATAAGGGACTGATTTCAGCCTTAATGCTCTACGTTTTTTGGGATCTAGGGTTTCAGGAGCAAACCCATTATGAAGAAATAGTTTGATGTGATCATACCATTCAAATTTTACAGTTTCAAGTGCATTAACAAAAACTATAGGAGTAGCCTCTTCTTGTTCCCAATCAGTTTTCTGATTTTTAGGGTCATTTGACTGGGCAGTGAGATGACACAAACCTTGTCCTCTGACAATCTTTGCAGGCTTGATCTCCAGGTCATATTCTTGAAGGGCGGTCATCTAGTGAGCTCTCTTTTCTCCCAGCTCCTTTTGGACGAGGACAGTGCAAATTGCTGCATAAGGGACAATCACCTTAGTCCTTGACTTCAAAATATAAGGCTTGTAATGTTTTACTGATTTATATACTCTGTAGGCCTGTTTTTCAACCTGGGATTAATTGAGTTCGGATCCTTTGAATGTAGAACTCATCAAGTAAATGGGGATCTCGACATCCTTATGATTTTTCTGTTTTAGGACAGCTGCATAAGAAAAGTCAGTAGCAAACATATACAATATAATGTCTTTACTGAAATTTGGGGACATGAGAGCAGGTGCTTCTGCTATGGATTTTTGAATTTGAGTAAATTCATTTTTTTGTTCATCGGACCACTTAAATGGTACATCCTTTTGACTAAAAATTGCAGGAGTTTAACCACTTGAGCAAAATTTGGAATGAATCTTCGAACAAAATTAATCTTACCCAAGAATGACTACATTTCCTTTCGAGAGTTAGGAAGGCCGATCTTGGAGATTGCTTCAGCGCGTTCTGGATTGATGATCATACCTTCCTTTGAGACTACGAAACCCAACAACTTACCTTCTGTTACTACAAAGATGGACTTCTTGGGATTGAGGGAGATGCCAAATTTCCTGCACCTTTTGAATACCTGTTTTAAAGCAGACAAATGATCCTGTCATTTTTTAGAGTAAATGGTAACATCATCTAGGTAGACAATGAAAGAATTGTGGATCAATCCCCTAAAAGCTATGTCCATTGCTCTCTAAAACGTGGCTCCTGTGGTTATTATTCCAAACATCATTCGTCTGTATGCGAATGTTCCCCAAGGGGTCCGGAAAGTAGTCTTAAGTTGATCGTTGTGTGCAACCAGGACTTGGTTGTAACCAGAAAAGCCATCTAGCAGCAAAAACATCTCCAATCCGGATACCTTCTGTAGGTTTTGATCCATTGGAGGATCAGGATAGTTGTCTTTCTCGGAGGCTCGATTGAGATTCCTAAAGTCTAAGCAGAGTCTAATTTCCCCATTCTTCTTACGAACAGGAACCAAAGTAGCTATCCACTGCATGTGCCTGATGGGAATATGATCCTGGCCGAGAGCATCTTATCGAGTTCTTTCTTGACAGAAGGCTCCATACTAGGGTGCATTTTCCTCAATTTCTGTTGATAAGGTTTTACCTCAGGTTTCATGGGTATGTTATGATGCATGACGGTAGTATCGAAAGTCTCGAGTTCATTATATGTCTACATAAAGAAGTCTTTAAATTCCCTACATATTTTGATAAAACTTCTTCTTTCGTCACGGGAACAATGTATTCCAATATTGATAAATCGAGGCTCATGCTATGTTCCCAAGTTGATAGGGGTGTGATTCAGGGTTGAGATTTGAGTCTTGTAGTTGATGGTGTGTCTGAATTTATCTTGTAAATCATAGAAATTCTCCATACTGATGATAGACTTGGGGATGAGGTTGGAAGGATCAGATAAAGACTTCTCATGATTAGCTTCATCAATAGCCATACCCTCGAAGGTTTTTTGGGCTAACAGAAAGTCAAGTATTTGATGGTCATCATCAAACACCTTCCAACTTGTGACATTGTTGGGTATAGAGGGTCTGTACATCAATTCGATAGAGAAGGTTTGTGGAGACAAGCCTTCAAGTAGGACTAGTCTAGACGCAGTATTGGCTAATAGATCTACGTCAAAGTTCTGTGATCTAGGAACATATTTAATATTAAATGCTCAGAAAGAATTAGTCATATCTCGAATTAATATTTGGTAATTAACTGGATGTGGAGATAGACAATGTATCTAATTCCATTTATCTTTCACAATTATTTTAGAGTCTCCTACACATTCAATTGCTTTCTCTCCCATATCAATAGATTTCCTGAGTCCTTGGACTAACGCCTCGTACTCAGCCACGTTATTGGTACATTCAAATTCCAACCTGCATGCAATCATCATTTTGATCCCTTTAGGATCAATAAGTACACATCCTGCGCCTGCTCCCTCCTTTGACCCAGAGCCATCAAAAAACAAAGTCCAAACTATAGGATCAATTCTGAAATTGGTATTTACATTCTATACATTATGAACAATAGTGCTAGAGAATGGGACATATGTAAGATGAGTTATTTGAGAGTGTTTCTGCTCATTCTCTGCTAGTGCGACATCAACATGAAAGTCTCCAAATAAAGTATCAAATGTGAAATGTTAAATTTGATTGTTAAAGGAGACAAATTCGTTGGAACCATCGAGATCAGTTACAGTTTGTTTCATGAATGGTTCCCTGTCAACTTTGAGCTAGAGGAAACCACAAGTGAGACCAATCAGTAGTAAAGTAACCTTTAAGTTTCTCTGACCAATATCGACTCAGCCACATACCACAAGTCTCTAGAATATCTGCAATCACAATATCAATAGTTTAATGAATCTGAGGATATGCAGATAATTTGAGAAGAACAATCCTCATCCTCCCTACAACTTTCACCTTGGATATATCTAATTGCACAATTTGAATAGGATAGGTTTCCTAGGTGGTATTTAGTTTCTTACACACAGAAAGGGGCATAACATTGGATGAAGCACCTAAGTCTACCATACAGTTATGCACATTCCTGTTAAATATTTCAAAGGTGAGTAAGAAGGGAGGAGTGCCCTTGCTTTCTCAGTTTTGGATGGTTTGGTCGGGGAGAAGAATCAAAATTATTATTTTGAGCTTCTCGGGGTTGTTTTATGATCATGCTTTTTGGTAAGGAATCCCTTATGAAAGGGATTTTGAGAAGATAAAATAAAGATATGTTTTCTTTGACTCTTTTAAGGTCCTTGGCCAAGTTGTATTCTGGCTTAGAGATGAGGGTGTCCTTTTGAGTTTCAATCTTACCTTTTCTAGGGGTCTGTGTCGGAGGAGATGATTCTTGTGGAGGTGTCCCTTTAGAACTGGTATTGTGTGTATGTTGTAGGTTAAAAACCATGTCAAGTTCTTCTTCTTCTTCTTTCGAAAAGAAGCTCACAGAGCTGACTTGCTGATCATCTTCCTCTTCCTCTTGGGGAGGTTTTGAATCTTGATTGGACGGATCTTTGGAGGGTTTGGGAATGTCTAGTGTTCTTGCAGCTAAGGCTTTCAAGATAGAGAATATCTCTTTTGAAGTGAACCCCTTGCTGGGATTTGGAGGTGGTGGATTCTGAGGAGGTTGATTTGGCCTTCTAAAAGGTGTCATGTTGAATCTTTATTGTTTGATTGATTTTCATTGCTTTTCTTATTGAGATCTACCATCTTGTTAGACGTTCTTTGAAGGAACTTCTTCACTTCAGTCATATTGAACAGATCTTGACTGGTAGCAGCACGTTTAGGGGAATTGTCACTTTTCCTGCATGAGGTAGATGCTTGCTCATATGTGGTGTCACGGTTGTCTTTGAGATAGAACATGTCCCTATCGAATTGTATGGATTCGGAGAAGGAGTCTTGCAAGGACTCTTTGCGATCCCTTTTGACCCACATGGCTATTTAGGTCGGGAGACCCTTAATATAGTATGCTACCAGTAATTCCTCAATAGGAGTACCTTAATTGGGATCCTATTCTTTAAATATGAAAACCGATGATTATAATATTTGACTCTTTCTTTACCCTTAGTCTGCATGGAAGAGAGCTCTATGACTAATTCCTCTGGGGTCTTGTCATCCCCAAAATTTTGAGTGAAGATTTTAGAAAACACATCCCATGACGGGATGGAGCTAGATTCTAAGGAAAATTACTAGGGAGATGCTTTTCCCTCAAACGTATAAGGGAACAGTCTGCAAACCACGTCTTCATGTATGACGTTCCTTAGTCTAATGGCTTACATGAAGGATTTGATGTGGTCATCCACAGGTATTTTGTCATCTAGATTAAATTTTGGAAGCCACTTCTTAGGATTTTTAGGTAACCTATGTTGGTCACCTAAGACAGACACGACATCCCCATCTAACCATGGCCTATTGTGATGTTCATAAACCATAGGGATAGATTCTGCTCAGGAATCTAAAGATTCAGAATCCTGAAGATTCAGAATCCTGAAGATTCGTTTGAGGAAGATGAAGAAGAGGGGGGAGATGGGGGTGGTCCTCCTGCTCGGATGCTATGTCGAGGAGTTGCTGAATCCCGAAAAAGGGAACCAAGATCAAAACCAGGAGTAGATGGTTCGCTGAAAAGGTCACAATGTCTTTCAGGATTTTGGTCATCTGGACTTAGACTATCTTGATTATCGTTTTGGGGAGGATCCTGGGTGGGATTTTCTTCAGTGAATCGCCTTCGGATCTCAGCAACATTGTGGGAATTACCCTTCAATAGTTGTTCAACTATGATGGGTACTAGGATGGGTGATACAAGAATGTATTTGTCTGAATGGGTAGTATGTTCTTGTCCAAGGATAACAGGGACTGTAGCAGGTATTTCTCCCTTGCTAAAGGGTTGGAATGGCTACCTTCCATCTATAGGATGGAAGGATAGGTTCCTGTATGGAAATGCAGAGAAGAAAAACATAAATGAGGCTGAACAGTAGTGAAAAATCAAATGGAGAACCCCTCTGCAAACAATGTTAGGGTTCCGCTCCAATAAACTGCAAAAACATATTAGAAAACTTGCAAAGAGAAAATGAAAACCTACAAACAAGCAATTGATTAGATAAAAGAAAATACACAAAAGAAAATACACATGTATACCTTCTCTTTGGTGCAATCGGCCACCATGCCTTGGCTGGAAGAAGCACCTCTCTCTCCCTCTTGGCAATGAAGGAGCTATGGCTCAATGGGAGAATGAATGGATGAGAGGGGGACATGGGTGGCTTGAGAGACAAAGGGTCTCAAGGCATCCATGGGAAGCATAATAGTATACAAGGGAGGAATGTTTTGAGAGTGACCCCCACCCCTCTATTTATAGCATTTTTAGGGTTCTAAGCCCTTGTTTAGGGCTTTAGCCCCTTTTTTGGCTTTTAACCCCTTTCGCCCCAACTTTAGGTCCTTTTAGGGTTTTAGGCTCATTTGAGGGGTTTTGGCCCCTTTTGGAGGCTTTAGAACCTAGGAGAGTTATTTAGGCTCCTTTTTGGGTTTTTTAAGCCCTTTTACTCATTTTTAAGCCTTTTTTAGGGTGTGGGGGTCTAATGGGGTGATACGAAGGTCGTGCATGGGTGTCCTTGGGTGGTGTAGGCCATGTAGAGTTGAGTGATGGATTTTTTAGGTTAACAGATTGCCCCATGATGTGTGAGGGATGAAGCTCATCGTATGGCCAACAGACATCATAGGATTTGCTGCAGAGAGGTGGTGCTTCCGGGGCTAGGGCATGGTGGCTTTTGGTTTTTGTATTAATATGGTTCCCATCAATGGGTGAGATACAAATAATGTGTGACATGTATATGGACGAGGAGGGCATCCCCATGCTCGTGACAATGTCAAAAGAATAATGTGATCTATTCTCTAGAATACAAGAGCAAATCAAATACAACTGATGATATAATAATGGTTGCCTCAATTAGAGGTTGAATACAACACTGATCTGAAGAAACGCTACATTGGACCTGTGGCATTCTCATGGAATGCTATATCTTCATGACTGATAGCTTATTGGATTTGGAACGGTACATAGCTGTATGGACTCACTGATGGAAATTCAGAGTCTCTGTGGTACAAGTATGATGCATCAAGCATGAATCTATATAGAAGTTCTGCTGGGGCTTCTGAACACTGTCTCCAACGCAACCCAGAAATCATAGGGGACATAACCTATTTAGGTCCCTCGAATAGACTCATCAATGTGCTAGATCCAGGTGACATCTGGGTTCTTCGACAAAATACTGTACGGACCATTACCCTGTACGAATCTCAACGGTGCGATGATGTAGTTGGAGTCAATGGTGCGATGATGTAGCTGATGTGTTGACTAAGCCATTTGCTAGGGTGAATCTCAATGGTGTGATGATGTACATGCATGGGATAGATCACGGCAGAGGCACGCGAGTCGGTGCAGTAGAGGCACACAAACCGAGGTGGCTCTCGAATAGAGTTCAAGAGAGATGTGTGTGAGTTTTGGTGGATGGAATTGACTACATGTGATGTCAGTGCAAGTCTGGAGGTAGTTATACGCCAAATACATGCAAAATAAATAATTTGTCTTCTAGACAATGGTCCAGAGATCTGCATAAGGTGCGGTGGACGAAGTAGATGGCCATATGCTAAACTAAAAATGATGTTCCTTAACGAGCGGTGGTTGAAAAACCCGCATGATTAGTGGTAGGAAATATTGATACAAGTATAGGTCCGCAGACACTTGTATCACCATGATGTGGCTCGTAAATCGAGGTAAATTTCAGGAAGCGGTCCTGAAATTTGTTTTTTTAAACATAAGGAGATGGAAATTTGGGCCCGGAGGTGTGAGGGGTGTCTCGAACAGGTTCCGGGTGACTTTGAATTAGCAACTGATGGTGCTTCCCCTAACTTATGCTAAAAAACATTAAAAAACAAGAAAGGGAAAAAACTACGCTATAAGGGACTCATAGTGGTTATATCAGGAATAGACTCTCTTGAGGTGGAGCCCACTGCGCGGTTTCTTCAAGAGTCGACCATTTGAGTCAGCAAAGAGGTATGCCCCCTTGCTAAGATCAAGGTCATTGGCAAGGTGGGGTGACAAAATCTGGTCTTTTATGGGAAGAACTGATTCCACATTATGGTTTAAAGGGAATGGGGTAAAACCGAAGGCGATCTTACATATATCGTCGTCATCGCGTAAGTGGTGCTGGGATAGATCAGGTGGATCTTCCACAGCTGACGAGACGGAAGGAAAACTGGTGCTAGCAATCATGTAAATGGTATTGGTTGTGTTTTTTATGGCCTTTCCCCCAGTCTTTGTTGGAGGAAGAGGGGCAGGCCTGCAGATAGGATGAGTCTTTGATGGACCTCGAGGTAGGTGCAACATCATCTCAATTGCATGGACATGAGTCAACACATCCTGGGGCCTTAGAGGTAGGGTAGGTGGTTCAAGGTACCACATAGGATCTCCCAGTGTGAAATCCTGTAGATTGCGGGTTGCCAAGACAGACTTACTCACGATCTCGGATGGTAGGAGAAGGAAAATGTTGATCAAGAATGAACCATACTATTTCCCTGGTAACTGAGGTTGAGGTTGCAACTGAGGTCGCAGTTGCGGATGGAGCTGCAATTACAAAAACAATGGAAGAGACAGGTCTAATGGACCATTGGTGGTGGTGGAGATAAGAGGGTTGGTAAAACTGGACATCATGTAAATGGACATGGTGTCCAAAGAAGGAGGTGGGGGGTGAACTTATTCGATCAGAGTGATCTCTGATTCAAGGGAATTTTGTCAAAGATCGGCTAAAGCGATTCAGAATTTGGGCAAGTCCTGACAGTGGTGAGAATAGTGTCCATACTAAACCGCAAAGGGTGTAAGCATGGTTTGTTCTCAATTCCTTGTTTCTCACTATTGGCGCAATTGGAATTTCAACCACAGGGAGGTTTTTGGTTGTATCCATGGCATCCAAATGTGCACGGATCATTGGAATTTTAGGGAAGTTTTGAGTTGGATGGCCCTGTTCTTCACAGACAGTGCAAGGTAGGATTTGTCACAGTTTTGCGGTAGCTTTCACATTATTACCCCTGGCCCTTTTTGGGTGGTGCGGCGCAGGTGCAGTGGTTGGTTTTGGCAGGCCTGGTGGAGGATGAGACTCAATCGTAATGGGTTGTACGGGGGTTAAGACTACCTGGAGCATTGGTGGTTGAGATGGTGGATCAAGATACTACACGAGAATTCCCAATGTAAAGTTGGGTAGGCTTAGGGTGGCCATTACTGGCTTGCTCATGACACCAGGCGGGGGAAAAAGGAAGGGAATTGTATGAACTGAAGAGGAGCCCGAATAACTCCATGATGGTTGTATGTGGGGGTAAGGTTATGGTTGCGGCTGTGCATAATGCTATGGCTATAGATGATGTTGCGGATGCTGTTGATGTTGCGGCCACTGCTATTGTTGCGGCCGTTGTTGATGTTGCGGCTGCGGACGGTGTTGTGGTTGCGGTTGGGGCTATGGCTACGGTTGTTGTTTGGGTGCAGTGGTGATGGATGAGAACATGCACAAGTTCGCTGTCTCATTTGGTGTCATTGGTGGTGACACTAGGGGGAAAGGAGCCATCATGGTGGGATCAAAAAAAAACCTAGGGCCCACATTCAACAATGGAGAGGCTGGTATGTTGTCAACCATGGTGTTTATTGCAAGGACAACATTGGCGTGTGTGATCGTCCCTTGCGGATCAATAGTGTTGATGGTAGGGATAATGTTGGCGGGTTTCGTTAACCCTTGTGGATCATGATAAGTGAGTTGATCAACTATCACGATCTTCCCTTCGTGGGGGAACATCATGAGACAGAAGACGATTGATGCGACCGCTCTCATGGCATACATATAACTTATTTCGAGGAGAAGGTTATAGTCCAATTAAGCATTGACAACCTCTATGTCGATCAGAACTGTCTTCCCATCTAATGTGATGGGGACATGGGGGAGGATTCCTTGGGATTTAGTGGGATGGCCATCATAAGCCCGCATATTTTTGGAGGATGGTTGCAAAATTGGGGATCCAAGTTTCTGCCAGACTAGGGTAGACATAACGCATGTAGATTTCCGCTGCATTGGGCACGTTTTGAGTACCTTAAGAGCGAACATGGCGGTTGGTGTTTGGGCCAAATCATCCATAATGTTGTAGGTGACAGCAGCTCTAGCCGTGGCGTTATTGGCAACCCGACGTATGGGGGGGCGTGGGAAAGGTGTTAACTGAGGAGGTGCATTAACCGATTTGGATGTAGATGTCACTGATGTGTCAACAGGTTTGGTGTTGGTTACGTATTGATTTCATCTGGTCTGTAGGTTGACCTCTTCAGTTGTCATAGCTAGCAAGTGGTGGACACCTATTTCAGTCATGGGAGGTGCCCCCGGAGCATTGGGATTAGGTTGGGAGGGGGTGTAGTTGCTATCAACCCTTGGAATGGTAGTGGGTTTTGGATCACCATGGTAGAAGGTCCTTGTGGTGCTGGGTTGTGTTGGGATTGGTCCATTGTGTTGGTGGCATGTTGAACCTCATTCTGTACGGCCTGCTTAGCATGAACCATGAAGGGACATTCAAACGTGTAGTGCCTGTAGACCTCACAGAGTGTGCATGGTTGGTTTGTATGCAACGAGGCGTTACATCTTGGTGCATTTGGTCATGGAGGATTTTGGGCTGGCCAGTTGGCTGCAGCATTGTTGGGAGGGTTTGGTTGTTGACCGCCTCCCTGCAGTTGATTATTGGCTTGGTTTCAGGGTCGGTTGTTTCTAGATTTCCCTTGTTGGTTATTGGGTGCTGGATGGTTGGGACGGTTTTGTTTCGTAAACACCTATCCCAACGGAGTAGGTGGAGCAGGGGCAGGGGATTGAACCACTTCCATTGGTGGTGCATAATAAATTTTGGTGGGTGGTGTTAGCACTCAGAATGTACCCAGGTTGTAAAGGTAAATCCCAAAGGTAACAACAAAAACCACTTTAGAAAGAAACTAGTTTTTCTTCCAGAGAGCGATCTCTCAATACAGATTTAACAAGACCAGATATAAACCAACATTCAAAGATTTGTATAGGTGGTTGAAACAACACATAACCATTGGGCAATGGAGTCACACATACACAAAAATATCACAAAGACATATACATGAGATTTATCAAAGGCAAGGTAACCATTTCATCACAGTCATTCGTTTGGTTCAGGTGAAACAGAAGAGATAATGAACAGCCCATTAATACAGAGCATCAAATATGAGTTCTATATTAACTTTAGTAGAAGAATGTATAAAATATTCAAAACGATGATCAGAGCATAAACATTATGAATTCTAATCATTCAACACTGTGTTTCAGAAATGAAGAAAACAGAATGGAGTGTTACACTGGAAAACACAATCACATAAGGAAACAAATACAAACTGTAATGTAAATGACACATGAAACTCTGATAATTCTTATGCATTCGCTCTGTTATTCAAAAATATATGTCTTCAAAATCATTCCACAACCCGATGGGTTCCAACCCCCATCACATAAAATAGATGCGCTTATATACATAAAATGATTCATCTTCCAAGAAGATTTATAACTGAATAACTGCTTATACAAATTTTGGTAACTGTATTCCTAACTCCTAGGAATAAACTACAGCTTCAATCCTAACAGATCATTAAGTTAAAATCAACTTGACAACATGTCCTCGTCCAAGTAGCTCCTTAGCACGCAACACCTGTCTTCATGAGTGAAGGATGTACTTCGTTTTCCCATATAGCTGGCCATGAGTTCCTCTTTGGACTTGAATCTTGCACTTGATTATGAACTATATACACTTTTAAAAGAAAACTGATTTACCTGTACAGATTTTGTTGGAACTAAAGCAACTCTCTTTAAATCTTCTGAAATCTCTTCACTTAAAACTCCAACTTGAAACAATTTTGCCTTTTTGTGTGACCCATCTTCATCCACTTCCATGCTTTCAATTTCAGACAGACTCCTCTTAATCAAAATATTAGGACTCTCCGTCACTTGAGATGTTGTAACTGGTATAACACTTGCACTTTCATTAGATCTTGGAATTTCCGTAAAATGAGACAAATTGGCTGTCTCGCTCAGGCCTTCAATAACTTGGTGGTCAAATGGATTGTTTTTGTTTGCTTGCTTCCTCAGGGAAATTACATGATGGGGATCATAATTTACCCTTGGCTCTTTTTGAAATTCCATGCTTCCCAACATTTTTTCTATAAACACCAGGGCACCTTTACTTTTGAAAATAAAAGAACCAACTTTGAGGGGGAATTTGATATTTGAAGATTTTTTTGAAGGCCCCAAAATATTCTTCCTCTGAATGCAATCTTTGCCTCATAAACTCTAATGCAAAAATTCTGGGAGTGAGGAAAGCAGGTAACTTATATGGTTCCCCAGTAAATCCATATATCCTCTAAACAGTGGAATCCTTGAACAGAAACCAATATCCGACTCGATCTTTAGGTGAGGGATGCATCATGCATTTCATCTCTTCTAAGACCCGGGGTAACACTTCATCAAATAACATCCTATAAATCTCTGACATAATTGAATTGGAAAATTCAAACATGCTGATTTGCTTGGGAAAATCTGGAGAAAACATAGTGCTTAAAAACTGTAATTCGGCGACGTTTGAACATAGAAACATGTTCAACAAATAAGTCTGAAACTTGAAGAATCTGACCTTTGGGAATTCACTCAATTGAAGATGTATCGTTTCTGCCAAGTATTCATCTAGATTGAATACAGGAATTGACTGAGACTCAGAACCTAATGAACTTATTTTTAATAGAAAACCCAAGATGACTTCATTTACGTGACAATCATCATCAAGACCCGAGATTTGACAGACTAAGGACACCACTAATTGAACTTCATCTTTAAAAATAAAAACATGGTATTGCAGGAAAAGACCATCTAATGACTGACCCTCTTTCAAGACACTGGACAGGAATTTGCAACTAACTTCGGTTCCACAATTTTTGTACAATTCAACAAGAATGGCCTCGTTTACAGGTTCACGACTGTCAGGGTAACTGTCGGGCAAGTTTAGGTTTTCACGGATGACCTTGGCATTAATTTGACAGAGTATCCTAGACGTAGAATTACTTACAATTATTCTATGAGAAGGGGAATAATTAACTGCGCACCATTCTGCGAATTCGGGAAAATGTAGGGTTTGCTCGACAACAAAATAATATGAAAATGATGTACAAACATTCAGGACATCGTTACCCTATGAATTGTATTGCCACAACCTCTCTTTACTAACTGATACACTTCCTATGGACAGGAAAGGGTCGCACACCCCTATGTCCCTATCAACCAAATAGTCTTCTCTGTCATCCAAAATACGACCAAACCCTTCCAAATCTTTTCCTTGGTCCATAATTCAGTTGATAATGGTAATTATATGGATGAATTATGGGCGTTTGAGCCTTACCTCTTACTGTGGCTGCGTGTGTTCGAAATTGACTATAGAGGTTGACGAGCACACAAGTCCTTTTCATTCGTCCGACGCCAATAAAATAATCTTTGAGCAAGTCAACTTTGTTTATATAGGACCCCACTCCGGAGGCCCCCTTTTGGCGGTTTCCACCAAACCGCTTTGGCCTCCGGAATGCACCACGATCAACCACATGTACAGTGGTTTCTATTCTGCTACCGCCCTTTACCTGAAAATACTACGCAACTTCCCACTCTGGATGCACCCACAATCGTCGATGTAATTCCCCTTTATTTCCCAGTCGTTGGATCAAGCAACACGTACCCAATTCCGTGGGGTTCCTTTGTTTTATCAAGCATGCAGGTTCACAAGGTGGAGTTCACAACGACCGTAGATTTCATCAAGCTAGATCGACGACTGTTGATCTCTATATTTCATCGAACACCCACATGTACCTATTCTTCTCGCATCTTTATATAGTGGACACATTATAGGCTGTAGATCTTTATCACTTTGCTTTACACCATTGGATCCCGTGAGAAACTAGCGTTTACTTTCCCTTCATCATACTCTTATACTATAACATTTAACCAAAGTTTGACAAGTAACTATTATTTCTTCTTCACCATGGTTTTTCGTTCCTCTGTTAAGTAACGGTGTTAACAACTGGCTCCATCTAGGGATGATATCCTCCCTGTGAGGTATCAAAGAACTCGTAGACCAGGTGCCTGACTTTAATATATCACAATAACTTCTAGAAAACTCCTCTTTTGTTTTTCGTAGATATATTGTTTTTGTTTTTAGAAAGGAATAGTACGCCTCCTGAATCTTAGGGCCTTCACTGCGGGATTCAATTACATTCGGCTTACCATTCATGTTGACTTTGTAAACAAAAATAAGTATTTACAGGCTATAATACAAACTTTACCTTCCTCCTTAGGACAGGTAATGTTTCAGATACCTTCCATTGACAGGGTTACTATCCAGAGGAACCCTGTTTGGATATTCTAGCAGAAATGCATTTTTCCCTCTATAACCAGCAACAACATAAGGACCTACCCACATATGATCAAATTTCCCATGTTTGTCTTCTTTAGGAGCATCCCACTTCAAGACCAAATCATCGATCTGAAATTGTTCTTCTTTCATTCTTCTGTCAAAAGTACTTTTCATTTTTTCTGGATGTAACTGCACCTTGTCATAAGCCTTATTTCTTTGTTCTTCCAACTCAATAATCTGATTTATTCTCCTTTGCATGTGATTTGGTTCTTCTTGCTGATCTTGAAAATATATCATAACTGGAACACCTAGCGACGCTGGAAAAACCACTTCAGTTCCATACACCAGTTGGAACGGAGACATGCCAATCACCCTTTTGGTACTAATCCTATCAGCCCATAGAGCATACTTGAGATTGGTGTGTCAGGACCTTTTATTATCCTCTAACAGCTTCCTGATGATCCTTACTAAGCTTTTATTTGAAGATTCAGCTAACCCATTTCCCTGCGGATAATAGGCAGTTGAATGATTGAGGCTTATATGATACTTGTGACAGAAATCAATCATTTTCCTGGATTTGAATGCAGCTTCATTGTCTGTTACCATTCTTCTGGGGCATCTGAATCGAGCCAATATATTTTCCTCAAGAAACTCCATGATTACAGTTTCGGTGGCTCTTCTGGTGGGGATAGCTTCAATCCATTTTGTAAAATAATCTGTAGCTATAAGAATCCATTTGTGTTCCTGATGAATTGGGGTTTATTTCGCCAATAAAATCTAAACCCCACTGCTGGAAAGGAGCTTCTACTGTTATTGGATTCAAAGGGAGAGGAAGCACTTTCCTCTTTCCGTAAAAAATTTGGCATTGATGACACTTACTTGTTTCTTTATACACATCTGAAAATAATGTAGGCCAATAATAGCCTACTCTTAGAATTTTGTTTGTAGTCACTTTCCAAGAATGATGTCCTCCACAATCCCCCTTATGAAATTATTTGACTGTATGCTAAGCTTCATTTTCTAAAAGACAGTTTAGTAACACACCCCCGGGGTCCTTCCAATAAAGATACTGATTTAAAATACAAAACTTAGCATCTTTCAATTTTATGGATCGAGCCCTTGACTTACTCAATCCTTCTGGCGCTTGTAAATTTTGAAGGACATATACAATATCAGAATACCATGGAGACACTACAAAATCAGCCATTACTTCCACTTCTGTATCTAACTGATTAGCTTAGTGATATAGGAAATTAATTTGCAAGGCCTCACAATTTGAATTAGCCATCATTTTAGCTAATCCTTGTCCTTTAACCAACTTGGTGGGTTTGATTTCTATATCGTACTCCAACAATGTAGCAATCCATTTCGCTCTTCTGCCTTCTGGATCCGGTTGTGTCAGAATCACTTTTACCGCAGCAGTTGGAACATGTGCAATTATATGTGAATGAAGAATATACACTCTGAAATCCTTCAATGCTTTGACTAAGGCATAAGCTTGTTTCTCCATAATGTCATATTTTAACTCTCCATCCCTCAACATTTTCCTAAAAAATGCTATGGGTTGTTCCAAATTCTCATCATCTTTCTGTAATAGAACTGCTGCTATAGTATATTCTGAAGCGTATGAAAACACTGAGAAATATTTGGTAAAATATGGACTCACCAACACAGGGGCCTCTGATATGGCTTTCTTGATTTCCAAAAAAGACTTTCTAGCTTCTGCATTCCATTTTATCTCATGAGCCTTCTTCAACATATTTGTAATATTCATTAAGATCTCAGCAAAACTTGGCACAAACCTTCTCAAAAAATTTACCTTCCCCAAGAATGATTGTATCTCTTTTTTACTCTTGGGTTCACCTACTTTCAGAATGGCACTCACCCTTTCAGGATCAATTTTTATTCCATCTTTTGATATTATATGGCCCAACAACTTTCCTTCTTTCAATGCAAAATTAGACTTCTTTGGATTCAACGATATACCAAACTTCCTACACTTCATGAAAACTTTCTCTAAATGATGGAGATGTTCTCTGTCAGATTTTGAATAGACTGTGATATCATCCATGTAGATCACTACAAAATTCCTGATCTCCCCTGCAAAATCAATGTCCATAGCTCGCTGGAAAGTAGCTCCTGCATTCATTAAGCCAAAAGGAATCTTTGCATACATAAAAGTGCCCCAAGGTGTAGTAAAGGAATTTTTTTCTTGATCTTCAGGTAATACTTTGATCTGGTTATAGCCAGAAAAACCGTCCAACATTGAAATTCTTTCAGCTCCAACTACTTTCTGCAATATATGGTCCATCTTTGGTAGAGGATAATTATCCTTCATAGAGACTTTATTCAAGTTCTGGAAATCTATACACAGCCTGATTTCTCCGTTCTTTTTTCTAATAGGAACCAGGTTTGCAACCCACTTTGGAAACCTTAGAGTGACAATGATCTTGGCATCAAATAACTTTTTAATCTCCCTCTCAATAATAGGAAGCAACTTAGGGTTTATCCTTTTGAGCTTCTGCTTGAAAGGTTTCTCTCCAGGATTTATAGGAATAGTATGCTGTATGATAGATGTATCATACTCCTTAAGGTCTTCATAATTCCAAGAAAATACATCAGTGTATTTTTTCATTAATTTCACATATTCTTCCTTCCCCTTTTCAGGCAATTTCTTAGATAATTTTATAATCTTAGGATTCTCTTCAGTTCCAATATTCCTATCTTCAACAGCATTCTCAACAGGCTTTACTTTTGGATTTTTAGCAACATCATTCTAATCAAAAAGTTTTTCCAAAGGAATCAAACCTCTTGGTATGAAATTATTTTTTAATTGAATAATATCCTTACCTCCTAAGGTTCCCTTTAACTTTTCAACGCCTTCCTTTCCTTCATTAGGTCCCTCATCATCATCTTGAATACTCTCATCATTGTAATTTTCGGTGTCAATAGGAGTATTTACAAATTCCCTTGAGAGTTCTAAAAACCTTCTGATCTGCATGTCATCTTCAAATACCTGCCAATATTTAGAGTTATCTGGAATAGACGGTTTATTCACAATTTCCACCTGGTATTCCCTCTGACCAGCAATAGGGGTTTCAAATTTTCCAGCGGCTACAGCCAAAGAATCAGCTACCAAATTCTCATGTCTAGGAACTACCTGAATTGTATGCTCTGTAAAGAAGTTACCAAACATATCCCATACTTCATTTCTATAAGCCATCATCTGAGGATGCCTGGTTTGATAGCTCTCATTTACTTGATTTATCACCAATTCTGAATCTCCTAAAACCCTTATTCTTTGAGCTCCCAACTCTTTAAAAGCATGCAATCCCAGTAATAAAGCTTCATATTTTGCCACATTGTTTATGCATTCAAATTTTAATTTATATGATAAAGCTTTGAAATCCCGAATAGGATAAATTATATACACACCATCCCCGACACCTATTTTTGCAACAGATCCATCAAAGTACATAATCCACTGGCCCTCCATTTTTTGTTTCGCTTCCAAAGCATCTTGTTCCATCACTTCCTTTTCCTTATTTTCCTCAGACTTCTTCTGCGATGCCTCTTCTAAATCATGTGGGACAGCATCATTAAAGAAAATAGAATACCCCAAATCAGTATCAACAGCATATATGTGATGAATTTCAGGTTTATCTTGACTGCTTACTACATAAGGAGTTCTTTTTTCACTATATAATCTTCTGCTCCCATCTCGAATGGGAATTGTAGCATATGACATATCCATTTGTAAACTACCTTTCAACTTGGAAGTCCAAGATCTTGACAATAGTACCCCGAACTTAGGTGGAATATCTGCCACTACCACATCCATGACTATAGTTTTAGATGGCAATTTATTTAGGGTTACCACCATATCTTTAATCAAACCAAGGCATTTTACTCTTTTAGAATCAAATGAATACAAATCTTTATAAGGTCTTGTTACTTCCAATCCCAAACTCTCTACCACTCCTTTCGGCATTAGGTTATGTGATGCTCCTGAGTCTAGCATAGCATTGCGGACCACCTTATCATGCACATTTAAACTCAAAAAGAAAGGAGGGACTTCTTCACTTTCTAAATTTTCAACCTTTGACCCGAACGAAATAGCAAGATTATCATCATTCAACTCTAAAATGTTAGATTGCCATTCCCCTTGACTTTTGACCATTTTTGTGATAGTATTTCTGTATTCGGTGTTTCTCAATAACTCATTAAATGGAACAGATATTTTTAGCTTTGAAAGTTCATTTTGTAAATTAAAGCTAGAACCAATTCTTTCCACATCGATTGGAGCCACCTGCTTCATTATTTTATCCCTTTGTACATCATTTTCAACCTCTTTATTTACAAAAGACTCTTTTCGTAGTTCTTGTCCCCTTTCTACATTCAAAGAACTAGTGGAAGGTGGATTTGGGTTTGCCTTCCCTTTATTTATGAGAATTTTCCTGTTTCTCAATCTAATTTTCCTCTACGCATCATCCATAGTGTGTAAATAACTCCTTTGATAGTGCTCTGTCTCTTTTCCAAATTCTTCATCCCCTCCTTCTTGTTCGAACATGTTATGTTCTTCTTCAGTAAGATATATCTCTGAATCCTGCTCTCCAAAAATATGAATCTCATTTTCAGTGGGATCTTCTTCATCAGTGACATAATTTTCAGGAAAAGGTGGAAGGATATGTTGTTCCTCCTGATTTCTTGGATTTCTCAGGTCTCTCTGTCGGTTTTGGGGAGGAACAGGAGGATTCAGTCTCCTGAAATTAGGATTCCTAATTTGAGGATCATCATGTTCTCTATTGAACCCCCTATTGTCCATAGTTAATCTATCCATCAACTTTTCCATGGTTTTCAACATCATTTCAAAATTGACATCACTAGTAGAAGAAGAAGCAGAAGGCAAATTTTCTTCCTTTTTCCTCCTATCAATATCTCTATGTTTCATCTTCCCACTTGCCATCATATTTGCTTCTACTTCTAGAGCATCTGTAAACATGGCAACAAGAGTTGTTGATTTTCTCTCCCTTAATGAAAATGTGAAATCATTATCAAAATCTCCAGCATAGTGTAATTTGGCTACAGCCAAAGAAGGTTTTATATCCTCCGGAATGGAATTATAAGCCCTCATGAATCTGCTAGAAAATTCATGGACAGATTCGAAACCTCCTTTTTTGAGACTATTATAATGAGATAAGAGCTACAAAGGGTTCTGTTTATCATCCCACCTATCTAGAAATGCATTTTGGAAAGCCTAAAAATTCATTATAGACCCATTTGGAAAATCTTTAAACCATTTCTTTGCCTCGCCTGACAAACTTTGGGAAAATAACCGCAATTTAACATCTGGATAATCAACTTCTTCTAAGTCAATGAAATCTTCAAACTTGGCAACATGTTGTTTTGCGGTTATGTCACCTTCTCCATCAAATAAAGAAATTATTTGGGAATAATTCTGAGGAAGATCATGTAATAAAGTAGGCAAACGCAAGGGAGCAAATCTGGTTGCCATTGGTCTAGGTGGATTCACAGGAACTTAAGAGCTTTGAGTATTTTGGGAGGTAAATGTTTCAACTTTCGTGGTTTGTTGTAAATCTCTCCGGATCAAATACAACAAATAAGATTCTAACCTACGAGGATTAAACTCAGTATTCTTAAGGTCAAACTTAGATTTAGTTCTCAACAAACTCTTCTCAACAAACTCTTTCCAGCATTAACTTCCCATTCTAGATCAACATGAGAATCTTGAGATGATGATGCACCAAACAAAGGAAAACTTGAATTTTATTTATTTTTTCTTTTAAATAACTTTTCTAGGTATTCAAAAAATTTCAAGACTTCGGTATAAGAGTTACCTTGCATGTGTCTTCTCGAAGCTAGAATGACTCCTTGAGTTCTGTAAAACTCTTACAATGGAGTCGCCAAGGCAAATATACAACCTTTTCTACTGATAAAATTCCTGTTTGCCCACAAAAATCTTTCTTCAACTCTGTCGTTCTCCCAGGGCAGATATGCACTTTCGTTCCCCAGCAACGGCGCCAATTTTTTAGCACTCAGAATGTACCAAGGTTGTAAAGGTAAATCCCAAAGGAAACAGAAAAAACCACTTTAGAAAGAAACTGGTTTTTCTTCCAGAAAGGGATCTCTCAATACATATTTAACAAGACCAGATATAAACCAACATTCAAAGATTTGTATAGGTAGTTGAAACAACACATAACCATTGGGAAATGGAGTCACACATACACAAAAATATCACAAAGACATATACATGAGATTTATCGAAGGCAAGATAACCATTTCATCATAGTCATTCGTTTGGTTCAGGTGAAACAGAAGAGATAATGAACAACCCATTAATACAGAGCATCAAAGATGAGTTCTATATTAACTTTAGTAGAAGAATGTATAAAATATATGAAATGATGATCAGAGCATAAACATTATGAATTCTAATCATTCAACACTGTGTTTCAGAAATGAAGAAAACAGAATGGAGTGTTACACTGGAAAACACAATCACATAAGGAAAGAAATACAGACTGTAATGTAAATGACACATGAATCTCTGATAATTCTTATGCATTCGCTCTGTTATTCAAAAATATATGTCTTCAAAATCATTCCACAACCCGATGGGTTCCAACCCCCATCACATAAAATAGATGCACTTATATACATAAAATGATCCATCTTCCAAGAAGATTTATAACTGAATAACTGCTTAATCAAAGTCTGGTAACTGTATTCCTAACTCCTAGGAATAAACTACAGCTTCGATCCTAACAGATCATTAAGTTAAAATCAACTTGACAACATGTCCTCGTCCAAGTAGCTCCTTAGCGCGCAACACTTGTCCTCATGAGTGAAGGATGTACTTTGTTTTCCCATATAGCTGTCCATGAGTTCCTCTTTGGACTTGAAGCTTGGGCTTGATTCTAAACTATCTACACTTTTAAAAGAAAATTGATTTACATGTACAGATTTTGTTGGAACTAAAGAAACTCTCTTTAAATCTTTTGAAATCTCTTCACTCAAAACTCCACCAACTTGAAACAATTTTTCCTTTTTGTGTGACCCATCTTCATCCACTTCCATGCTTTCAATTTCAGACAGAATCCTCTTAATCAAAATATTAGGACTCTCCATCACTTGAGATGATGTAACTGGTATAACACTTGCACTTTCATCAGATCTTGGAATTTCTGTAAAATGAGACAAATTGGCTGTCTTGCTCAGGCCTTCAATAACTTGGTGGTCAAATGGCTTGTTTTTGTTTTCCTGCTTCCTCAGGGAAATTACATGATGGGGATCATAATTGACCCTTGGCTCTTTCTGAAATTCCATCCTTCCCAACAATTTTTCTATAAACACCAGGGCACCTTTACGTTTGAAAATAAAAGAACCAACTTTGAGGGGGAATTTGATATTTGAATATTTTTTTTGAAGGCCCCAAAATGTTCTTCCTCTGAATGCAATATTTTCCTCATAAACTCTAATGCAAAAATTCTGGGAGTGAGGAAAGCAGGTAACTTATATGGTTCCCCAGTAAATCCATATATCCTCAAAACAGTGGAATCCTTGAACAGAAACCAATCTCCGGCTTGATCTTCAGCTGATGGCTGCATCATGCATTTCAACTCTTCTAAGACCTGGGGTAACACTTCATCAAATAACATCCTGTAAATCTCTGACATGATTGAATTGGCAAATTCAAACATGTTGATTTACTTGGGAAAATATGGAGAAAACATAGTGCTTAAAAACTGTAATTCAGTGACATTTGAACATAGCAACATGTTCAACAAATAAGTCTGAAACTTGAAGAATCTGACCTTTGGGAATTCACTCAATTGAATATGTATTGTTTCCGCCAAGTATTCATCTAGATTGGATACAGGAATTGATTGAGACTCAGAACCTAATGAACTTATTTTTAATAGAAAACCCAGGATGACTTCATTTACGTGACAATCATCATCAAGACCTAAGATTCGACAGACTAAGGATACCACTAATTGAACTTCATCTTTAAAAATAAAAACATGGTATGGCAGGAAAACACCATCTAACGACTGACCCTCTTTCAAGACGCTAGACAGGAATTTTTAACGAACTTGGGTTCCACAATTTTTGTACAATTCAGCAAGAATGGCCTCGTTTACAGGTTCACGACTATCCGGGTAACTGTCGGGCAACTTTAGGTTTTCACGGATGACATTGGAATTAATTTGACAGAGTATCCTAGATGTAGACTTACTTACAATGATTCTCTGAGAAGGGGAATAATTAACTGCACACCATTCTGTGAATTCAGGAAAATGAAGGGTTTGCTCGACAGCAAAATAATATAAAAACGACTTACAAACATTCAGGACATCATTACCCTGTGAGTTGTATTGCCACAACCTCTCTTTACTGACTGATACACTTCCTATGGACAGGAAAGGGTCGCACACCCCTCTGTCCCTATCAACCAGATAGTCTTCTCTGTCATCCAAAATACGACCAAACCCTTCCAAATATTTTCCTTGGTCCATAATTCAATCGATAATGGTAATTAGATGGATGAATTATGGGTGTTTGAGCCTTACCTCTTACTGTGGCTGTGTGTGTTCGAAATTGACTGTAGAGGTTGACGAGCACACAGGTCCTTTTCATTCGTCTGGTTCCAATAAAATAATATTTGAGCAAGTCAACTTTGTTTATATAGGACCCAACTCCAGAGGCCCCCCTTTGGCGGTTTCCACCAAACCGCTTTGGCCTCTGGAATGCACCATGATCAACCACGTGTACAATGGTTTCTATTCCACTACTTCCCTTTACCTGCAACTACCACGCAACTTCCCAGTCCAGATCCACCCACGATCGTTGATGTAATTCCCCTTTATTTCCCAGCCGTTGGATCAAGCAACATGTACCCAATTCTGCGGGGTTCCTTTGTTTTATCAAACGTGCAGGTTCACAAGGCGGAGTTCACAATGACCGTAGATTTCGTCAAGCTATATCGACGACCATTGATCTCTATATTTCATCGAACACCCGCATGTACCTATTCTTCTCGCATATTTATATAGCGGACACATTATAGGCCGTAGATATTTATCACTTCACTTTACACCGTTGGATCCTGTGAGAAACTAGCGTTTACTTTCCCTTCGTCATACTCTTATACTATAACATTTAACCAAAGTTTGACAAGTAACTATTATATCTTATTCACCATGGTTTTTCATTCCTCTGCTAAGTAACGGTGTTAACAGGTGGCGGTGCCACAAATGTGGGAATTTGCCCCGCGTATTGTTGTGTCTACCTTGCCAAGGCATGAGCCTACTACGATGGTGTAGGTTGTGCGTAAGAAGTTGTTGCTCCAGACCGGGACATCATTCTTGCATAGTCGAGAGTTTTGTTTTGGTAGGCAACACTAGCAATGTTGCTTGGTTGTGGTGGAACTGCAGGTGATGTCAAATGGTGTTGTGGCTGTTGGGAGACCAATCCTATGATGCCATCTGTAGCATGGGATGAGCTGATGCATCCCGGTAGGAGGTAATCGCACGGGGAGAGTCTGGAATGACGGTGTAAAGGTATCCAAACTGTGCATAGATCAAGTCAAACTGTTGCGCTTTCAGTATGGCCTCCTCTTCGGATTGGGGACATTTGGATGCGACGTCCTTTGCTATGGGTGGGAGCAAGGTTTTGAGAAACCAATCTAGGAATATCCTGTCATCAAGTTGGATATTACACAAACTGCGGCATTACTGCCACTCATGGATGTGATGGGTTATATGGGTCACAGTGTTCTAGCAGCAGGATAACAAAATCTCCACCCCTTTTTCATATCTTACGAGGAGTTGGAAATATTGCAGGAGCATGAAAGTTAGGGAATTGAAATATGGGTACTTGGCTTGTTGTAGCTCAATGTACCATTTGGATGCAGCCCCTGTGAGGGTGCATTGGAATAGTCTTAGCCTGATCGAATCATCTGCGATGCTGTTTGATGAGCACTATAGATGGAATGTCATGATGTGGTTTTCGGGACACTCCCATGCCTTCCCTTCAAAATTGGGAATGTCTGAGGGAAGTTTTGTTGGCATGGGAGGCCAAAAGGTTTGATGGCGGATGGGGTCATTTGTCAATCGAGCCAAATCAAGCAAGTTGAGATGAGCCATGAAAGGCATATTTGACCCCAAGTTGATGTGAGATGGGGAAGGTATGGTGGCAGGGTTTGTAGGTGCATAATGTGCCTTCATAGCTGGGGGTACTTATGGTGCCATTTTATATGGTTTAATTCCCCCAAGTGTGGTGTGAGGAATAGTGTGGGTGGAAGGTCCACTACCCCCATGTACGATAGGAGGGGTAGTGTAGTTGGAATGGCCAATGCCCCCATGTGTTACAGGTGGGACAGCTTGAGTGGTTACTATGGGTGGTGGCAGCTGACTGATCACAGTTTTCATAACCATGATGGGGCCACCTGCAGGCTTGTTGGTGATAATTTGTGGTGTGGACATGGTTCCACTAGCGATTTCTACGACGAAAAATGGATCCAGGTTTGCACTAGCCATGGGACTTGATGGTGCAGCGTGCAGGTCTAGTTTAGATTGATATGGGTTTGAATCTGAATCAGAGGTAGTGTGGCCTTCTGATGGTGTGAGAGGTCATCAAGAATGGTCTTGACGGTGTCGGTTCAATGACCCAAATTGTGGTGGTTCACCTCTTAAGTGTGAGGAAGAGCATGAGGGATCAATTGTGTTAGATTTGTGTATCAAACTGGTGGAAATGATTTTTTGGACCCCGGTTTCAATGGCTTCCTATTGGCTGTAGGTGGTCACTCAACCACCAAGACTGCCTGAAGACAGCGCTTTGCTTTTTCCTCATGGGTGTTCTACTCAATCGGTGGGGGTCATTGCCCGTTTCACTTGGCAATTCCTCTCAGCAGCCAGCTACTTTGGGGTTCATGTGGTACTCCTCACAATGATTTTCTGGGCTAATCCCAAGTACTTCCCATAGTTAAGGCAGTCAAGGACTTATGTCCTCAAAGACTGCATATTTTTAAACTTAGTGTAAATTTATAAATTTTAGTGGCTTTCTCAGTGTCATGAACTTAGTTGGGTTGATTTACGTGGTATGGTGTGTATGTATTTTTGTGTTTCTATTATTTGGTGGCTACAAATGGTTTATGAATATTCCATAGAGTTCATCATATTGTGGTTAAAAGCAGTAAATAAACAAAAAATTTGTAGACAAATACAATTTTTTACCCTGAATTGTGATAGCCTAACTAGGTGACTACCTTACACCTATATTCTTCTTCAACCAGGATAAGGTGTTGGGCTCTCAACACAATGGTACTAAGCCCATATGTAGATCCACAGGTCACCTCCCGAATGCAAGGTTGGTCAATATGGAGGACGCTTAGCACCGTGAGAAGCCCTCCTTCTCTACCCCCTCTACCTTCCAAGTCAACTGTTTTTAGTGGTTTTGAACAATATTTGGTGAAGGGCCTATTACTATATGAGTTGTGCCCTTTGTCTTATCCCAGAATACCTTGAAGGGTGATGACTAGGTAGAGGAGGAAGGGTAAGCAAGATTCTTGATTTTAGGTAAGTTTTAGTTAGGCTAGATTCATTAACCCATTAAATTTTTTTAACTTACACTTAGNAGAAACAGAAATCAACAATTCAAATGGATAGAGGCGGCTGAGCCGCACTGATAGTCCCTAGTTATTAAAAATCAACTTCTGAGTGATAGGTCACACGTTTCAGGTCAAATGTGGTGAGGGGGTCACCAAATTTTTCCAAAAACAAGTGAGGGGGTCACACATATTTCACAGACAGAAGCGGTTTGTCTTTCTGAAGGAAGTCACACCTTTCGGGGGGGAAAGGGTGACCTGGTCGCACCTATGAGGCATAAATGAGCGACCTAGTCCCTTGTTTAGGCCCGATAAGTGCGACCTGCTCCGGATTTATTTTTTTAAAATCTTGAGTCAGATCCATCTGACAATAACCTGTACTATGGCCAAATAGACTCGAATATGCCTTGTGGAGGCTTCGGTAGTAATAGAAACTAAAAATAAATAGGATTTAAACTAGATTTGACAACAAATTTGACTTAGGGAAAAACTTAAACTAAAACTTGAAATTTTGTTTTTTTAAAAACAGACCCAAGGATCCTGTGGGATCGACCTGGTATGGTCACCAGTTCTGTAGCAGGGATTTCTCCCTTGCTACAGGGCAGGAATGGCTACCTTCCATCTATAGGATAGAAGAATAGGTTCCTGTATGGAAATGCAGAAAATAAAAACAGAAATGAGGTTGAACAGTAGTGAAAAATCAAATGGAGAACCCCTCTGCAAACAATGTTAGGGTTACGCTCCAATAACCTACAAAAAAATATTAGAAAACATGCAAAGAGAAAATGAAAACCTACAAACAAGTAATGTATTAGATAAAATCAAATACACAAAACAAAATACACATGTATACCTTCTCTTTGGTGTAATGGGACACCATGCCCTAGCTGGAAGAAGCACCTCTTTCTCGCTCTTGGCAATGAAGGAGCTATGGCTCATTGGGAGAATGAATGGATGAGAGGGGGATGTGGGTGGCTTGAGAGACAAAGGGTCTCAAGGCATCCATGGGTAGCATAACTGTATGCAAGGGATGAATGTTTTGAGAGTGACCCCCACCCCTCTATTTATAGCATATTTAGGGTTCTAAGCCCTTGGTCAGGGCTTTAGCCCTTTTTTTGGGCTTTTAGCCTCTTCTTCCCTAACTTTAGCTCCTTTTAGGGTTTTAGGCTCCTTTGAGGATTTTTAGCCCCTTTTTGGAGGCTTTAGCCCCTAGGAGAGTTATTTAGACTCCTTTTTGGGGTTTTTAAGCCCTTTTACTCATTTTTAAGCCTTTTTGAGGGTGTGGGAGTCTAATGGGGTGATACGAAGGTTGTGCATGGGTGTCCTTGGGTGGTGTAGGCCATGTAGAACTAAGTGAGTGATTTTTTAGGTTAACAGGGACAATGTATGAACCTTGTGTTATTTGTTCCCCTGATGTAGATGCATGAGCATGACTATGAGTGATGATCATATCTCTTGCTAGAGGAGGTGTGTGAGTATTTTGTTTAGGCATGATGTGTTGGCCCTCCTTCTAGCACCATTTGTTGAAGCCCCAACTGTGTATGTGGATGACTAGGGTGTCTAAGGCTTGCAACACATGAAGAAAACTTAGCCAAATGATTCAAACAATCCCACGCAAGTATTTTTCTATCCTCGACCTATTTGGGATGGTGATCTACCACAGATACTTTTGTAGCCTCCACCGGCTTATGATTGGATTTGATCCACAGAGGATCTGTTTCCCAATTTAGGAAACGAGGCATATGACATAAAGAACATGAAAACTTAAAACCTAACTAGGAAAGAGAACCTATCTAGATCTAAACTACTCTAAAATGATAATGTGTTGATCTGCAGGTGAACCAGATGTGTAAGCATACAAGTGCTTTTCATTCAATCAACAAAAATGTAAATCAGATTAAAAGCTCATCACTTAATTCACAACTAATTAATGAAAATAAATTAGTTAGTGAATTAAGATTCTATCATTCTGAATTAACCTACATAGCACATGTAAGTTGAAAAACAAACATATTATGCTGCTGAATATTGCTGTTCAATTATTCACAGAAATAGATAAAGACAGTTCATAAAAATAAATTGTATGAAACTTTATCAATGCATAAATAAATAACAGAGATAAATTTGAGTTAAATAAACAAATTTAATCATTGTAAATAATCAAGACCATTATCTGTCCATTTGAAACAAAGAAGATTGAAATCTGTTTGAAGAATTTCATTCAGACAAAGACAAGAGATCAGAAATGACAGTACTGTATTGATTTGAAGTCCAGTAGCAAATTACATAAACCATATGCACAACAAGAGGTGTTCTCTTAATCTCCTATATCAGTATTCCTTCTTCCAAAAGTCCAAAAATAAGTCCCTAATACATTTGAGATCACCTTCTTAAATAATTATTACAAAAAAATGGATCTTCCCCTAAAGGGGATCAAAGCCTGAACAAAGATAATATCCTAAGAAATCTCTCCACATATTCCAGATATGGAGAAATTCCTCAATATCAGGGTAACTGGCAGATTCAATGCCAAGCTGGGCATTACACTTATGATCCTCAATTTCATTCTTAGCCAGTTTATGCCAAAATCAGATAAATATATGGATCTTTTTCTCCACCGCAAATGGTTGTCTGATCAACTGATCTACATCGTGGATGCTAACATGGTCAAGTTCCTTGATCTTATCCTCTCCCTCATCCTGTTACTACTCTACTTGCTCAATCATCAATCTAGGTGGACATGCCTTTTCAATAAGCACCATTAGAGGAAAGGACAGTTCATCCATAATAGTGTCAGCTGCATACCATCTTTTGCTACAAATGGCATGTGCTTTCTTTATAGCTTCAGATACTGTCTCATCTAGATCTTCCTAGGCTCTCAAGATAGTCCTAATCCTTTTAAGGTGGAAATTAGTGAGCAACATGACATTATCTGGCTTATCTTTCATGTACCTTTGCCAGTCTACTACTTCATCATAAGCCTTAGAGGCTTGTTGTCTCTTCTCAACTAAGTTTGTTTCAAAGATATTATCTAGAGTTTTAAATAACTCACAAACCAAATCATAATGTTCCTTGTTGGCTCAGATGAAAATCTCTTTACATTCTTCCTAAGAAAACTTGGATTATGAAGATGAAGTTGCACTTGTAGTTGCACCTTCACACTTTCTTTCTAACAATGCAACCTTCTGAACCAAAGTGGCCTTAACAGTATTTTCTCTTTGTAGTTATTCGTTGAGGGAAACATTCTTCTCTTGATGTTCATCACACTTGTTCTCATGTTTCATTTTAAGTTGCTCTAGTTCCTCCTTCAGTCTGACAATTTCTTCTTTCTGTTTTTCAAATTCTCGGTTCAAAGTGTTAACAACATCAAAATTGTCTCCTGTAAAATCCCCTAATATAGATGAAGCATCTATGGCATATGCCTATGGGTCACTTGATCGCTAAGTGCACACAAACTCATTTGCAACAGACATGTCCATATCACTCTGATCCCTATTCCTCTTCCTACCTTTCTTCATCACTGATTTATCAGCTTTGTTGTACCGATATTCTCCCAGGGATACCACAAAATCTTCATTGAATTCATCCCTCATCTCATCAATGGGGGGTATACTAATTCCTATGGATATCAGAGAAGTGGTTTGAGTTGTGGTGTGAGAAGGTATAGTCATAGTAATAGGAGAAGTAGATGGAGAAGGGATAACATTCTAAGCACGAATTACTTTAGGAGCTGAAGAAATGTCAAGAATTTAAGCTTTAGCTAATGAAGCTTGAAAAGTAGTGATATTGAGTGATGATGATGAGAATGATGAATTTTTCTCAGCCATAGGGGAAGACGCTTAGGTGAATGAAGGGATATGCACTGGAATCTTGAAAATTGGAGGTACATTAGATGAAGGAATGGGCATATCTACAAAAATAGGTGTAACAAATTCAGGTAGATAAGTAGCATTTTGATAAAGCTGGGTCATAAAAGGTGTCACAATAGAACCAGCTGATAGTGAAGATAAAGCTATTATTTATGAGATAAGTAAAACAGAAGAGGAAGGGCCAGACTGAGAAGAAATTTGAGATTGTAAGGGCAGTTATGAAGGCTTGTCATTACTACCATTAGTAGAATTCAGTAAACCATTACCATTTCCAACTTCAATAGGAGAAACCCTCTCATCTTCTTGCTCTGAATGAGTCAAGTCAATGGTAGAGGTAGGAACATATGAAATTAAAGATTCTATCCATTTGAAAGGTTCCCATTCGATTTATTCTAGTACAGATTGAGTATTTTCAACCACAATGGTCACTTGAGCATTTTCAACTGGCTGAGAGGTTGTAACTTCCTGAGTGTCTAGTGCTGAAGTCATCTTGATCAGTCTCTATTTGATCTGCTCTGAGGTGTGCAAATAGGCCTTGAACTGTTGTTCCACAGATGTCTAGTGAACTTCTTCCATGGGAGGTTTCCCTTTACCTTTGTCTGAATTGGGTTTTGTGGATACATTGCTGGATGCCAGAGCCTCCTTTACTGTAGCTTTAGCTTCCCTTCTTTGCCTGTCTTTTATTACCTTTTCCTAGATGTCTAACTCCATGGACCTGTAATGTCGAACTTTGTTGCTGATTTCCTTTTGGTATTGGAGTATATGACTTTGTTCTTCCTTGATTTTATCCCTCGTCAATAATTCAGTAAAGGTGTCCACTCCCTGGTAAATGAAATCATCTATAATCTTTTCATGAGCATATCCTATTTTAAAATGTTTTTGCCTAAGGTGGAGATCAACAATCCCTTTGGGATCATGCTACCTTTTTCTAGCAAAGGCAAGCTTGAGTGACACTATGTGGTCACTAAGCTCTGATGCCCAAGTAGAAGTAGATATGCTCAGAGATCCAAGGGTGATAGGAAACTTGGGCCAAACCTTCCTCTTAGGTGCAGCACATTTTTTGTAAATCCCTTCTATGACTATTTGAAATGAAATCTCTTCAAGGACCAACCTGTCTAGAACAACCTTACGCAACATATGGGGATCATTCCTACCAAAAACCCTGATATAGGTGAATGATTCACCGACATACCAATCTCCCATGGTGGTTATGAGGGATTTAGCTTCAGGTGAGAATGCAGCAGCTTCCTTGTTAAAAATCAAGAAGTAGACCTGGCCGAGGATACTCTCACATATATCATAAAACCTGGTTACATAATTTGTATCCCATAGTTCAGAATGATAAATATGCACCGACGGGGCTGGTAATACCCAACTCCATCAAATATTGGGAATGTGGAATTCAACATAAAAGATATCCACAATGAAGGAAGAAAGATAAAAGTTGGGCTTCTTTGTTGCGGTGGCTTTCTGGAACTCATGTATGGCATTTTTGTGTTCAAGTGAGAGGATTGAAGCCCAAAGGAAGGATTCACCCATAGTTAGGATGTGGTGAGCAATAGGGGCCCATTGTTTCTTGAAGTAGGAACATTTGGGGAGACCATAAACCCCGCATAACATTGATGCAAGTAGGGAATAAGGCTCCTTGAACCATTCAACGGGGTAAAGGTCATCTTTCCTCTGGGAGAACTTGTGTAGTTCAGGCATCCAGGATTTCAACATTTGGTCAAAATTGAACCTAGACTTAGTAGCATTAATAAAGTCTGCATCGAGGAGTTGCGTGAAAGGTTTAAGGGCGTAAATTTTTGCAAAGGTTTCGGAGTGGAAATTTTCCAATTGCGTTCCAATACTGGTGTTAAAGGAACAGTCTTTTAGGTTAGCGTGGTCTATAATCCATCTAACTGCATCATTATAAGGGAGGATGACCGGTCTAGCAGCAATCATATGAAGGCCAGAGTCCCTAATTCTCTCATAAACGAGTTGATTACTTTGGAAGTTGAAAATTTCATTAATATCAAAGATGGAATAAAATTGAGACCATTCCAACTGGTAGGTTTCAGACACTCATCCATTGGTGTCAGAAAAGACACCAAAGTTTGGGTCTTTCGTTAACATGTCTTTCTGGAGGTTTTTGCTCATGGTAATATGGGGTTTTTTGGATGTTAACATGTCCTATTTTAATGTTGATACCAATAATTAATCCGAAATTACAAAGGAAGCACAGTAATCAATTCAAATTGTGAGAAAGCGACTTGATAACCAACTTGAAACCGTAGTGAACAGTGTCAAAATTGCTTGGTAAAATATGGATGTAAATTCACACGGGAGAGCAAATTACCATGGTAAAAATAGTGAAAACATTGTAAATAATACCACCATGTTTATAATTCATGGGAAATAATACAGACCGTAGGATTAGAGTTAAAAGAACGGTCAAGATCAGGTTTTGCGGGATGTGGGGCCAAGCATGAAATTCGAAAACTTTATTAATCATTCCATAACCTGCATTCCACATTTTGCGGGATGCGGGATGCAGAATCACAAAATAGTGAAAGCTTATTTAATAAGCTTTGCACCCCACATTCCATATTTTGCGGGATGCATGTTACGAACACACATAAACCAAGCGATTTATAAATCACAACTTCACAACCCGCATTTCGCAAAATGTGGGATGCGGATTGCAAATTGATGAAAGCATATCAAACCTCCCGCTCCCACATTCTGCATATGCGGGATGCAGGGAGAGAAAATTAAAATATTCAACTAAAAGATCCCACATTCCACAACTTGTGGGTTGCGGGATGACAAAACAACTCCAAACAAAACAAATCTTTCTGAACTTAAAACAAACAAATCAAACATAATTTTTTTTGGAAATTGGTTAAGTTAGGGAATCCCAAGAGTCAACAAAAGATGTAACAGAAGCCTAAAAGGTCATGAAGGATCCTACCAAGTTACCTTCATATGTGTGATTGGGCTCCCGTGTCAAAATAACATGGGATCTGTTGTACCTACAACAATAATTTAATATATTACTATAATTTAATATATGGTATTTTATAAGTCCAATATATAGCATGTAACATGGTGAGAAGTTATAATATATAAATGTGTTATAATATATACACTGTAACGTATAATATAATCAATTTATAATATATATAGGTTATAATATATATTATAATAATTTTATTAATATATGTTATAACAACTTTAAAAACATAATACATAATATAATATATTTATTATATCATAGGTAAAAGTACTAAATAAATATTTTATTTTTGAATTAATGTTTGATTTTTAATTACTATTATATTTTTATATTCAAAAGTGAAAGTGTTTTAAATTCAAAGTTGTTAGATTTTATCATTAAGCTAGAAATACATTAGGATATTTAACTGAGAGAATAACAAGTACAACAATCAAACACAAGAGACAATGAACACAGTGTTTATCCTCGGGGAAACCATAAAGGGTGAAAACACCGCAACTTCCTCTAAGATAGAATCAACACCAAAAGTAGAACCCAAAATAGTAAGGTGATCTCTCGACAGTAGTAACCTTCTTTCTATCTAGCCCCAGTGTCTTCTCCTTCCTCAACTATTCTCTACACTTGAGTGTGTATGAGATGTGTGTTAAATAGAGAGGCCAGCTCTCTATTTATACTAATTCCCAACTTGAATAAAACCTACTAGGGCCGACCTCTCTAGGAGAGTTTAATAACCCTAGTGCCCCGAATTGCGAGGACTTTAACCCTTAACCAATAGGAGGGTTACCCACAATGACTTGACATGACTTGTTTACATTATAGATATTCCCTATAGGAACATCGGGGCATGACATGACTCAAGTACATCCTAGAATAAACATCGGGTTACAATATATAAGAAATACAAGTGAAATACATTATGAAGTTACAGATACATCAGCACTCCCTCTTAACTAGGAAGGTATTATTTCGACACAATTTTCAGCACAAGTCTTTTTCTCTGTATCTTCTGGATCATCATTGAGCCCTCATCATATTCAAGTCATATCCATCTCCAATTCATCTTCATTATCAGATCTAGATCATCACTGGATCTGGACCACCACTAGACATCATCACTGGATCTGGATCATCATTGGATCTAAATCATCATCACTGGATTTGGATCATTATGACTTGATCTAGATCATCACTGGGTCATCATCATGGGTGCTATCTCTTTATTCTTCTCATCATAGGAATTTTTAAATAGCCATCCCTTTTTCATGCTGGATGTACATCTACAGAGCCAGTCCTTTTTCATACTGGATGTATCATCACAAAGCTAGTCCTTTTTCATACTAGATGTGGCATCTACACAGAGCTAGTCCTTTTTCATACTAGATGAGTCTTCATAGAGCTAGTCCTTTTTCATACTAGATTTGGCATCTACACAGAGCTAGTCCTTTTTCATACTAGATGAGTCTTCACAGAGCTAGTCCTTTTTCATACTAGATGTGGAATCTACATAGAGCTATTCCTTTTTCATACTAGATGAGTCTTCACAGAGCTATTCCTTTTTCATACTAGATGTGGCATCTACATAGAGCTAGTCCTCTTTCATACTAGATGTGTCTTCATAGAGCCATCCCTTTTTCATGCTAGATGTGGAATCTACACATACATCTAACAATGGAAGGAACCAATCCTCTCACCATGTCAGAAGGGCACAACACTTACATATGACCATGGAAGGAACCAATCCTCTCACCATGTCAGAAGGGCACAACACTTACATATGACCATGAAAGGAACCATTCCTCTCACCATGTCAGAAAGGCATAGCACTTACATCTTACCATGGAAGGAACCAATCCTCTCACCATGTCAGAAAGGCACAACACTTACGTCTGACAATGGAAGGAACCAATCCTCTCACCATGTCAAAAAGGAATGACACAGACACATCACTTCCTCTTGGGAGGAATATCGATCTGGAGAACACCAAGCTTCTCCCTGAAGTACACAAACTTCACCCTAGCCAATTGCTTAGTCAACACATCATCTATTTGTTTGTCCGTCACAACATACTGGAGCTTCACTGCTCCTGTCTGCACCATATCCCTGATATAGTGATACTTGATCTTGATATGCTTCGACTTGTCATGGAACACTAGATTCTTTGACAACTGTACACAACTCTGGTTGTCACAGTATATACAAGTAGCATCTAACTGGAGATCAAATAAATCAGACAGTAGATTCCTCGGCCATACTTTCTCACTACTAGTTGAACAAACTGCGACATACTCTGCTTTAGCTGTACTCAGTGCCACACAGGATTGCTTCCTACTAAACCAAGAGATCACACCTGATCCCATACTGAAGCAACAACCTGAAGTGCTCTTCCTATCGATGGAACTTCCTTCCCAATCTAAATCAGCATAACCCTCAAGGTTAATCCTTTGATTAGTCTTATACTTGAGCCCATAATACACCATACCCTTTAGGTACCTCAGAATGTGCTTTGCAGAAGTCAAGTGAACATGTCTTGGATCTGTCAAGTATTGGCTCAAGGTGTTCATAGCAAAGTAAATATTTGGTCTTCTGTTCGTCAGGTACATCAAGGACCCAATCATCTGACGATACATCATGGCATCAATCAAATCTGATGAAGCATCACTCAATAGCTTCAGGTTCGATGCCATAGGTGTGGTTAATTCCTTGCAATCCATCATCCCAAATCTCTTCAGGATCTCTACAGCATACTTCCCTTGTCCAAGGAAGATTCCATCTGTATTCTACCACACCTCCATACCTAGAAAATAATGCATAATACCCAAGTCCTTCATTTCGATCTTAGCAACAAGCTTTCTCTTCGTATCAACAATCAACCCATCCATACCTATCACAAATAGATCATCTACATATAGTAGAAGCATCACTGGGTTGCCATATTCAACCTTGTAGTAAAGGTTGGAATCTTCTTTACTCTTGGTAAAGCCCAAACTCGATAGAAAGCTGTCAATTCTATTGTACCATGTCCTGGGTGCCTGTTTCAAGCTATATAGGGCTTTCTTCAATATGCACACATGAGAATTCCTGTCATGTGTCTCAAAACTGAGTGGCTGCTCAACATATACTTCCTCTTCCACTACACCATTCAAGAAAGTAGTCTTGACATCCATTTGGTGTGTCTTCCATTTCATCACTACAGCCAGAGAAAGTACCGATCTGATGGAAGTGTATCTAGCTACAGGTGCAAAGGTTTCTTCATAGTCTATTCCTTCTTTCTGGGAGAAACCTCGAGCAACAAATATTGCTTTATATTTCTCTATGCTACCATCTGCAACATGCTTAATCTTGTAGATCCATTTGGAAGTTACAACTGACTTCTCTTCTAGTCTTGGGACAACATCCCAAACATCATTCTTCATGATCGATTGATATTCTTCAATCATAGCATCCTTCCATTCTTTTCGTTCTGTCGCTTCTTCATAATTGGAAGGTTCTTTATTAATGAAATCACATAGTAATGCTACATAATTGGAACATGATTTGGTCCTCTTTCTTTCTCTGAAATTCTCTTCTGGACCCCCATATCTTTCCACACCTTGGATAATTTCTCGTACCCAAGAAGGTTTCCTCTTGTGAGCATTCTTCTCCTAAGGTGGATCTAGAGGTATTTGTGGTTCTTCAAATTATCAATCTTCTTCTTCAGTTTCTTCATTCAGGATTGTATCATGAATTTCGGGAGCTTCTGCTTCTTCATGTTCTTCAGCAGGTTTCTTTCTGGATTTGATGTAGGTTGAATCTTCGTCAAATGTTACATCCCTGCTGATGTCAATATTATTGAACCTTGGAAAGTATATTCTGTAAGACTTTGAGATTTTAGAGTATCCCACAAATATACCCTTCTTTCCTAAAGGATCTAATTTTGTCCTTTTCTCTTTTGGAAAGTGTATGTACACTAGACAGCCAAATATTCTGAGGTAGCTGAATTCTAGTTTCTTGCCGAAGAAGACTTATTCATGAGTCTTGTTCTCAAGTACTCTGTGTGGAGTACAGTTCTATACATACACCATTGTTCTGGCTGCTTTTGCCCAAAGCTGCATAGGAATATCTTGATCATGAAGCATAGCTCTTGCAGCTTCCATTATGGTTCTATTCTTCCTTTCGGAAATCCCATTCTGTTGTGGATTATATGGGGTTGAAAACTCCCTCTTAATCCCCGAGTCTTTGCATAATTCTTTGAATTCATTTGATGTGAATTCTCCACCATTATATGATCGAAAAGTATTGATCTTCTTTTCAATGTGGTTCTCAATCAAGGCTTTGAATTCCTTGAACTTGTTGAATACCTTGTCTTTGTTCTTCATGAAGTAAATCCATGTCTTCCTAGAAAAGTCATCAATAAAAGAAACATAGTATGCATACCCACTTAGAGATCTTGATGACATTGGTCTGCATACATCGGAGTGGATGATTTCCAAGATTCCTTTTGCCTTGCTCTCACTACCTGAAAATGTCTTCTTTGTATTCTTTCCTTTCGCACATCCTTTGCAGACCCCATCATGTTTTGCTTGAATTTTTGGAAGACCTTCAACAACTTTGCTTGCAAGTGGTAGTGCTCTGTAATGCACATGTGCAAGCCTTCTGTGCCAAAGTTCATTTGGCTCTACTGTGTCATGAACCAAAGCTTGTTTTGGTTGACCCTTCAACTTGTATAGACCTCCTTCTTGTTCCCCAATCACTATTGCATCGTCAAAAGTATTTCCCTTTGGCCACATAATAACTAGGCCATATACAAAAGAAACCCTCATTCCTTTTGCATCCAATGCAGATATGGAGAGGAGGTTCTTCTTTAGTCCTGGAACAAGTAATATATTCTTCATCTCCATAGACTTTCCAGAGTCTAGTTTATAGGAGGATTCACCACTACCTTTTATTGGATACTGGTAGTCATCCCCAAGTTTCACCTTGTGAGGTGAATCATGTTCAGATATCTTCACAAATTATTCTTTGAATCTCATCATGTGTTTGGAGGCACCACTATCTATGAGCCAATCATTGCTTCCATGTGAAATAGTTCCCGTAAGAGCAGAGATCAACACATATTCTTCATCACTTGAAGAATCACTTTCTTGTCTGATTCTCTTTGTGAAAGGTTCATCCTCCTCTACAGCATGAGCATGATGTCTTCTCTTATTTCCCTTCTTCTTCTTTAAGTTCCCTTTATTAGGGCATAATCTGGATATGTGACCTTTCTCATCACATGTGTAACATCTAATGGTAGTCATATCTTTTATAGGGTGTGATATCTTACCTTTGGAGTGATGATGGTTCCTTCTGGTTTTCTTGGAGTGAACTGTGAGAGCTTGATCTTCATTTCCCATCTTCTCTTCTCGAGCTGCTATCCGAGCTTCTTCTTGAGAGAATTCTTTCCATAGTCTGCTGAACTTGACTAACTTCTTTCTGGCACAGACCCCTTGAATGAAAGAGTCCCATGATCTAGGGAGACCATTCAAGGTGCTCATTAGAATCTCTGTATTTTCCACTTCTTCATATACTGCTTCCATCTACTCCTTGATCTAATATACCGTTGTAAAGTAAGACTGGATGGTCTCAGCATTCTAGATCTTTACATTCTTTAATTGTTTTCTCAGAGTCATCTTCCAGTTTATGTTCTTCCGTTCAAACAATTTGGTTAGGGAATCAAACATAGCTTTGGGTGTCTTGAGGGAGGACACCTGTGGTATGAGGTGATCCTTAACAGAATCAACAATTATTCTCTTTTCCATAACCAACTTCTTCTTATATAAGGACTTAGCCACATCTCCCTCTAGAACTGGAACCTCCTCTTTGATATAGGAGTCCAACTCATTTTCTTCCAGGACTAGGGAGATCCTATACTTCCAGGCTTGTAATTTATCAGCTCCCTCAAGATTTTCATCAAGCTTGGTATGATGATAAATCTTAACTGAGAACCTCAAATGGAAATATAAAAGATTTAGATCTTACCAGGTCAAGATGTCGGATCTGAATTTGGAGCTGAAATCTTGTAGTGTTGGATCAGGAGTAGATTAGGATTTTTCTTTTCTGGAGTTCTGTCCAACCAAATGCTTTGAATTTGATCCCTAACTTCGATTTTGGGGAGGAGATCAATCCAGGCCTGGGCTCACTGAAAAATTCCTCTTCTGTGAAAATCCCTAATTTTCGGTAGTAGTGTCGGGTCCAAAACTGAAAAACCTTAGAATTGGATTCTGATTCGACAGAAAGATGCACCCTAAGGAGGAGAGTTAATCCAACCTTATTTTTCTGAAAATCAGTGGAGGAAGATCCACAAAGTAGGAAGCCCTGGTTCCCGTAGCTGCACAGTGTCTTCTTCTCAGGTTAGCTCTAATACCATGTTAGATTTTATCATTAAGCTAGCAATACATTGGGATCTTTAACTGAGAGAATAACAGGTAGAGCAATCAAACACAAGAGACAATTAACATAGTGTTTATCCTCGGGGAAACCATAAAGGGTGAAAACACCGCAACTTCCTCAGAGATAGAATCAGCACCAAAAGTAGAACCCAAAACAGTAAGGTGATCTCTCGACAGTAGTAACCTTCTTTCTATCTAGCCCCAGTGTCTTCTCCTTCCTCAACTATTCTCTACACTTGAGTGTGTATGAGATGTGTGTTAAATAGAGAGGCCAGGTCTCTATTTATACTAATTCCCAACTTGACTAAACCCTACTAGGGCCGACCTCTCTAGGAGAGTCTAATAACCCTAGTGCCCCGGAACTGCTGGGACTTTAACCCTTAACCAATAGGAGGGTTACCCACAATGACTTGACATGACTTGTTTACATTATATATCTTCCTGATAGGAACATCGGGGCATGACATGACTCAAGTACATCCTGAAATAAACATCGGGTTACAATATATAATAAATACAAGTGAAATACATTCCGAAGTTACATATACATCGACAAAATTATTTTAAGAGTATTATGTACATAAATATTATATTTAAAAGTAATTTATAAATATTTTTTCAATTGTGGGTATGTTCAATCATGGATTTTTATTTGCCATTTTAAATTTGACAATTAAACAAATTTAACTTGAGCAATGTCACCTTAATCATAAGAGATTATATCATTCTCTAGAATTTTATTGGTTTTTATAAAGTTGATTTGGATAGTACATTTTTTGTTTTGAGGCCCATTTTTTACCTCAATATTCCCATAATTACTAGTTTTCATAGGTGGTTGGACCACCTAATCTTTCTAGAAAGTACACAACATTTGCATACATGATAGCTTTTTGTTACAATACTTGAGATGTTATTGCATATATATCACATTACCATTAAAAAAAATAGTTTCATGAAAGTAAGTATGTCATATAATGTTACATATATAAACAAATCAATGAATATGCTTACCAAAAAAAACTCCTAGTCATGGATAATCGTGCAAGGTAGACACACATATTCCATACAACTTAAGATACCTCTCCAATGGTTTGGGTCTTTATGCATCATATAAATGTATTCCTTCCTGTAAGTGCTTAAATTCATCGATCGATGGTTGTAAGTAAATATCCATTCTTTCCACTTGTCTTCTACTAAGGACTATAAGAGCCACAAACAATCACGAAAGAATATAGTTATTGATCACTACATTTTTGGAGAAAGTATGGATTAACACCATCCATGGCTATGCTCAATCTAAGGCTCCATACTTCATCCTTGAATTTACCATGCCATGTATCTTCAATGTGCTTCATGGATATTGAATATGTTGGTATTCGTATAACTCTTGGATCACTTCTATGTGAGGAATTCCACTCCTACAACACAACTAATATATTACAACTAAAAATCCTAAATCCTTGGAATTATAAGCATGTGCCGTAATATATTATGAGGAGGGCCAAGTGCCTTAGCCTTGTTTTTTGGTTTTTGATACCTATCATGCCCAAATTTTGGACATATCTATTTGTTTGCTTATTCACCTCTATATATAATAAAATTATTTAGACATGCATGATATACTATATTCTCAACATCCAACCTTTTTAGCATTGTCTTTTCCTCTACGTATATGTCAAGATAGACATTATAAATTGGAATTAACTTATCTCTGAGTAACCCACAATTGGTCAGAAAAAGAAATGTACACTATCATCAAGCATGTATAAAATCAACCATTTTCAATGCTCATTAGATTACAATATTCGTTTAAAAATTAAGGGATTGAATGGTTAGTTACCTTATAAGTTCTAAGAAACACATATCTGACATACCGTATATTGATTTCAACTTGTAGAACATTGGTGTCCTTATTAGGATAGACCTCAAGCTCCATGTCTAAAGAGAGGTGTGGTGGTCATAGTTTTTATGATTTTCAAGAAAGTATCAATGATATCAACGACATCCCCAATTTGATTTTGCTAGAATGCAAGTAACAACATTCCCTACATGGCATGGGTATCCCATAAGAAATCATCCATACCAACCTCTATATCATTTATTTTGTCCTCGGTATGTGAATAACTAGTGTTACTATAGATGTTTTGAATGGGTGACTTGCAATTATGTAGTTGGAATTGAGTAAGTGGTTGATTCAATCATGTTTGGTATTATTCATCTCTAAGTTTTTCTCATTTAATAACGTTCCCTTGATTTGACATCGTTTTGGGGTGAAGCGGTAGCTGTAGATAGGTTACTTGTCATCAAAATCTTGATTGTAAAAATATTGAACATTAGATTGATAATATTATTAACAAAATGTAGTTAGTATGTTCAAACATTATGCCAAACATTAATTAGAAGCATGGAAATTTTTTCCCAATAATAAATATGCAATTAATGAATTTATGAAAAAAATGTGCGATTGCAAAATGCATTCCCATAAGTTCCATTGAAATTCCAAAAATAGAATCACTCAATGATTCGTTTACTATGCACCAAGGGGGATTCTAAAGGAAGAATCAATGCAAGGAACTTTTTATAGGAGCTTGGTGGTCTATGGAATTTATAATTTATTAACAAATCATCACCAGGAGACAAACTACATATTGCTTGTACAACAACCAATATGGATTCCTTCCTTTTCATAAACATAAATTTTTCATTAGAGTGTTCCTCAAATGAAAAATTTACACTAAATAATGAGGACCTACTACTATTTATGAAACCTACAATGTTCCCATGAGTTCATGTATGACCATCACTATATAACATGTTTTCATGTTAAAGTTTCCAGAAGCATAAATGTTCATGCACATACTATACATGGAAATTCTATGTTTGCATTTAACAATATTAAATTAATCACATCGACTATATAGAGGACCATAAAATGGAATAATTTCTACTAATAGTTGGTTCTGAAGTGGAATTTCTAAAATGGAATAAGTTCTACTAAATGTTCCTGGTTCTCCACTAGAACTAATTGGATTTACTGATTCTGATTGGGATGGAGATCCCATTGACAGAAATTACACTTAAGGTTATGTATTAATGATTTAACATGGTCCCATATTCTGGTCAAGAAATAAAAACACACCATATCCCTCTCTTCAGCTGAGGTGGAGTACAGAGGAGAGGTGAACACAACTACACAATGTGTGTGGTTACAAGGTATTCTTTGCGAGCTTGGATTTGCATTTGATTCACCCACAGTCATTTGTTTTGATAATAAAAGTGAAATAAATTTTTCCACTGATCTAGTGAAGAGATAGAGGACCAAACAAATTGAAATACAAATGCACTACATCTTGATCTTGGTGCATGATCAGGTGATAGCCTTGTAGTATTTCCCATCTATAGAGAAAACTGCTGACATTTTCACCAAGATATTCACAGAGAAGACATTCACCTATATGAGATCCCTTCTTGGAGTGGGTGACACATGGTGATGGGTGATATTCACTTTCATATTTTGAATCCATGTCGAATTTTTAGGAGAGGTTTTGTTCCCATGTTGTTTTCCTCCTTACCTTGTTTTGTATGGAAAAATAAAATTTATGTTGTATGAGGTGACTTGAGCCTTAGTTTCCAAGGACATAATAGTATTTTTGTATAATTTGTACTAATTTAGGATTAATGGCAGGTGTTAGACCAATAATCCACCTTAGTACCATGATCATAGACCTAGGACACGTTTCATTAGCCTTCATGCTATATTCTATGGTCTCGACTTATGCTATATTGATCATTTACTGATAATTGAGGTGCTCCACTTTGATCATTCTGATAATGGAGGCACTCAAGGTTGATCATTCTGAAAACCTAGGATCCATTTTTTATGTCAAGTTTGTCTTGGTGCACTCCCCCATCCCTAGATTTAGGGATATGTTGAACCTTAGGCACCAATGAATGTTTGTGGCGGTTTTTGGCCTTCCTTGACCATTTATTTCCTCTAGAGCCACTCCCACTTGCCCATGTCCTCACACAAAACTATAATTCCTTAATTTATGATCCAACATTCCTCACCCATGTTCACACTTACATTCCTGGTTGTTTTGGATGGTTAGGAAGATGATTGATCCACCTAGGGGATTTTGACGGCCAAATCATGGTCTAACACTTGTATGCATCCAAATGTCCTCCAAGGCCTCATGATTTATCCCTATTGTAATATAAACATGTTCTAAACATATTTTCATGTTGGATAGTCATAATAGACTCAGTTATTGACTACACTTATGTATGTTATTTTCATTATTTCTGTTTTTTTGTGCATAATTTGTGTGTAATATCAAATTTTGTGAATCTCCTTAGCTCCTAGACCCTACTCTGAATTAATTCTCACACAACTTCAAGTTGGTATCCATGGGTGTGGCCATGGATTTACAATCCAACATATCAAATATTTTTAATATTTCCACTGCATACTTTCCCTGGTTCAAAAATATTCCTTCTGGGCTATGCCACACTTATAGATCAAGAAAATAGTGCATCAATCCAATATATTTCATTTGTAATTATTCATCTATCTTCTTCTTGGTTTTGTAATTTGTTTCTCATTTCCTGACAGAAATAGATCATCAACATATAGTAATAATATGACAAGTTCATCATCCATAACATTAAGGTAAAGGTTAGGATGAACTTTACTTTTGGTAAATCCCAAGCTTGTCAAGAATCTATCTATTCTTCCATACTAAGATCTAGGATCTTACTTCATTCCATACAAATCCTTCTTCAACTTACATACATGACTCATGTTGTCTTCGACTTCAAATCCTTATGGTTGTTCGATGTATACTTCCTTAATCACACCATTTAGGAAGGTTGTATTTACATCCATCTGATGTAGATTCCACTTCATCATTGAAGCAAGTGCCATGATAGTTCATATGGAAGTGTACCTTGTTACTGGTACAAATGTCTCTTCATAATCAATTCCCTCTTTCTCAAATAATCCTCTAGCCACAAATCTTTCCTTATATTTTTTGATACTTCCATTAGCAACATGTTTTATCTTATAGATCCACTTGGAAGATACCAAACTCTTTCTTTCTAGTATGGGTACTATATCCAAAAAATCATTCTTCATTATTGATTGGTATTCTTCTCTCATTTCTTCTACCCATTCTTTCTATTGTACAACTTCTGGGTAACTTGTAGGTTCTTGATCTACATAATCACACATCAATATTAATTTGTCATAGTAATATAGGGACTAAAAAATAGTCTCATAAGAGATTTCAGAAAATTAAGCATGAAAATGGCATAATGGTGCTACAGTTGGAGTAGCATCTCTGATACCATATTAATCTGTCACGGTAATCTAGGGACTAAAACATAGTCTCATAAGAGATTTCAGACAATTAAGCATGAAAATGGCATAATGGTGCTGCAATTGGAGTATCATCTCTGTATATTCAATAAAGAATGAGTAATACAATACAATGATCATGCAAGATGCATGAATTGCAATACAATTCAAATTCCCAAGGATTTCATTTGAATTGAATGAATGGGTGTAGCTTAATTGAATGTCAGCCACACTAAACACACCTAGTTAACCCACTGATCAAGCTGTGGTTGACTCAATTGAGACCTAACTGTATCAAAGTGCAATGGATAACTGAATCTAACTAAAAGTAGCTCAGACACATGTCACTACATTCCAGTCAACAAGTAGTAGCACATCATTAACTCCAATGAACCCTGATGAGGTTAACTGAAGTCAAACTGGTCATCAGAAGTGGTTGGAGGCGCCCTAGTTGTCTCCAATTCATTAAATGTTAATAAAAATAATCAATAAATTAAATCAAGGTGCCTACACAACTCAGCTTAAGTGATTGTAACAATCAGTTAGAAAATAGATGTATTTATGACACTCAAATCACCCCAGAATGGCACTCCAATTGAAGGAGGAGGCCCAGTTAGCCTCCTTGATTGAAGGTAGGTGTGGGTGTTCTCATGCTGATGTCATAGAGTGCTCATCTGATGCCGATTAATTCAATTAAACTTAGGATAGTGGTTTAACAAGTCCAAATTGAATAAATTAAGTGTGCATGTTGGGTAAATGACTCCAACACCCCCACTTAAGCTATACCCAGGAGGAGTAAAAATAAAATGCATGAAATTCTAGGGCCCCAACAACAAAGGCCATAGGTCACCCTCTACAATAATGTAAATCAAACAATGATAAAAAATAAATCTAAGTGAGGAAAGAGGGAAAACCCAGTTGGAAACCCCCCCCCCCCCCCTAAAGCTGAACACTGAAAGTAATCTGATCACCCCTGATGAACTCACTCCCAATAGTGAACGGAGGTAAGTGAACTTATTTTCTAAAAATCTCTTGGTGAAGATGTCTGCAATCTGCTCATCAGTAGGGAAGTATTACAGAATGATGGTCTTGTCATGCACTAATTCCCTGATATAGTGCATGTGTATCTCTACATGCTTGGTCCTCTTCCTGGTAACTGGATCTGTGGATATCTTAGTGGACAAAGTACTGCCGAGATCAAACTCTAAAAGAATTCCTTGCAACCAAACAGCTTGGATACAAGCATTCACCGCTCCTCGGTACTTGTCCTCTGTTGAAGACAATGCTATGGAGGCCTGCTTTTTTCTAGAATAGAAAATGGGGTCACCACCAAAAATGAAGACATATCCATAAGTAGAATTTTGATCGATAGAGTCACCCACCCAATCGGAATCCGTGTAACCAAGCAACTCTAGCTCGGAGTCTGCAGCATAATGAATGACGTAGGTCCTAGTTCCCTGAATATAATGGAGGATCCTCTTGGCTACCTTCCAATGAATATCATGAGGCTACTGCATGTATCTTGACACAGCATTCATGGCATAATAGATATCAGGCTGAGAATGAGTCAAGTAGAGAAAGCTACCTATCAGCTGTCGATAAATAGTGCAGTCCATGGGAGGTGTGATTTTTCCTTCTTCAAGGCTGGTCCCTAAAAGAAAAGGGAAAGGAGCTGCCTTACATTCAGCCATGTTAAACATGACTAATAGGTCTGATATGTATTTTGACTGAGTGACCATTATCCCATCAATATTTTGCTCAATTTCGAGGCCCAAAAATTGCTTCAAGAGCCCCAAATCGCTCATTTCAAATGCATTGTGGAGGGTAGTTTTGATGGCTGAAATAGAAGCAACTGTGCTACTTATAATCAGTAAGTCATCAACATATAAAAAATTAATAATAAAATTACCATAATACTGCTTTAGATACACATTTGGATCTAATTTACACCTTTGGAAGTTTTGCGAGAGAAGGAAGGCATCCATCCTGGAATACCACTCTCTTGGGGCATGTTTTAACCCGTATAGTGACTTATTTAGTTTTAAAACCAAAGATGAATCAGAAATGTAGCCCTCAGGATGCTTCATGTATATCTCCTCATGAATATATATATGTATAAAGGCATACTTAACATCCATATTGTTTGTGCCAGAAATTGTTTCCAAGGCTATAAAGAAACAAGCCAACACAATCTCAAAAATTCAATAAAGTAAAACTAGGGTTTAGGGTTTTTCTGGTTATAACGTTTGGTGACTGAAGGGAATACATTCATAATCCAAGTAGGAACTAAATCATAAATAAATAAGAACATAGATGCATAATATAATCACCATGTACCAATCAGAATATAATCTTAAAGTTCATTCATAATTGACAAGCATTACAAGCAAAGAAACCATAAACCAGCAATGAATATATCCATTAAGTAGCTAAACAAGCTAGAAATGAAGCCAAAACACAGACTGAAGGGTAAAATGGAACATATATTTCATAATTTGTTCATCAAATACACATGAGAGTCATATACTTAGCTTATCAACAAGTCAGGAGACCTCCTCTAGCCAGCCAAAAGGTAGAACGCTTCTTTTGTACCCTTGTCACTCTTTTATAATTACAAAGAATTAGTTCTATATTCCCTTCATTAGGTATAAATTTAAACTACCCAGCAGTTACATTAACTAACTTTCAACTAATTGACTAAAAATAGCAAAATTGAATTCCTGGCAAATATGGTGAATTTCTGGAAAATAGGTTTCAAAGAAGCTTCCATATCTCTCAATCCCTAATACTTGTGTATACAATGAGAGAGGTGTTTGTGAATGGGTCCGTGATGGACAAAAACCTCTCTTGGTTTTTAAAAATTCATCTCCAATCAATCAGAATCTGCCCCGCAAGATGAACACTAAAACAGGAAAATATTAAATATTTAAAAACCCTGAAAAATAGGCTGCAAAGATTAAACTGAATCTTTCAAAACTTGACAGTTGTTGCAAAACTGAGAGATTTTTTTGTAAATGGTTATCTTATGAACAAAAACCTCTTTTTGTTTTCTAAAATTCCTCTCCATCAGCTCGTGGTCTGCATTCAATTTCAGTAACCCAAAACAGGAAAAACAAAGCAGAAATCTCAATAATTTGTTGCATTTCGAATGTCATTTCGTTCTGCATTTCGATGAGCATCTGCCACAGCTTAGGGGACCACTTCATAGCCATATACATGCTTTAACATTTTGGCCAGTGTAATACCAATGGTACCAGTGCCACAAAACAAATCCAGAACTATCTCTGAGCTATCTCCTCTCAAATTTGTTGTTTCTTCTACAAGCTGGTAAAGCTTCTCTGCCTAAAAAGTAAAATTATAGCTGCTTTTGCAAATGAGACAGCCAATTCCCACTATAGCCTTATAGTAGGTATGCTGTCATAGTTTTGAATTCCAATCTTATAACTATTTGTTTGAAAGAAAGAGTTCGCTGATATTTCAAACAGAAGTCCTCGTAAGCACTCTGTTATTGTTGAATTTCCATGCAATATATACTATGCTTCTCCAATTGATGTGTTTCCAACAGAAGTGTTTATATTGTTTACAATGCTCACCAATTTTGGAATATTATTAATAATTTTCCACACAATGGGTTGAAACAACTCTGGCTTGTAAGATGATGTTATAAAATTGACCATCAGCGTTGAGAATCCTATTTGATCTCTGCCTGCTCTTAAAGTAAGATGTTTGAGGAATCCACTGTGAGAATGAACATCATAAGCTGATAGATTTGATGCTGGATGCTGCCAACAATCCTGCATGATTGCTAGTACCTGATTTGCAATTTTATTTTGCAATAAACAGTTGTTGATGGGAAGGATCTTATCAAAGCTACCTGGCACATGTATCCCCAAAGCAGATTTATTAGCATATAGACTATCTTGTCCACGTACAACCTCTCCAGGTCTCCAACTCTTTGTCCCAAATGAGAACTCCATAATGTTCCTATAGTGAAATTGAACATCACATGGTAAAATAGGCTTCATATAGTCTACAAAGCCAAGTCCTTGAATGGGAAATCTTCCTATATGAGTTATTAAATCGTGCACTTGTTGTTCCTTTGCCTGGACCTGTGCATCATATGCAAGATTCTGTGTCTTACAGCCTTCACAATCTGCCACATTTAATATTCCATGTGACAGTGCTTTTCAGTTGTATTTTTCATTTGCATTATCTCACCAGTGCCAAGATGCTCCGACACCTTCGAAAATAATTCTACTACCTCTGTATTTTTCAATGAGGCAAGTGCCACAGATGCTCTTGAAAGCAAGAAATCGCCAGCCGATACAGCAAGCTTATTTCCCATCACAAAGTTCAATGAGCCAACACCTGTTTACATGAAAAACTTGGCAAAACACATATCAAATGTGACCAATGATGTAGTTAACACCTTAGGAACGAAACCCCCAAAAAAATCAGACTGAAAAATGACCATTTTGGCAAAAACGATTTTCTTGTAGTGTCGTAGTGTAACTTTTTGGCCGTTGCACTACAAGAAAATTGTAAACTCAAATTTGGTGTTTTTTTATCCTTATTTCAATTTTAAATGAGGTTTATATGGTAAACCTTGATCTTAGTGTTTATTTGTGAAACCTTTAATCAACATATGTCCTATTGAACCCTTCAGAATCATAAGAAAAACAAAAATGAAAACATAAAGGCAAAAATCAAAATTTCACTTTAAACCAAAATTTCCTAAAAGTAAGCAAATGAACAAGCTTAAAACAGAAAACAAAAAAATCACAAGAAAAATATAAGACTGAAGAAAACAAATTCATGACTTAAAACATATGATGCACTTCCCAGTGCTTATATGCAGAAATTGCCAAAACTAGGCAGATGGAGTCCATTTTTGCAACCGATGCAAAATTCTCATGGTAGTCCACACCTCGGACCTGGGAGAAACATTTTGCTACCAGAATTTCCTTATATTTTTAGGTTGTGTGTTGGTGCTCGGACCTTGAAGGTCCTTAGGTTTGGCAACTCCGCGGTTTTGGTGCGAAGCTTGTAAGCGGAGTTGCAGTCCAAAATAGTCTTAGGGGCTTCGGGGTTGGGTTGAAGCCCCTCTTTTTGTAAATGTCCCATGGTTTTTGGGTACCCATGGTTTAAGCCCATGGTTTAAGCCCATGGTATTGTAATAGTGCACTTGTATAAATAGGCACTTATGTAAAGGAGTCAAGGGGAATTTTTAGAATCTTTTGTGTTATGATAATGATGTGATGCGAAGAAGCTAAGGTATATTTTTGGGTTTTAGGTTAAGTCTCAGCTGAGTGCGTGGACGACCTCTGTAGCTAAGTGCGCAAAGGGTTTTGGAAGGAAGGTTCTGTAGCTAAGTGCACAGTTTTGGGCTGTTGAAAAGATCTGCAGTTGAGTGCGCAGATCAGAACTGTGTTGTTTGTAAAGTGTTGAATATAAACGTAGTTCTGTGGACGTATCCCCTACACTGGGGGTGAAACACATATATCTTGTGTTGTGGTGGTTCTTTTTATTTCTGTTCCTGTTATGTTTTTATGCATTTGATAAGTAGATGAATGGTAAAGAAATATAATTTGCTAAGTATTAACTTCACTATGAATTCCTAGTTAAGGGTTAAGCAAGAAACTGTCTTTTTATCTAAACTGCGAAGCTATTTAAGTGAATGTCGAAGCTCTGTATTGTATAATTATTCTTTGTTAAGGCAAAAGGGACAGTAATATCCCTCTTTCGCCTGCAGAAACCTGATTCTGTGGCACCCCATAGCTATTTTGGGTGAGACTGCAACCTGTTTGCAGGTTGTTGCCGAAAGGGCCAACACTGTGGGTCTGTTTGTGTGTGCGAAGATAAAATCATAAGAACCCGGGTCTGCCCCAGCACCCAACAAATTGGTTCCGTTGCTGGTTGAACCAGTATCTGCTTCAAGAGGGATCTACGTCGTACCTAGAGAGATATGTTTTGGAGGCCCTCAGTAAAATAAATCAGTGACTGGGTTGAAGATACTTATCTGAAATTTGCTGAACAAGAGAATAAGGACCCTCGTCGTAGCTCAGACGACTTCTTGCAAAGGTACATTTTTAATGATATTTATGAAATTTTATTTGCTAGTATCCACATAGAATTGCACCAGTGGTTATCCAGGTTGACATAAATAAAGACAAAATTCAAAGAAGATCAGTGTCCTGACTGGACCCCAGAAAGAATTAAGCTGTTGAAAAGTATGAGCAACGTGAACCCTTGAATCATTTGTGACAGAGTTTGCCATCGACACACATACTTCTTTCAGCGAAGTAGAAAGATAGTTTTTCAAAGGACTAAGGGATAAGTACCTGAATTCATTAAGTCTGAAAATTAAAATGCTCTTGGATGAGAAAGGCATATTGCTTATCCAATCAGATTGCTAGATTTATTGCTACTAACCTATGTTTGGAAGCAAAAGTGACTTCGACGAGCAAAGTGGTTTGCTTCGCAATGGTAAAAGATACAAGAGAAATCTTAGATCCTATATACTAGGCCAAAATACCAATTATACCTCATTAAGTCCAGAAGAATCTGAATCTAAAGAAACCCCTTTTGTTGGAAACCCTCCTATCACTCCGCAGCGAAGATCTGTTATCCCTGAGAACCCTTCGCAGTCCGAAAGTAACCCTAGCCTAAGTAGTCCTGTTGCAGGTCAGTCTACCTTAGTAATTCCCCCCCCTGCTACCAACCCTCCTCCTCCCCCTCCTCCCCCCCCTCAATTCAATATGGCCCATGTGAATGATGATATCAAGCTCCCAGTCTTTAAAGGAACTAGATCAAAGGATCTAGAACAGTTTTGGTTCTTATGTGAAGCTGTCTGGACTACTAAGAATATTATGGATCAAAATATAAGAAGAGCGCAGCTGGTCACCTCTTTCAGAGACTGCACTTTGACCTGGTTTATGAAGTTTTCCAGTACTCAAAACTATGCCTTAGTTGATATTAAAAAAACAATGATCAAATAATTCAAGAAGCCTAAATCGGAGTCACAGTGTATAACTGAACTGAAAGAAATTCAGCAGAAGCGAGGTGAATCAGTTTGGGACTTTGATTAGAGGTTCAAGGTTCTATTGGATCAAGTTAGCTTCACTATTGGACCAGAACAACATAAATAATGGTTCATTGCAGCACTATTGCCTCATATCAGGACTCCTCTTATGCAATAGAAGGTTGCTGATCAGCAAGAGGCGTTGGAAATTGCTATGAAACTTGAAACAAATCCTGTTGGAGATAATTCTGGAATAGCCCAGATATAGGCACAGTTAGCAGAAATGGATTTGGAGCTTCACAACATAAAAAAAGGGAAATATATTCGAGAAGAGGTTTGGTGTACACGATGTAAGACAGAAGGTCATGACAAAGAACAGTGTCCTACATTAAGAAATTATTTGAATACTGGTGCACCGAACTCATTTAACCCTAATGTCCTATATTGTGAGATCTGTAGAACAACTGGCCAGCATCAACCTGAATATTGCTACCTGCTGCAGAGATATGTTCAAGTACCTAAGAATCCCTACTGCAAGTTCTGTAAGTCATTTGGATACAACGAAGATGAATGTCGCAGCATTGACCTCATGAGAGAGTGAACCTATGATGCTTACAGGGTACAAACCGATGCACAAGGCAATGATGCATATGGTTACCGTGGTGGTGCATCAGGTTTAGGTAATTTCAGAGGTCATGGTCGTGGTGGTATGCTTGGAAGAGGACGGGATCAGATTATTTGCTATAACAATAATCAGGAAGGACATGTAGCTAGAGACTGTCAGAACCCAACTACAACATGTCAATATTGCAGAGCAGTAGATCATGTGATTGAGCAATTCCCACAGTTGATAGCCAAGATACAAGAAAGAAATGGCACTCCTACTCAGAATGTTCAGATGATTGCTATAGAGAAAAGACCTGTCTCAGCCCTTAACGTTGTTACAAGGAGTGGAACTACGAAACAGGTGCAAAATAAGGGGAAACATCCTGACAAGGCTTGGGTCCACAAGACCCTAGAGAAAATTCAAGCCTTCGATGTTGGAAGAGAAAAAGGAACATTTATGGAAGCTAAAAAATACTTTGCTGATTCGAGGACATCAATAGCCACTACGCAACAGCATCAATAGCCGCTACAGTTTCAAGATGCTTTGTCGGATCAAGTAAGTACACTAACATCATTTTTACAGAGTTGTATGAAGCTATTAAGAAATCATAATGCTTTGAATGAGTTACAGAAAGTTATTGCGTCTTGCGAACCTCAGCAAAGCTCTGATAGGGGAAAAATTGTTAATAGAGTTAGAAGGACTGGAAGAGAAATAAGATTGCATGCTCAGATAGGATATTATGACATGACTGATATCATTTTAGACCTGGGATCAGAAGTGAATGTCCTAACTAAGCAGACATGGGAACAAATGGGAAAACCTACGCTTGAATGGTCCCCTATACAGTTGAGATTAGCCAATCAGCAGAAGATTGTGCCCTTGGGAAGATTCCCTAGTGTACCAGTGGATATTGATGGAGTCAGTACCATAGAATATTTTGAAGTCATTGAAATAATTGATGATAGCAACCCCTATCCAGCCCTGCTAGGAATTGAATGGGCACTAGAAAATGATGCAGTAATCAACCTTAAGAATAGACAGATGACTTTTGAAGGAAAAGGCTTGAGAGTCATAGTACCGTTGGACCCTTCTCAAGGAGAAAGATATACATAGCCAGTCAAAGACGAAGATCAGGATGTTTTGGATCATATTTACAACATCACAGCTAAAGAAGAAGACTATGTTAACCCTACTAAAGACAAGGAAAGTAAACATTGGATCAGAAGAAATGCCTAAGTACGCTACCATTGGAGATTATTGGGATGAAGAAATGGTGAGAAAAGTGACTGAACTCCTCCATGAGTATCAGGACTTATTTCCGACGAAGTTCTCAGAAATGAAAGGTATCCTTGGTGATATAGGAGTGATAAAAATACCTTTGAAAGCTGATGCGAAGCCTGTGAAGCAGCGCCCTTATAGGCTGAACCCTAAGTATAAAGAAAAAGTCAGGATGGAGCTAGATAAGATGCTCGCTACAGGAATCATTGATCCTGTCGAAGAGTCCGAATGGGTCAGCCCTATGGTGGTACAAGAAAAGAATACCAAGTGAGAAATCAGAATCTGTGTTGATCTGAGGAAGCTGAATGATGCCTGTTTACACGATCCTTTTCCTACTCCCTTTACAGATGAAGTTTTAGATAATGTCGAAGGTCAAGAGGTATATTCTTTCACTGATGGATTTTCAGGTTACCATCAGATCAGAATTGCTCCAGAGGATCGACATAAAACAACCTTCGCTACAAAAATGGGACCTTTTCAATATACTATTATGCCCTTTGGATTGAAGAATGCACCTGCTATGTTTTCCAGAGTAGTCATATCTGCATTTAAGGAATTTATTCATAAGTTCTTGGAAGTTTACTTTGATGATTGGACTATATTTGGTTTATTGAAAGATCATATAGCCAGTTTAAGACTTATGCTGAACAAGTGTAGACAGCATCATATTTCATTGAACCTGAAGAAGTGTATCTTTTGCGCACCTTTTGGAATTCTGCTAGGTCACATTGTGTGCAAGCAAGGATTGATGGTGGATACTGCGAAGGTAGCCATTATTGTGAACTTGCCACCTCTGAATTCTGTTAAGAAACTGTGCACTACGCTTGGTCATACTGGATATTACAGGAAATTCATTAAAGGATATGCTCAGATTACAGCCCCTATGGAAAAGAAATTGAAGAAAGATATTAAGTTTGAGTGGACACCTGAATGTCGGGAAATCTTGGATATCTTGAAAGAAAAGATGGTAACCACCCCTATTTTAGTATTCCCTGACTGGAGTAAGGAGTTTCATGTTCATGTCGATGCATCTTCCATTGCTTTAGGTATAGTATTGGCTCAGTCAGGTGAAGGTAATATTCATCATCCTATTTCTTTTGCAAGTAGAAAATTGTCCACAACAGAAAGGAATTATACTATGACAGAATGAGAAGGTCTAGCTATGGTTTATGCCTTGCAGAAATTTCGACATTATTTGTTAGGATCTCATTTTAAGATGTTCACTGACCATTCTGCTTTGAAGTATTTGGTTAACAAGCCTGTGTTAGGTGGAAGGATATGCAAATGGCTGATTTTGTTTCAGGAGTATGACTTTGAGATCATAGTTAAGCCAGGAAGACTTAACCTGGGGCCTGACCACTTGTTGAGGCTCGAGTCAGGAGAAGAGCCCACTAGTTTGGACGAAGGTCTTCCTGATGCCCAGTTGTTTTCCATCCAGATGGTTGATGACTATTTTTAGGATATTGTTCAGTACTTTTCTACAGTTTTTGCACCCTCTCAGATGACAACACAGTAGAAGAAGCAGCTGGTGGTTAGAGAAACTGGCTTTACCTTGATAGCAGGACAGCTATATAAGATGGGACCAGAATAAATACTACATAGATGTGTCCTGGAGCATGAAAAGCCATTGATTTTGGCAGAGGCACATTCTGGAGCAGCAGGAGGCCATTATGCAGGAAAAGCTATGGCACAGAAGATTCTGACAGCCAGATTGTGGTGGCCTATGATTCATAAGGATGCAAGAGAGTATTTCCACAACTGTGATATTTGTCAGAGGACAGGAAAACCATCCTGGAGGGATGAGATGCCTCTAGTTGCACAGGTAACTTTCCAATCATTTGACAAATGGGCTATTGATTTTGTTGGACCAATCAATCCCCCTGCAAAGAAATCTGGAGCAAGGTACATTATTACAGCAACCGATTACCTTACTCGTTGGGCCGAAGCTCAACCAGTCAAGGACTGTAGCGCTGCTATAGCTACGAATTTCATCTTTGATATTATCTTGTCAAGGTTTGGGTGTCCTATAATTCTTATGAGTGATCAAGGATCACATTTCCTGAATAAGACTATTAAGGCCTTGACCGAAGAATTTCAATTGTATCATCAAAAGAGTACTACCTACCATCCTCAAGCAAATGGACCTATCGAAGCCTTTAACAAGATCCTTGCGCACGCTCTGACGAAGGTTTGCAATGTTAACAGAAATGATTGGGATCTTAGAATTCCAGTAGTATTATGGGCTTATAGAACCACTTGCAAGAAGTTGACAGGTCATACACCTTTTAGGCTGGTATATGGACAGGAAGCAGTTATGCCCATGGAGTACATTTTTCCTAGCCTCAGAATATCTTCCTTCACAGGGATGGATGATCCATCTATGTTGAATGAAAGGCTGGTGAAGATACTGGAACTAGAAGAAGACAAATTCATTGCAGGTTTCCAGCAGCAAGTACAGAAAGCTAGAGAAAAAGTATGGCATGATAGACACATTAAGAAGAAGCATTTTCAGAATGGTGATCTTGTGCTCTTGTACGACAGTAAATTCATAAAGTTCCCAGGTGAGTTCAAGACACATTGGAAAAGACCATACATAGTTCAGAAAGTTACTGATGGTGGTGCAGTTTAGTTAGCTAAATTGAATGGAGAAATTTTTCCCTCCATGGTGAATGGAAGTATATTAAAGAAGTATAGGGATGGGACTGTACCCCCTGATCAGAAGTAATACCAAGAAGAAGAGTCTAAGTACCAAGAACAGTTGAAATTGGGTACTAGACTATAATAAAGTTGTTCTCAGAGAGCTTTGGCAGATTGTTGGAAAATTTACGAAGTGTCGAAGGTTGTGGAAGAAATTTTGTCGTGGGTCGAAGTTCGAAGTCCTGGCGAAGCCTGTGTCAGGATGTGTCGAAGGTCCTTATTGTGGAAAATCTGAAGTTAGTGGTAGTGCCAAATAAGAAAGGTGTGTCGAAGCTTAAAATGTGACCATTGGAAAAAATCAGATTTGGCAGCGTCGATATGTTAACTGCATTAACTGCCTGTAATGATGAGATTTTGGTCGAATCCACAGCTGTATTTGGGAAATCTAGCGCCGTTCGGACAAGATCTACCATTTCTCAGTCAGATTGGGTGTCTTTAATGTATAGTTATGGCAGATTTGGTCATTGGATTCTATAAGAAGACACCCAGGCCTGTGAATTTCACATTACGCATTTTCTTGATTTGAGTCGATGTCAGCTGATCGTGAAGTCTAGCAACTATTGAGAGAGTTCAGAAAGAGGGGTCTGCAGACCTTTATGAGCAACCCACCTGCATCTGCACCTCATGAAGAGAATCGCCCAACACTGAATCAACCGATGCAGACACGATCAACCAGAAATAAATTTAAGGCAGAAGTTCGCTCTAACAGGAACGAAGAAAGGCACAAACCATCAAGAAAGACACTGGAGGATCCCGTGATGAATCCTCCTGGTTCAGCAGAGCTCCCACCTGAAGAATTCCAAGACTTCAGTGAGGATGAGAACATTGCAGCGCAACATCCACCATATCTCCCGCCTGTTTGACCAGGAGTTCAGCTACCTCGGCGGACAGCCAAGTTCACGTTACGCACCCCTTCACTGCCACAGGGTGTGAAGTTGGTCGAAACGATGACATGAATATTAGATTGGTTCAAGTACGCAGACCATGATACGAATGATCATGAGAAGTTTCCGCACTTCGCACTTGGGAAATACTTGCACTCCGTCCATTATCCGTAGTTTGGAACAATGTTACTTGAAGTGAAATAGTGGGCTGCTGGCTTGGAGCAAGTTGGCTTGTTGAAGATGCTGAATGTCCCCCACTTTGGTCGCAGCACGCAGGTTATCGTGGTGGTCAAGTAGTTATTGGTGTTGGTGCATGATGGGCACCTATGGATAGGAAACCAGAGAATTGCCATTGATGGAGAGCTGATTCATAGGATTACAGGCTTGCCGAAGGAAGGGCCTGATCCTGGGATTGAATTTGTTGGAAAGCATGAAGATACAAAGCTGGCGCAGCACATGAAGGACCACTTTGGTTTGACAAAAGGAAAGAAAGGGTATCAAACCTCGATAATTCGGCACCAAAACATTCGCTTCGCTGCAAAGATCCTAGCATGCAAACTAATGTGGAAGTGCAGACCTAATGAAGTACCTGCCCCGATTGTCAGTATTGTTGCGAACTGTGCTGAAGGCTACAGTTACAAATGGACAGAGTACATTGCTAGAGAGTTCCTTGTAGATGTACGCGATGTACAAGAGAAAGGTAGACCCTTTCATTACTCATGGTTGTTAGTGCTTATTGCATAGGTAGGATGGAGAGAACCTATCGAGGCACAGTTTGTTGATGTGCCTCCATAGATGCCTGGCGCAGCAAGGTATGCATCTCTTTGGGTTTCGCAGGATAAGGCCTTACAGTAGATGATGAACCACGTGTTTTCCTTCTATTCGATGAGTATTTCATATGAGATCCTGAAAACATCGTGGCTCAGTAATGAGCTATTCTCTTAGTATACTGGAGTAGCCAACTTCAAGGATGACATGCATAATGTCTTCATCCAAGCCCGCGTAGATAACTAACATACATGGTGGAAATTACCATACATGGTAAACTAGGAAGACATCCTCGTAGTATTTCAGCAGTGGCTGGATGAATGGATGAAGTACGTAGGAGAAAGGCCCAACATACTAGTCCCCCCAGTAGCAGATGTGGGTGCAGGTCCTAGTCAGCCACAACAAAATGACCCACTAGAAGAAAGCGAAGAACAAGATAAGTCACAGCAGAGTGAAGGTGACCAGAGTGGAGATGACGGAGCTGATGAAGAAGAAGAAGAATCAGTCAAAACCATTTCAGACCCTAATAGCCCAGATAAGCACAAGTCCCCCGAAGTGGAGGAAGTTACTAAGCCTCAGCCCAGAAAGAAAACTAAGGTGTTGAAGGGAAAGAATATCATTGAAGAGCCTACTTTGACAATTGAAGAGCTTGATCAGGCTCTAAGGAAGTCCATAGAGGCATTATCCAGCAAATGGGCATAGTTTGCAGCTACACATCTTGATGCGCTCACTGGCGTAGCACAACGAATTGCAAAACTTAAGACATTATTGGAAAGAATAGAAACTGGTGCCATAGCAAGAAATACCCCAGTAGGTGCGCAGCCAGATACAAGACAATGGCCAGCCAAAAACAACAGAGGACAAGTACCAAGTGCAGCCCTTATAATAACTAATGCAGCATCTCAATCGCAGATGAGCATGATAGTTGAGATAGATTACACTAAGTTGTCTATGCCAGAGCTGCATCTTTGTCAATTGGCACTCATGAAGGAGATCCAAGAACGAGAAAGCTACACCCACATGCAGTTAGAGAATACTGCGAAGCAGAGTGAGAGCCTCGAAGCACAGTTGAAAGAATATGAACAGAAGAAGAGGGAAATAGAACATAAGCAGGATACACTGGTGCGAGTGTTGGATGAGGCGTGTCGAAGTCTCCCTGACTTTGACATGCAGGATGAAGAAGAACTGGAGCAAAGAATAGTCAAGCTGAAAGACTATGCACAACAGTCTTGAAGCCAGATAGAGAAGATGCGAGTAGAACATGAGGCCTAGATTGCGAAGCTTTAGCTTCGCCTCATTCTTAAGAGTCCACCAGAGTTTAGGGAACAACGTTGCAGATATATTCAGGCATCAGCAATGAAGATCTCAAATCTTGTGAGTAGTGCATCAAAGCTTCTAGACAAAAGTGTCGAGGCCTGGGAAAACTTGCAGGATAACCCAAAAGTCAAAAAGTTGCAAGAAACCATCAAGAAGCGACAAACAGAGCTGGATGCAGTAAAAGCAGAAATTAAGACATTGCCTCCTATGCAGAAGATGCTTAAGGTGAAGCATAGTAATGAGCTCCAGCGAGAAATTAAGTCTTGCAGAAGAAAAGAGACACTGTTAGTGAGCTCTGTGCATCCCCTCATTAACGAAGCCTTGGAGTTAAGCACTTCTGCGGACAACCAGCTCAAATTCTTGAAGGAGTATGATGCGTTTGCACAGGAAAAGGCCAATGAAGCATCTGCAGCAACATTGCAAGAGATAGTGGAGAAAGAGCAAGTAGCCGAAGATATCATGTGCATCCTCAACAAGAAATTTACTATCTTCGCCAACAAGATTCTTGCACCTAAAAAGCAGCAGAGTGTCCCGAGACGGGACACTGGTGAGTCTTAGGGGCCTGTTGGGGCTCAGACCTTGAAGGTCCTTAATTTTGGCAACTCCGTGGTTTTGGTGCGAATCTTATAAGCAGAGTTGCGGTCCAAAATAGTCTTAGGGGCTTCAAGGTTGGGTCGAAGCCCCTCTTTTTGTAAATGTCCCATGGTTTTTTGGGTACACGTGGTTTAAGCCCATGGTATTGTAATAGTGCACTTGTATAAATAGGCACTTATGTAAAGGATTCAAGGGGAATTTTTAGAAGCTTTTGTGTTATGATAATGATGTGATGCGAAGAAGCTAAGATCTATTTTTGGGTTTTAGGTTAAGTCCCAGCTGAGTGCATGGACGACCTCTGCAACTAAGTGCGCAGAGGGTTTTGGAAGGAAGGTTCTACAACTAAGTGCACAGTTTTGGGTTGTTGAGAAGATCTGCAGTTGAGTGCGCAAATCAAAACTGTGTTGTTTGTAAAGTGTTGAATATAAACGCAGTTCTATGGACGTAGCCCCTACACTGGGGGTGAACCACGTATATCTTGTGTTGTGGTGGTTCTTTTTATTTCTATTCCTGTTATGTTTTTATGCATTTGATAAGTAGATGAATGGTAAAGAAAGATAATTTGCTAAGTATTAACTTCGCTATGAATTCCCAGTTAAGGGTTAAGCAAGAAACTGTCTTTTTATCTAAACTGTGAAGCTATTTAAGTGAATGTCGAAGCTCTGTATTGTATAATTATTCTTTTTTAAGGATAAAAGTACAGTAATATCCCTCTTTCACCTGCATAAACCTAATTCTGCAGCACTCCATAGCTGTTTCGGGTGAGACTACAACCTGTTCGTAGGTTGTTGCCGAAAGGGACAACACTGTGGGTCTGTTTGTTTGTGTGAAGATAAAAGAATAAGAACCCGTGTCTACCCTAGCACCCAACATTGTGCCATTAGCATAAAAATTAGTCTGAAACACCCACTTGCATTGAACCAATTTCCTCCCCGGAGGAAGAGAAACTAGCTTCCAAGGTGCTCCCAAGTAGTGTTTTTCTAAAGAGAATTCATCTCTTTGTCCATGGCAGCTTGCCATCTCGAATCCTTCTGATCATGGTAGTAAGACTTAGGATCTAAACTTATCATTAAATAACAATATTCGGACATAAAATAATCACGATAAGAGAGCGCAATACCTGCTCTTTGGAAATCAAACCGGGTTCTCCTTGGATCATCCGGATTTCCAATGTTATCACCTACGGAGGAGAGTGTCTGTTGGGCCTATTGAATTTTCATATTCTAAGCTAGATCATTAGTATTTCATTTCAATTTCATAACAAAAGCATATAAACAATATCACTAAAAGATAGACAAGCACAACCATACAAAAGGAACACAAATATTTATCCTGGGAAAACCCTAAAGGGAAAAACCCAGCAAAAAATTCCTCAATATAGATGCCCCAAAATGTGAAAGATAAAACCAACAAGGAGATCAAATCCTGATCCTCCTCCTTCTCCAGCTACTTCTCTCTCCTCCACTAATGCGCTACACAAGTGAGAGTGTGTGCTCCAAATGAGGAGTGCTACACCTGTATTTATATTCATCTGTTCACTTAAGTTAACTCATCTGACATGCAGGCTCGAGTTACACATGTAGGCTCAAGTAACCAAACTGGGGTGCTAATCACCCACCTTTACAATTAGAGGGGACTACCTCATGACTCTTATTATTTCTTCCGATTAGGAGCATCAGGTTACAAATTAATACAAGTGGTTCTCCGGATATGACCATCCGGGACCACAAAAGATACATATTGAATATTCTTCGAAGTTACAATATTTCAACACTTTCCCTTAACAAGAAGGGTATTCTATAACAACATCAACAACAACAGTAATAAGAGAGAGAGAGAGATATGACATCATCAACATTATCATGGTAACACATCTATAAATCATTCGAAGCTTTTCAACATCATGTAGTCTTCATCTTCAATCTTTAGTCTTCATCATCACTAACACTTTGACCGCTTCAATCAACAACATCAGCACTTTGACCTTTCGATCAGCAACATCATCTTCAGCACTTTGACCTTTTGATCAGCAACATCTTCAGCACTTTGACCTTTTGATCAGAAACATCATCTTCAACACTTTTACCTTTCGATCAGTAACATCTTTAGCATCATCTTCAGTACTTTTACCTTTCGATCAGCAGCAACATCATCATCATCATATTCTGATCTTTCGATCAGAATCATCATCATCAAAAACATCATCATCAAAGCATCATCATCACACTCTAATATTTCGATCAAAAACATCATCATCATCACATTCTGATCTTTCGATCAGAACCATCATCATCATCATCATCACATTCTAGACAACCGAAGTCACCGGATTGATTATGGGATAATCAGTCCCTATCACTTTAGGACTAAGTCCAAGGATGATGCAATCCTACCACCATCTCTATAACCGAATTCACCGGATCCATTCTGAACCGAGGTTCATGGATGATACAATCCTACCACGTTCTCGAGTACCAAATTCAGCGGATCCATTCTGAACTGAGGTTCAAGGATGATACAATCCTACCATCATGATGATCGAAGTCACCAGATCCATTCTAAACGTAGGTTCATGGATGATACAATCCTACAACCATCTCGATGACCGAAGTCACTGGATCCATTCTGAACCAAGGTTCACAGATGATACAATCCTACAACCATCTCGATGACCGAAGTCACCAGATCCATTATGAGTCAAGGTCAACGGATGATACAATCCTACAACCATCTCGATGACCGAAGTCACCAGATCCATTATGAACTGAGGTTCACAGATGATACAATCCTACAACCATCTCAATGACCCAATTCACCGGATCCATTCTGAACTGAGGTTCACGGATGATACAATCCTACAACCATCTCGATGACCAAATTCACCATATCCATTTTCAACTGAGGTTCACGGATGATACAATCCTACAACCATCTCGATGACTGAAGTCACCGAATCCATTTTGAACCAAGGTTCACGGATGATACAATCCTACCACTATCTCGATTACCGAAGTCACTGGATCACTTTAGGGCAAGTGCCTAGGGATGATACAATCCCACTGCATCATCACTACTCCCCCTTTCGGGGAAGGTATTTTCGAACCACATCAACACATCAGCATCTAAACCATCATCATCTACATCTTCAGTATGTGAATACTGAACTATCACCATTAGTATCTCCAGTATGTGAATACTGAAATCATCATCATCTATATCTTCAGTGTAGAAATACTAAAAGCGTCATCACCTCTATATTTAGTATAGAAATACGGAATCACCATCATCTGTATCTACAGTATGTAAATACTAAAACATCATCTATATATTCAGTATGGGAATACTGCAATCATCATCATCTATATATTCAGTATGCGAGTACTTGAAACATCATCATCTCTATATTCAGTATAGAAATACTGAATCACCATCATCTGCATCTATAATATGTAAATAATGAAACATCATTATCTGCATCTTATCTCATATGTAGAAATACTGTATTTCTATGTGTTCCGAAGAAACACAGGGTTCTCTATCATCACAACTCTGGTTATCACATAGAATCATTATAGTATCCATCTTTAGGTCAAAGAGACCTGATATCAGCTTCTGAAGCCATATGGATTCACAACTTAGCAGAGCAATCTGCTATGTATTCTACTTCAGCTATGCTAGGAGAAACACTAGATTGTTTCCTGCTAAACCATGAATTCATAACAGACCCCAAACAAAAGCATCTACCTAATGTCCTTTTCCTGTCTGAGATACTTCCAGCCCAATTTGCATCTGTATAGTCATACAATTTGTAATCATGGTTTCCGTCATAGTATATACCAAAGTCTATAGTCCCTTTCAGATATCTCATCACATGTTTTGCGGCTATCAGGTGAACCCATCTAGGTTGAACTGGATATTGACTCAAGCTGTTCACAGCAAAACAAATGTATGGTATGGTATTTATTAAGTATATCAATGACCCAATAATCTATTTGTATTGAGTCACATCCACTAACTCTGATGAGTCATCGGCTAATAACTTCAGGTTGGAATCCATGGGTGTGGCCATGGCTTTTCATTCAAACATATCAAATCTTTTCAAAACTTGCACTGCATACTTTCCATGATTGAGAAAGATTCCTTCATACTTCTAGACCTAGGAAATAAAGTATTAGACCAAGGTCTAAATTTTTCAGCGGACTTATTCTTGCATTCTACAATATGTTTCTCATTCCTTGTCAGAAATATATCATCCACATATAATAATAGGATGACAGGTTTATCTTCTACAACCTTGAGATAAAGGTTAGGATCAACTTTACTCTTGGTAAATCCCATGTTCGACGGGAAACTATCTATTCTTCCATACCAAGCTCTTGGAGCTTGCTTCACCCATAGAGGGCCTTCTTCAACTTGCATACGTGATTCCATTTGTCTTCAACTTAAAAAAAACTCTTCCTCAATCATACCATTAAGGAATGCTTGTATTTACTTAATCATGGAAGAAACTACTATTATAGTTCTGAAGGAAGTCTACCTTGCTTCCTGGAGTAAGTGTCTCTTCAGAATTAATTCCCTCTTTCTAAGAGAAGCCACAAGTCTTTCCTTACTTCTATCAGTAGCATATTTTATCTTACAAATCCATGGAAGATACCACATTCTTTCTTTCTGGTTTGAGTATTATATCCCAAACATCATTCTAGTATTCTTTCATCATAACATCTTCCATGAGTTCATCTTGTCAGGTCATCAACATATTCTAGTATTCTACATTCAACCTTGAAGGTTGGAACCCACTTTACTCTTGGTAAAGTCTCAATCCATCAAGAAGTTGTCCATCATGCCATACCATGTCGAACTCAGACATCTTCTGTAGTCACTCCCCTTGAAGTGGAGTATCATCTTCCCTCTTCATTCTATACAGGTGGTTCTATGCTTGATATATAATTGTCAATAGCGTATGTCATGTCATATTCTATTCTTTCTGAGGCAAATCAAAAACCTTGATTTGTACACTTGTTCTTGTAGATCCATATGGAAGATACTACGTACTTCCCTATATGTCTCGAAACCATATCGAATACATCATTCCTCATGATCAATTGTTACTCTTTGATCATAGATTCTTTCATATCCATGGTGGTCTTCATCCTTCGAGGTGGATCTACCGCTCTCTGAAGCTCTTTCCTTCATCATGATGTCTCTGACCCTAGGAGCTTTAGATTCATGTTTATTGAATTGTCATCACTTGTTCTTCGGAACAAGTCTCATCCTTCTTTTCTTGTAGGCGGTTGTACAGGACCTTTCCTACAATTCAAATGCACCAGTTGCATGGTTATAACTATTTCATAAAACATATGCATAACAACAAATTCTTATGCATCATGCAATTGTTTATCCAACACAACATTTATCCATATCTCATAAATGTCATTCATGCAACCAGTCTATCATGCATAACACATCAACTGAATATAATCAAATGTATAACAAAACAATATCATGAGAAGACAATTGAATACTTATCTTTTATTCATTTCATGGGTAGAATCCTTCTTTATCCTTCTACTTCATCATCTTCTTCATTCATGAAATCATCATTTCTTATCCAAATGATAAGATGGATAAGAGGCTCGTCAAGTATTGAGTTCTTCATATTCGTCATCACTTGAGGGATCTTCTTTGAATGGTGAGAGCTTGATCTTCAATTTCTCCCATCTTCTCTTCTCTTCTTATGAGTCGAGCTTCTTCTTCTTCCCAGAGTCTGTTGAAAATAATCACTTCCTTCTGGCACACATTCCTTGAATGAATGAATCCCATGATCCTGGGAGGCCATTCAAGGTGGACATCACCACTACTACATTCTTCACTTCTTCTTTTACCGTTACAAGTTGTTCTTTGATTTGAGAGACCCTTGTAAAGTATGACTGCATGGTCTCTGCGTTCTGGATCTTCACATTCTTCAAATGGTTTCTTAAGGTCATATTCCGATTTCTGTTCTTCCCTTCAAATAGCTTGGTCAAGGAGTCAAACATATTTGGAGTCTTTAAGGAAGACACTTGTAGTACAAGTTGATTCGTGACTGAATCAGCAATGATATTCTTGGCCTTGACTAAGTTCTTCTTGTGTAAGGCTTATAGCCTTATCTCCCTCTAGAAGTGGAACCTCTATACTCATGTAGGTGTCCAATCAATTTTCTTTAGAGAGATCATATACTTCCAGGCTTGCAATGTTGTCAAATTCCCCAAGATTTTCATCAAGCTGATGTGATAGATCACTTTGAAATGAGAACCTCAACTAAAAATAGCAAAAGATTAGATCTTACCGTTTTGAGGTGTTCGTCCTGGTTCCGAAGATGGCTGATCTAGGGTTTGTCACAAAAACCCTAATTATAAAAAATTGGAATATTCTAGATCTGATTGGATAGAAATATAGATATCTTCAAATAGATATTTCCAATGTACTCCTTTTTTTAAAACAATGGAGGGAAGCTACCGGAACAGGAAGCCCTAGTTTTCCAATTTCTTCTGCAGAAATGCTTGTCCCTGTTTCTGTGATATCTCTAAAATTACTACTCCTTTATGCCTGATATTTCTCACTGCGGTAACCTCACATGTCTTGGATCCAAAACCATAGTTTTTATCAGAACTGGCTTCTCTAATTGGGTTTTATGATCCTTTTCCCAAGGTGACCTGTTACAGGACTGTTCAGAACAGAGAGGTTGTATGGACTTCCACGTGTCACTTTTTCATCTTATGGGTCTGAAATTTGGACCACAAGAATTACAGTCCATGCACTTTCTAGAAAATATTCAGGAATTCCATTTGGACCTCTGTAGCCCAAGCTATATCAATTCTCCCTAGGTGTCTTGTTTAGGGATGAATTCTGGAAGAGGCTAGAACCCTAAATTGGAGGGATCATATCTCCCAGAATATAGTGAATATGAGGCTGAATTTGGGACACAGTGTACATCAAGAGTTTATATTTTGCCTCTACAATTTTTAGCTCCTGAACCTTTTCCAATCTCAAGTTATAGAAAACATACCAAAACTTAGCAGTTTTAGTATTTAGGGTTTTTCTAGCTCGGGGTCAAACTAGGGTTTGAATTTCCCGGAGAATCACCCAACCAAAAATATTGATCTAGGTCTCTAAAATTATATTTTGATGAGTAGATCAATCCTATTCCAAGCTCACTCAAAAATTTCTCTTCTGCAAGAAGCCCTAATTTCCTGCACCGAAAACTGAAAATGCTCGGAATCGAATTCCGCTTCGACAGAAAGATGCGCCCTTCAATGGAGAGTCATCCTAGCCTTATTTTGCTAATCGATTGTGGAGAGAGAATAAAAAATTAAGAAGCTGTAGATTATCTAGCTGCACAATTTCTTCTTTCAGGGTGGCTCTGATACCATGTTGAATTTTTATATGCTAAGCTAGATCATTAGTATTTCATTTCAATTTCATAACAAAATCATATAAACAGGATCACTGAAAGATAGACAAGCACAACCATACAAAATGAACACAAATATTTATCTTGGGAAAACCCTAAAGGGAAAAACCCAGCAAAAACTTCCTCAATATAGATGCCCCAAAATGTGAAAGATAAAACCAACAAAGAGATCAAAGCTTGATCCTCCTCCATCTCCAGCTAATTCTCTCTCCTCCACTAATGCGCTATACAAGTGAGAGTGTGTGCTCCAAATGAGGAGCGCTACACCTCTATTTATATTCATCTGTTCACTTAAGTTAACTCATTTGACATGTAGGCTTGAGTTAAATCATGTAGGCTTGAGTTACACATGTAGGCTCAAGTAACAACACTGGGGTGCTAATGACCCACCTTTACAATTAGAGGGGACTACCTCATGACTCTTATTAGTTCTTCTAATTATGAGCATCTGGGTACAAATTAATACAAGTGGTTCTCTCGATAGGACCATCGGGGACCACAAAAGATACATATAGAATATTCTTCAAAGTTACAATATTTCAACAGGGCCCAAGTTGGGAGATGATTTTGTAATTCAAGTTCTGATTCACCATCTAATGTTTTCTATTCACTAATATCAGAAATCATAGGATCCAAATCAGGGTCATCACCCCTAATTCTATCATCCAAATATTCAATAGAATAGGAAGGAAATTCAGCAGTTTTCTCCTTCACTAGTTCTATCTCCTGAAGAGGCTCATTGAACATGACACTCCTTTCAATGATGATCTATTTTGTTATAATATCTAGAAGCTTGAAACCTTTAGATTCATTAGGATATCCAATAACAGACATGTGGACTACCATGAATACTTTTTCACCGGGCCCATGCAGTGGACCCAAATACCCTCAGATTCGACACATCCGGCTTGTGTTCGAAATATGTTTCAAAAGGGGTCTTCCATTTTATGGATGAGTGTGGAAATCTATTCTGAATATATGCTACAACATTCATGGCTCCAGCCCACAAATTTTTAGGCAACTTCTTTGATTCCAACATACAAGTGGTCATCTCCTTGAGAGACTGATTCTTCCTCTCCGCTACACCGTTCTGCTAGGGAGTGTGGGGGACTGAATGTTGGATCTGAATACCACTTTGGGAACATATATGTAGTAACTCATTAATGATATACTCCCCACAATTATCAGATCTCAAAATCTTGATCTTTTTTCCAGATGCATTCTCAATCAAATCCTTCAATTCAGTGAATTTTTCCAAGACTTCCAACTTCTTTTTGATAAAAAAGACCCATATGTATCTGGAAAAGTAATAAATGAAAGTGAGAACATACCTTGATCCATTCATGGGTGTGGTAGGCATGGGACCACCGATATAAAAATTTATCAGTCCCAAGATGCATGATGATCGGCATGCCTTCCCCCGATCAAACTTATGCTCAGGGTGCTTTCCAACAACACAGCCCTTGCAAATTCTAGTGGTAGCTTTGATGACCAGGAGGCCTTCAACCATGGAATTATTCTGTAATTTATACAAGTACTAAATTTTAGGTGGCCTAACCTCTCATGCCACAGTCTACTAACCTCATTTCCATGATTCAGCAATGAGGTGGGCTTTGCATTCGCCACAAAATGGGAGAACTTGTAGGCTTTTGCATGATGGTTTACAAGACCTTTTTCTACAAGTTTTCTGGATGCAAGTTCTGTGATTTCTACATCATCTGGGATAAAGGAGACTCTCTTGGTCACTCTTGTATGTGTCATTTGACAAACACTTAGGAGTTTTGATTCAAGATATGGTACATACAGAACATTGGAAAAGTAACCATGCTCAAGATGCACAGTACCTTGTCCTTCGAATATTATTTTGGAGTCATCTCCCATGTGGATGGGAATGGATTTTCCAGTCTCCAAAGATGAGAAATATTCTCTTTCAGCCATCATGTGATTTGAATATCCAGAATCTATCAAAAGAGCTTTGGACTTCGAATTGCTAGCCATGAGAGCATGACCTCTTTCATGTTGTGGTTCCCGATCTTGCTGATCTCTCCTCCAAAAGATTTCCAGAAGATTGATGTGATTTTTCTCAAGAAGAGATATAGCTTCATCAAGTTTCTTTTTCATGTAGGCATGTTCAGGGTGGAATCCCTTCTCGTAATATGAACTCTTGAATTTTTCCTTTCCATGATGCCCTTTGTTTTTTTTTTTCTTCATGCCAGAAGGCTCTTCATGTTGTTAGATGTTTAACATTAATCTTAGCATAACATTAGGATATTTAACTGAGAGAACAAAAAGCACATCAATCAAACACAAGAGACAATGAACACATTGGTTTTCCTCGAGGAAACCATAAATGGAGAAAACCATGCAACTTCCTCAGAGATAGAATCAGCACCAAAGTAAAACCCAAAAATAGTAAGTGATCTCCCGACAGCAGTAACCTTCTTTCTATCTAGCCCCAATGCCTTCTCCTTCGTCAACTATGCGCTACACTTGAGTGTGTGTGAGATGTGTTTTCTAAATAGAGATTCCATCTCTCTATTTATACTAATCCTGACATGAATAAAACCCTACTAGGGCCGACCTCTCTAGGAGAGTCTAATAACTTTAGTGCCTCGGAACTGCGGGGACTTTAACCCTTAGACAATAGGAGGGTTACCCACAATGAATTGACATGACTTGTTTACAATATAGATCCTCCCAATAGGAACATCAGGGCATGACATGACACAAGTACATCCCAGAATAAACATCGGGTTATAATAGATAAGAAATACAAGTAAATGCATTCCGAAGTTACAATTACATCAACACTCCTTCTTAACTAGGAAGGTATTATCTCAACACAATTTTCATCACTGGTCTTCTTCCCTGGATCATGTCGTCATATGTATCTTCATGTCATATTCATCTTCAATTCATCTTCATCTTTGGGTTTGGATCATCAATGGATCTGGATCATCATCACTAGATCTGGATCATCACTCAATCTGGATCATCACTGGACATCGTCACTGGATCTGGATCATCACTGGATCTGGATCATCACTGTTGGATCATCATTAATGGATCATCACAGGTGCTATCTCATGATTCTTCTCATCACAGGAAATTATATAGAGCCATCCCTTTTTCATGCTAGTTGTAGGCCTAGCCTCCATGTAGGTATTCTTCAGCGCTTATATCTGACACCAAGTCAGAATGTCCCATATAACACTTACATCTGACCTACTCATCAGAAAGGCACACCCAGCACTCACATCTGATCATGTAGGAACCAATCCTACAATCACATCAGAAAGCCCCAACACTCACATTCACCAGCATGATAGGACACAACTACTATCATCTGTGAAAAGGCTCGGCACTTACAACCACCAGCATGATAGGACACAACTACTATCATCTATGGAAGGGCATAGCACTCACATCCACCAGTATGGTAGGACAAACCTACTACCATATGTGGAAAGGCATAGCACTTACAATCACCAGCATGGTTGGACACACCTACTACCATCTGTGAAAAATCACAGCACTCACATGCACCAGCATGATAGGACACACCTACTATCATCTGTTGAAATGCCAACACTCACATCCACCAGCATGATAGGACACACCTACAATCATCTGTTGAAAGGCTCTGCACTTACATCTGATCATGTGGGAACACATCCCTCAGTCACATCAAAATGGCTCTTAGTCCCAGACTGAAAGTCCCTGGTACCTCACCAGGTAGCTCCATTCAAATAATGGCGGTAGCCCTTATATAACACCAATTCAAAATGGCTAGCACTCACATCTGACATGGAAGGAACCTAATCCTTTAGCCATGACAAAATGGCTCAGCCCTTACATCTGATCAAGTGGGAACATATCCCTCTATCACATCAGAATGGCCATGCACTCATATCTGATCATGTGAGAACACATATCATAGTCATATTAGAATGGCCCTCAGTCCCAAAACAAGTATTCCTAGTACCTCACAAGGAAACTCCATTCCAAGAATGCCAATAGCCCTTATATCTGATCATGTAGGAACCAATCCTACATTCATATCATAATGGCTCAGCACTCATATCTATCATGGAAGGAACCAATCCTCTCACCATGACAGAATGGCTCAACCTTTATATATGATCATGGAAGGAACCAATCCTCTCACCATGTCAGAATGGCTATGGGTCTCATCATTTTCTCTTGGAGGAAACCTCAATCTGGAGAGAACCAATATTTTCCCTAAAGTACTCAAACTTCACCCTAGCCAATGGATTCATCAACACATCAGCTATCTATTCCTCCATCGCAACATACTGGAGCTTTACTGCTCCCCTCTGCACCATATCCCTGATATAGTGATACTTGATCTCGATATGCTTCGACTTGTCATGGAACACTGGATTCTTTGACAACTTCATGCAACTTTGGTTGTCACAATGTATACAAGTAGCATCCAACTGGAGATCAAATAAATCAGACAGTAGCTTCCATAGCCATACTGCCTCACAACTAGCTGAACAAGCTGTGACATAATCTGCTTCAACTGTACTAAGTGCTACACATGATTTCTTCCTGCTAAACCAATAGATCACACATGATCCCATACTAAAGCAACACCCTGAAATGCTCTTCCTATCAATGGCACTGCCTTCCCAAACTGAGTCAACATAACCCTCTAGGTTAATATTCTGATTCGCCTCGTACTTGAGCCCATAATCAATTGTACCCCTCAGGTACCTTAGAATATGCTTTGTAGCAATTAAGTGAACATGTCTTGGATCTGTTAGGAACTGGCTCAAGGTGTTCACAGCAAAGCAAATATCTGGTCTCATGTCTGTCAAGTACATCAAGGACCCAATCATCTGATGATACATCATAGCATCAACCATCTTTGATGACGCATCAATCAATAGCTTCAAGTTCGATGCCATAAGTGTGGCCATAGCCTTGCAGTCCATCATCCCAAACCTCTTCAGGATCTCTACTGTATATTTTCCTTGTCCCATGGAAATCCCATCTACATTCCGCCACACCTCCATGCCTAGAAAATAATGCATCATACCCAAGTCCTTCATTTTGAACTCAGTAGCAAGCTTCCTCTTCATATCAGCAATCAACCCATCCATACCTATTACAAATAGATCATATACATACAGTAGGAGCATCACTGGGTTGCCATCTTTAAACTTGTAGTAAAGGTTGGAATCTGCTTTACTCTTAGTAAAGCCTAAACTGGATAGAAAGCTATCAATTCTACCGTACCAAGTCCTGGGTGCCTGTTTCAAACCATACAGGGCTTTCTTTAATCTGCATACATGAGATTCTCTATCATGTGTCTCAAAACCAAGTGGTTGCTCCACATACACTTCCTCTTCAACTACACCATTCAAGAAAGCAGTCTTGACATCCATTTGGTGTATCTTTGATTTCATCACTGTAGCCAGAGCAAGTACTGATCTGATGGAAGTGTATCTGGCTATAGGTTCAAAGGTTTCTTCATAGTCTATTCCTTATTTCTAGGAGAAACCACAAGCAACAAATCTTTCCTTATATTTCTCTATACTACCATCTGCATCATGCTTGATCTTGTAGATCCATTTGGAAGTTACAACTGATTTCCCTTCTGGTCTTGGGACAACATCCCAAACATCATTCTTCATGATCGACTAATAATATTCGATCATAGCATCCTTCCATTCTTTCTGTTCTACCGCCGCTTCATAATTGGAAGGTTCTTTATCAATGAAATCACATAGTAATGCTACATACTCGGAGTAGGATCTGGTCCTCTTTCTTTCTCTGTGATTCTCTTCTAGAGCCCCATATCTTTCCGCACCTTGGATAATTTCTCATACCCAAGCAGGTTTCCTCTTATGAGGATTATTTTCCTGAGGTGGATCTACAGGTCTTTGTGGTTCTTCAAATTCTCGATCTTCTTCTTGAGCTTCTTCATTCATGGTTGTGTCATGAATCTTGGGTGCTTATGCTTCTTCAGATTCTTCGGTAGGTTTCTTTCTGGATTTGTTGTAAGATGGGTGTTCATTAAATGTCACATCCCTACTGATATCAATCTTCTTGAATCCTGGGAATTATATTCTATAATCCTTCAAGTTTTCAGAATATCCCACAAATATACCCTTCTTACCTGAAGGATCTAATTTTGTTCTCTTCTCTCTTGGAATGTGAATATACACAGGACAGCCAAATATTCTGAAATGACTAACTTATGGTGTGTTGCCAGAGAAGACTTCTTCGGGAGTCTTTTTCTTGAGTACTCTATGTGGACTACGGTTCTGTACATACACTGTTGTTCTGGCAGCTTCCGCCCAGAGATGCATAGGAAGATCTTGATCATGAAGCATTGCTCTTGCAGCTTCCATGATAGTTTTATTCTTCCTTTCTACAACCCCATTCTGTTGTGGATTATAAGGAGTGGACAACTCCCTCTTAATCCCTGAGTCTTTGCATAGCTCTTTGAATTCATTTGAAGTGAATTCTCCGTCATTGTCTGATCGAAAGGTCTTGATCTTGTTTTCAGTGTGATTCTTGATCAAGGCTTTGAATTCCTTGAACTTGCTGAATACTTCGTCTTTATTCTTCATGAAGTAAACCCATGTATTCCTAGAAAAGTCATCAATAAAAGAAACATAATATGCATACCCGCTTAGTGAGCTTGATGACATAGGACTACATACATCGGAGTGGATGATTTCCAAGATTGATTTTACTTTGCTTTCGCTGCTTGGAAATGTCTTCTTTGTATTCTTTCCTTTTGGACATCCTTTGCAGACCCCATCATGTTTTTCTTGGATTTCTAGAAGACCTTCAACAGCTTTGCTTGCAATAGGTAGTGCTCTGTAATGCACATGTGCAAGCCTTCTATGCCGAAGTTCATTTGGCTCTACTATGTCATGGACCAATGCTTGTTCTGGATGGCCCTTTAATTTGTACAAACCTCCTTCTTGTTCTCCAATCACTACTGCATCATCGATGGTCTTTCCTTTTGGCCACATGATGACTTGACCATCTACGAATGCAACCCTCATTCCTTTTGCATCTAATTCATATATGGAGAGAAGATACTTCTTAAGTCCTAGCACAAACAATACTTCCTTCATTGTCACAGACTTTCCAAAGTCTAGTTTATAGGAAGATTCCCCACTACCTTTTATTGGATACTAGTAGTCATCTCCTAGCTTCACCTTGTGAGGTGATTCATGTTCTGACAGTTTCACAAAGGATTCCTTGAATCCTATCATATGCTTGGAAGCCCCATTGTCTATAAGCCAATCAATACTTCCATGAGTAATGTTTCCCATAAGAGCGGAAATCAAAACATATTCATCTTCACTGGAAGAATCTTCACTTTCATATCTGGTTTTCTTCTTGGAAGGTTCATCTTCCTCTGTAGCATGAGCATGATGTCTTCTCTTGTTTCCCTTCTTCTTATGAGAGTTAATATTGTTTCTAGGACATTCTTTTGCAAATCTCCTCTTTCATCACATGTATAACATCTCAATATAGATAGGTCCTTTCTAATGTTATCTTTATGGTAAAATTTCTTACCTTTGGAGTGATGAGGGTTTATTCTGCCCTTTCTTGGACTGAACTATGAGGGCTTGAACTTCACTTCCCATCTTCTCTTCTCGAGTTGCTATCTGAGCTTCTTCTTGAGAGAATTCTTCCCATAGTCTGCTGAACTTGACTAACTTCTTTATGGCATATATTCCTTTGATGAATGAATCCCATGACCTAGGGAGGCCATTCAGTGTTGTCATCACAATTTTTGCATTCTCCACTTCTTCATCTATAGCTTCTAGTTGTTCTTTGATCTGGGAGACCCTTGTGAAGTAAGACTATATGGTCTCAGCATTATGGATCTTTACATTCTTCAACTAATTCCTTAGAGTCATCTTTCGATTGATGTTCTTCCCTTCAAATAGTTTGGTTAGGGCATCAAACATAGATTTAGGTGTCTTGAGAGAGGACACCTGTGGGATGAGGTGATCCTTGATAGAATCAGCAATGATTCTCTTTTCCATAACCAACTTCTTCTTATGTAAGGCCTTTGCCTCATTCCCTCTAGAACTGGAACCTCCTCACTGATATAGGATTCCAACTCATTTTCTTCCAGGACCAGGGAGATCCTATACTTCCAAGCTTAAAAGTTATCAGCTCCCTCAATATTTTCATCAAGCTTGGTATGATGAGACATCTTAACTGAGAACCTCAAATGGAAATACAAAATATTTAGATCTTACCAATTCAAGATGTCGGATTTGGATTTGGAGCTAAAAATCCTACAGAGCTGGTTCAGGAGCAAATTAGGGTTTTGCTTTTCTGGAGTTCTGTCCAACCAATTGCTTTGAAATTTATCCCTAACTTCAATTTTAGGGAGGAGATCAATCCAGGCCTGGGCTCACCAAAAAAATCATCTTTTGTGAAAATCCCTAATTTTCGACAGTAGTGTCGGGTCCAAAACTGAAAAACCTCAGAATTGGATTCTTCTTTGACAGAAAGATGTGCCCTAGGGAGGAGAGTTATTCCAACCTCTGTTTGCTGAAAATATGTGGATATAGATCCACAAAGTAGGAAGCCCTAGTTCTCGCAGCTGCATAGTGTCTTCTTCTCAGGTTAGCTCTGATACCATGTTATATTTTTAACATTAAGCTTAGCATAACATTAGGATATTTAACTGAGAGAACAACAAGCACAGCAATTAAACACAAGAGACAATGAACATAGTGTTTTTCCTTAGGGAAACCATAAATGGAGAAAACCCCACAACTTCCTGAGAGATAGAATCAACACCAAAGTAAAACCCAAAAATAGTAAGTGATCTCCCGACAGCAGTAACCTTCTTTCTATCTAGCCCCAGTGTATTCTCCTTCCTCAACTATGCGCTACACTTGAGTGTGTGTGAGATGTGTTTTCTAAATAGAGAGTCCAGTTGTCTATTTATACTAATCCTGACATGACTAAAACCCTACTAGGGACGACCTCTCTAAGAGAGTCTAATAACCCTAATGCCCCGAAACTGTGGGGACTTTAACCCTTAGAATATAGGAGGGTTACCCACAATTACCTAACATGACTTGTTTACAATATAGATCCTCCTGATAGGAACATCGGGGCATGCTATGACACAAGTTCATCCCAGAATAAACATCAGGTTACAATAGATAAGAAATACAAGTAAATACATTCTGAAGTTACAATTACATCAACACATGCTGCCGGTTTTCAACTTTAGGCTTAGGAGCTTCAAATTTGGTTTTTGGGTTCTTCTGCTTCTTTCCTTTACCCTTCATATCTTTGGGACCCGAAGCATAGAGGGCCTGATCATGGGAGGATCTGATGATCCCCATCTGGACAAGTTTATCATGTTCACTTATTAGGGACTCAATGAAGGCATTGATTGAAGGCATCTTCCATCCAGGGGTTATGAGATTCCTCTCACGAAATATAGAAACAAACACCAAATAATCAGCTCCAAGTTTGGAGAGAATGGCGAGGATGAGCTGATCATCCTCCTTCTCCACCTTACACTACTTCAGCAGTAAGACAATGTGCTTGAACTTTATGAAAAAATCATTTAAGGTCTCGAAATTGGAAGGTTTGAGAGACATCAACTTGTTTTCAAGCTGATAAACTCTCAAATCATCCTACTTTCCATACAGGGTGTCTAATTTGTCCCAAATTTCCTTTGGAGTCTTCAATCCCAAGAGGTGAAGAGAAGATTTCAGGAAATAGAGAGGCACATGAATCTGAATGCTTCATCTTTCTTGTTCAAGAATCTAGCTTTTTCTATCACATGAGTAGGCTCTTCTTCAGTGTCCATAGTGACCCAGTAAAGTCCTCTGGCACATAATTGGATCTCCATGTATCCTTTCCATGAATGGAAATTAAATGGAGTCAAGAGTTCGATGGAGGAATCCATCTCAAACTATTGTAGTGAATGCTTTTCACTTGTTAAAACTTGCAAATCACAACAAAAGGGGCATCGTAAGGTTGGATAGCCTGCACATTTTAGGATTTCATCACACCCAGCATAGTTGATCAAGCAAGCTTGATCAACAATTCCTTAACTTGGGGTATTAAGTGGTAAGCCTTGGATTCTGGTGCAGTGCTGGAATTTTGAGCTTTCGCTCAATTTATCATGCGAGATATGTCAAAAACCATGTTTTTGAGAGATTTGAGCTTCGTCCTACCATGATATCTGATACCATATTAATCTGTCACAATAATATAGAGACTAAAACACGGTCTCATAGGATATTTTAGACAATTAAGCATGAAAATGGCATAATGGTGCTACACTTGGAGTAGCAGCTCTGATACCATATTAATCTGTCATAGTAATCTAGGGACTAAAACATAGTATCATAAGATATTTAAGACAATTAAGCATGAAAATGGCATAATGGTGATGCAATTGGAGTAGCAACTTTATATATTCAATAAAGAATCAGTAATACAATACAATGACCATGCAAGATGCATGAATTCCAAGACAATTCAAATTCCCAAGGAGGTCATTCGAATTGAATGAATGGGTGTAGCTTAACTGAATGTCAGCCATAGTAAACACACCTAGTTAACCCACTAATCAAGCCATGGTTGACTCAACTGAGCCCTAACTATATTGGAGTGAAATGGGTGACTGATTCTAACTAAAATTAGCTCAAACACATGTCACTACATGCCATTCAACAAGTGGTAGCACATCATTAACTCCAATGAACCCTGATGAGGTTAACTGAAGTCAGATTGGTCATCCGAAGTGGTTAGGTGCCCTAGTTGTCTCCAGTTAATTAAATATTAATAAAAATAATCAATAAATGAAATGGAGGTACCTACACAACTCAGCTTAACTGATTGTAATGATCAGTTTTCAATTAGGTGCATTTATGACACTCAAATCACCCTAGAATGGCTCCCCGATTGAAGGAGGAGGCCCAGTTAGCCTCCCTGATTGAAGGCAGGCATGGGTGTGCTGATTTTGATGTCATAGAGTTCTCATCTGATGCCACCTAATTCAATTAAAATTATTATAATGGTTTAACAAGGCCAAATTGACCAAATTAAGTGTGCATGTTGGGTAAATGACTCCAACAATCAAAGCTACATAGTTGGATAATGGATTTGATCTCTTACTTATTCTTGTGGAGCCTTCTGAAGCTCCATACTTCTCTTCTTCTTGTATTATTTCTCTTACCCAAGCAGGTTTTCTCTTTCGAGATATATCCATAGTAGGGGGTTTTTGAGGTTCTAACATATCATGATATTCTGATTCTACTATTTCAGGAGAGGGTTCAGCTTCTACCTTTCTGGGAGGTACATCCTCTTCATGTACTTCTTCAATATGGCACCTTATGTATTTATTAAGATTTGTCTCTTCATAAAATTTTACATCCCTACTAATATATATATGATGGAATCCTAAAATGCATATCCTGAGGGCTTTGGAGACTTCACAATATCTAACAAATATTCCCTTATTTTCAGAACGATCCAACTCGGTTCTCTTCTCTTTTGGAATGTGAACATATAATGGACAACCAAATATCTTGAGATGGCTCAGTTCAGGTTTCTTTCCTGTATACATTTCTTCAAGAGTCTTGAATCCAAGGAAATTGTGAGATAATCTATTATTCACATACACGTCTCTTCTTACTGCTTCATCCCATAGATGGATGGGAAGGTCTTGATCATGAATCATTGTCTTCAATGCTTCCATAATGGATCTATTCTATGTTTTTTCAACACCATTCTGTTGGGCATTGTAGGGAGTGGCTAGCTCCCTCCTGATTCTAGATTCTTTGCAGAAGGCTTCAAATTATTTTGAATTATATTCACCATTATCTATTATGAGTGTCTTGATTCTTCTTTCTAAATGGTTCTCTATCAAGGCTTTGAATTCCTTGAATTTCCCAAACACTTCACTCATTGTCTCCAAGAAGTATATCCATGTATTTCCTGAATAGTCATCAATAAATGTAAAATATTATTAATATCCACTTAACTATGTTGAGGGAATAGGACCACATACATCATAATGAATCAATTCCAATGTACCTTTAGTCTTTGTTTCACTCTTCGAAAATGGATTATTGATGTTCTTTACTCTTGCACATCCTTTGAAAGTACCTTCATGATCGATCTTCAAATATGGTAAACATGTTACCACTTTGCTCACATAGGGTAATTCTTTGTAGTTTATGTGAGCAAGCCTTCTATGCCATATTTCACTTGAGCTAGTGGTCTCATGGACAACGGTTGTTTCTATATGTCCTTTGAGCTTGTATAATCCTCCTTATTCTTCACCAATGACCACATCATCTTCAGTTGTATTTCCTTTGGTACACATGAGTACTTTCCATCTATAAAAGAAACTCTATATCCTTGCTTATCTAATGTTGAGACTAAAATTAAGTTCTTTTTCAAACCTGGTACATATAGTACTTCCTTCATATTCATGGAGGTTCTAGATTCAAGCTTGTATCTTGACTCACCAATTCCTTTTATGAGATATTGATAGCCATCTCCTAATGATATTTTCTGAGGAGATTTCTTTTCTTCAAGTGTTGACAGAGTTTGCTTTGTCCCTGTCCTGTTCTTTGAAGCACCATTATGAATAAGCCATATATATTATCTAGGTATTACATACCTATAGAGTGGAGAGAGTAATACATATTATTCTACATCTTATTCTTTTGCTTGTCTCTTTCGAGGTACTTCTTATTCTTATTCATCCTCATCTTCAGCTAGATGAGTATGATGTATTTTTTGTTGTTCTTATTCAATGGAAACTCTCTGGAAAGGTGTCCTATCTTAAGACAGTTATAACATTTATATTTGGAGTAGTCTTTGTTCTAACTATTTTCTCTTTTGCTTTGAAACTTCTTTGGAGGTCTATACTCCTTGTGACTATCCTTATTGAAGTTTGATTGTCTTCTCCTTTTGGTATGGGTGGATAGAGCTTGATCATATTCTTTAAGTAGAGCTTCTCTATTACCTACTCTAGCTTCCTCTTGGATGCAATCTTCCCATACAATGTCAAACTTCATACTTTCTTTTCTGGAACACATGGTCTCTATGAATGATTCCCAAGGTCTAGTGAGACCATTGAAAGAAGTCATAACTATTTAATCTTCATCAAGGGAGTCTCCAATGGAATCTAGTTTTTCCTTGAACTAGGAGACCCTTGTGAAGTAATATTGAATGGATTCTCCTTTACTCATCTTGGTACCCTTCAGTTGATCTCTCAAATTCATATTTTTGTTGATGTTCCTTCCCTCATACATTCTAGAAAGGGCATCATACATTTATCTGCTGTATATTTAGATGACAATCGAGGTATCAAGTGATATTTGATAGAATAAACAATGATTCTCATTTCCTTGATTAGTTCCTTCTAATGCTTCTCCTTAGATTCATCTTCTTTCGGTTTAGAAACTTAATCTTTGATGTATTTTCCAAGATCATTCTGTCTAAGAATGAGACCAACCCTATACTTCAAAGCTTTGAAGTTTTCTATTCCTTCTAGATTATCCTGAAGGTTAGTGCTTGGGGCCATCTTATCCAGGAGGTCACTAAAAATTGAAAATTCTCAAAATGAAAAGATGAACTTACCAAGAGATGTGCTTGATTGAGGCAAGTTGGTTGGTTCACTTGGTTCCTGGAGATTTCAAATATTCACCCTTCAAAAATTGCTTGTGAGATTTAAGTTTTTGCATATTTATAGTTTTAGTTCTCTGCAATTTTTTGGTTCAAAGTCAAACTAGGGTTTGGATTTCATAGAGATTCACCCACTCAAAAAAAATCCAATATAGGGCTCAATATATGCACTCTAGGGAGGTGCAAATTTATATGTAAGAAGATCTTTAAAATCCCAAATTTTGCAGAAACCTTAATTTCTTGTCGGGGGGAGAGGAGAGAAAGTTTCACCTTGTGAAAGTTGTTCTATGCAGGATAGCTATGATACCATGTTAAGGTTTCATATGCTTATCCAAATATCATTAGTGTTAAATCCAAATTCTCAACAGTAGCATATTCAGAATCACTAAAAGAAACACAATCACAAGATAGACATAGATTTATCCTGGGAAACCCCCAAGGGGAAGAAAACCTAGTAAAACTTCCTCTATATAGATGCATAAGATAAAACTACAAAACAAGTGATCCTCCTCCTTACTGCTCTCTCTCTCTCTCTCTCTCTCTCTCTCTCTCTCTCTCTCTCTCTCTCTCTCTCTCTCTCTCNAAATGAGGAACACAAATCCTCTATTTATACTCTTTCTTTCACTTGACTTTTAACCTAACAAGTTTGCCCCACTAAACTGACTGGGTCAAATTTACCTAGGAAGACTCAAAACAATATTATATTATATTAATTAGGGTACTATTGACCCAAATTACAATGGAGGTTATACCTCATGACTCTATGATGACCAAATACAATAGTAACATCCCTACAGAGAAATAAGACATCTCCCTTGGGCTACATCAATAAAATACATTTAGAATATTCTTCGAAGTTACAATATTTCAACATCCCCCACCAATTACCACATTGCTCATCGATTCATATTTTTATAATTATTTATTGAGATTTACCTTCACTTAATCTCCTACATTTTCTCTTTTATGATCCCCTTGATTTCTCAATTTCTCTTTTTTTTGTGTGGGTGCTTGATGTTTACTAAATTTTGAAATAATTTGATTCCTCTATTTTATTTATGCACAAGTTAATTTCTCATTGCAATTAATAAATGATTATATTCCTATTTCCTCATCATTTATTTAAACTCTTTTCCATATATATTTTAAACTACACTTCTTACCTTTTAGTATTTTTATTTGTATTGTCGTGTTGCATTACGATGGGCATATCAAGGGTTCAATATTGCCTATACTCTCTGCAAATATATTTCTTTCATAGAGGGGACTAGTGCAATGACCGAGACCTCACTAACTCAGTTTGGTTGACCCTGCTGAGAGACTCATGGTTCCTAGGGACTAAGGCCAAGTCCTTATTGTGCGCCACCCAATTAAATCCTCTTGAGTGACTAAATATGTGTTCTAACCTCATAAAAAAATACATATGATAATCAAAATCGTCTCTCACTTTTCAAATCTCTGCATGGATTAATTGGTAGCCAAATTGTCTTTCTTCCCATTCAACCCCATTACCTGATGTGGATTGATTACTAATCGTGATCTTGTGCCTACACATGAAAACACCATGTGCATCAAATAATTCTAAGAAAAAACATAATATCTTAATTTCCATTAGGTTAACATCACCTATTGTGGATACCCAACTCAATCCAGATTCTACAAGGTATTGATGCAACTTTACAATGCATGTACCTATTTTTATCTACCACACTTGACAACCCATTAAAATTACATGATATATATAAGCTGAACTACATTAATTTAATTACCATTTCATAATTCCACGGAAACATAAACATAAACATTTGATCATCATCATTCATAACATATAGCTTTAAAACATTCAATTTATTCATTAAGATCCTAGTTTCCACATACATATGGGTAATTCATCACAAAATAATAAAATCACATAGTATATTAACATTACGTAAAAGAAAGGAACTATATACACCCCTCTTTGGGAAACTTAATCCAAAAGTTATAAAAACTTATCTTATAATTATCAACAGATTACCCAAGAAATAAGCTTAATGAAATAATTATATCTGTCATATTAGTCCTCTACCCATATACTATGGTTTAAACTATATGAGATTAGTCATAAGTGGGGCATCACAATATATTTTCTCATCCTCATGTACTACCCTTGATAGCTATCAACAAAGTATGCACCTATACTTAGATAATAAAAAAATTCATTTATTAGGAAGGCGTAAAATGTATATGATTGATATTTGTTGCTTCCATTTAAATATAATTTATTTTCAATTTCATTGATGTCAACCTTATAATTTGACTTATCCACATGCTCGAAGACATCCATTCCTTTAACCATATCATCTCTGCTACAACAGGAGCCTCAACTTCATTGATAGGTCTCTTTTCATTCATTAAATGTTTGGCAATTTTTATGTTTAATGATTTAAACGAAGGATAAAATTTATAGAATAAATTCAAATCCCTATTATCTCCATCTCTTTACAATCCAAGTCGTTTAATTGAGAAACTAGTTTACATTCTTACTACTCTTATTTATACCATGATGATATATACTTTTGGTATAATGAATAATATTCCTTGTGATGATTATGTATGTATGTTAACCATATATTTCATGATAACTAACTCATCTACTTAACTTAAACCCAATATAATACACCAACACTCAACATCCATCTTTTTTTTCCATGCTCTTCCTCATTGAGTAATGACCAACACAAAGATATCAATGGATTCCCATAGATCCGACATAAATACCTAAATCAATGTAAATGCCAATCCTTATATCAATATTGTGATGAAAATTGTAATTATACAACTTTTTAAAATACCTAATTTAGCCATTATCAATGTAAATGCCAATCCTTATATCAATATTGTGATGAAAATTGTAATTATACAATTTTTAAAATACCTAATTTAGCCATTTTGACACATAAAGATTGTTACCTAATAAGAAAATTAAGTATAGAGTATCCTGGCTTAACTAATTTCCACTTCCATTATCACAATATAAATATAAACTAGTAATATTATTTGATATATAATATAATAGAGTCACACTATAATTATAACATTTATGTAATATACATATAATTAACAAAGTTACTTTTGTATTCCAAACATATTATTATTAAATCGTTAAGTAGACAAGAAGAGATTTGTGGAAAACAAAAATTTAAACAGTGTCTTGAGATTAAGACTAGTAAAATGATTATGGTGGTTTCCAAGTCAGATACCTTGAGAACCTCTTCCTTCATATGTTTTTCTTTCAAACAAACTCTAGAAGTAAAAAGGGCCAACTTCTGAACTTCATTTGGATACAACTGCACAAATAAATAAGCTATAGAACCACCATAACTTACTCCATTGCTACATTGAATTAGTTCATAGTCCATAAAGATGAATTAAATTAGGTTTGTTGTTGGTCTTTTTTGGGACCCAACAACTCATTTTTGTGCCATCCTCCAATTCCACTAGCTTTGATTCATTCCAACAATCCTAAAGTAGATACGATAATATTGATTTCCTAAATCCAGTAAACTAAGAATCTATCCATGATTTGTTCTTGATTTAGTTTATGTACATAACTGTGCAAACCATTCCCAGTATGTTGAAAGTTTTAATGTGATTATATTTCTTGGTTATGTAGTGTTATTAATCATTTGAATATTTTTTCTTGTAAGGAAAAACATATGCTCTGACCTACAAGAAGAGAATGGCATGGAGTCATTTAGATGGATGGTCTTAAAAGATAGCAAATCAGGAAGTTCCTATGTTTCTTAGGAAGAATACATAATAAAATACCTAATTCTATTTATATTAGTTATATTCATATATGTGTTATATATAGAGGAGTATGAGTCTCCATGATTAAGGACTCAAATTTATGATTTCCACATCCTACATGTTGAGAGAGAGAAGCTATATTTTCTAGCTTCTGGAAAAGCCAAATGGAACTAGTTAAACTAACCTCCTGCTATGTAGAAACCATGTATGGTACTAATATTCAAAAGTAATATATCCGTAATAATCTTGGAAGATTCTTAAATTTTAGAGGTGTAACAGTCATTGGATAATATTTTTCTTCTGTTGAGGAAAAATGTTCAGTAGAGTTCTTGAAAGGACTCAAGAACAATGGATTGTAAATCCATGACCACACACATAAACATAAATCTTATTCTTGTTCACATTTGTAATATCTCATAGATGTTAGATATATCTATACAAGTCCCAGGATCGGTTATATGCTTTAGAGTCATTACATAGACATGTACAGTAAAGCATGTTTTGTGTTACCTACTTGGTACAAGAATATGTGGATTTAGATATGTTACAGTCAATGAAACTAATTTTGCATGGATATATGGATTCTGACTAGTGGAGTGATTAAGAAATATCACATCAACGATGTTGCTCAGACAGAGCATATTGTAAAGAAATAAAACTTTACAAAGTTCCTAGCTAGTTATATATGAGACATGGTACAAAAACAAGTTGTGTAATTGTTGTACATATTGACATATGAGCATAATTGCTAGCATGTTTACTAAGCCTCTGTCTAGAACAAGCTTTGTATAGTATAAAGTGACTCCTCTAGTTGAAGAGGGAGTATTGATGTATATTCAAATCTAGCATTAGCTAAAAGTCCCCAAACTATTTAGTCATGGTACATGAATCTGACAACGAGGGGATGTGATACATTGTGGAGAGAATCCACATGAGAAGAGACATGTTCAAATTCTTAGAGACTATTGGATATTGTAGAAGAGTTATATTCTGTAATATCGGAGAACAAGTAAACCACTTGGAGAGATTAGAGAGCCATACAGTTGGCTATATGTGGTACTATGATATGAAAAACACTATGAAATTGATCAAGCCTTGAAGAACATGACAAAGAATGACAAGCTCACTAAGAAATTATTCATATGGTAGAAGATTATTGGAGTAAAAAAATATTGAATATTGAAATAAAATATAAGACTTTCTTTCTGCATGATATTACATAATTAATGTGTTGTATACGATGGATATGAAATCCATAGTTTCTAGTTTAGAGAAACTGGATTCTGTATCATATCTATATGATGATACTTTGAATAATTAGTTGGTTGGTCTCTTAAAGTACCTAACATACCTGTTTATTTTTATTTTTTATTTTATGCTTGTGGATAATCATATGTTTGAGTACCTTTGAGGTACATTAGAATAGGTTATTTATTGTATTTTAATACATAAGAGACCAATTATATATCTTGGAATTAGCTATGTGTATTGTGGCTAGTACTACAAAATCCTAGTGTATTGTGGCTAGTACTACAGAAGCAAAAGGTTTTTGGAAGATAATACTACCTGCTAAGGAGTAGTGTAGCTTTGGAAGCTACCTACTAGGGTGAAAGACTTGAGCCTACATTCATTATGTGTTAATAGTCAAACTTTCTAAAAGAACGTGTGTTATGATATAACACGTTGAGATGAATTCTTACTTCATCGAAGTCATGGTCATGTAAAATAAAATTTTAGTACATAGATACTGATGATCATATTGCAAATTTGTGAAAAAACCATTATTAGTAACTAAGTTGAGATACTTCCTAGATAAGCTTGGTATGGCAGGAAATTCCTGGTAAAGCAGTGAATGTCTCCCTCGCTGAGAGGGAGTGTTGATTGTAAAACATCAGGATTCATTCTCTAGACTTGTAAGTAATATCATGTCAAGTATTCTCATAGAAGGTACCCTATGAGAATGGATATCCAATTTTGGATGTGATCTTGTATTGTATCAAGATTGAAGTCTTCTGTTGTGATAATATTGTAGAATTCCATTTGTTGAGGTGCTTATACTATGTGATATATTGCTAGTCATGGTCATTGATTGCTATAAGTCTCGTTTAGGGCTTATCTACCCCTAAAGTGAATTACTTTAGCATATGACTATATGGCCCATGGTAATATGTATGATTATCAGTATGTATGGAATAATTATTCTGAGTATGATATGACAATATGGATAAATAATACACATATGCACAATGCATTAATTATTTAATGATATTGAGATAAAGCATAGAGAAAGATAATTTGAATTTCCCATGCAAATGTCTAAGTGAAATCAAGTTATAAAGCTTTAGTAAAATATGAACATGTTAATCAATGCCTCAGTCAAAGCATCAGTTAACTAAAGAGGTCCATGCAAAAGTTAATAATATAAATTATGCATGGATGACACTAAGAGTGAAGAACTGATGACACTCCAGTTATCCTATTATCTAAGTGATCAATAGTCAGTTAAATTTGAGTTTAGATCAAGTAAATTTAACATTAATTTCAATTTGATTCAATACAGTGAACATTCAGTTAAAGCTAATTGATGAAAGGAAGGGTGCTAATGTTTGCATGTAGGGATTTCAGTTATTTTATCCTTGTGAATGCACTATATGGTGCTATCAGTATGTTTATTGAGCCTCTTATGTGCTACCTTCTGCATGCTATGGTTTTTGGCTTGTTATTAATATGCAAGGAATATGGAAAGTGCAATATAATTGAATACAATTGTTTTTGTAGGATTACATCAGATATCTCTTCTCTACCATTGAGATGATATCTCTTATCGAGAAAACTACTTATATGGTGTAAACCATTCTCTGCAAATATATCTATCGTACTGAAATAATTGTTGGGTTTTTAATCTTATATGATTGGAGGGTTTCCCCAGGGTATATCTTGTTTCTTATGGTTGAATGATTTATGTGGATAATTTATTTATGAGATTCATATATGCAATGAATGATTAATAAAAGTTTTAAAGTTCAAGCATCTTCATTTTTTCTCAAAACATCAACATATATGAGTTTTGTGCACGCCACTTACAATAATCACTTTTTAGGTGTACAACCTATGAATCCTAAGTTGAATCAGATCACGTCATGGTCTATGACACCACTCCCGCTATTGAAGATCTACTATTGTACTCATGTGGATATGATCCACCTTATAAATATGTGTGGCCTTATAGCCTGTATTATTTGATGTATATGTATCTTGTAAAGGAGTTAGTGTTCCACATTATTGAACATGGCATCCTCAGTGATGATTTTGTAACAATGGCCTCTATTTTTTTGTTTTAGGTACTTCTCTAGAGGCTAAATTATGATTCCTTTGAGCTAAAATATTTTAATGTATTTTGTCCATCCTTACTGTTATAGCTGATTTTACCACACATGGTAGATCACATATATATGGCCTTCCCTATCCCTCTACAGACTCTTTGGACCCCATGGACTATTTTTTTACCTTTGATGTTTCCAAGATCATCCCTAAAAACACCTGTTATTTGTTGTACGCGACTTTTAAACCCTTTCTTGTGTATATACGCAGATATTACCCTTAAACCCACGTACATCGGGATGTGTGAAAAAGGCCAAATATTTTTAGAGTTTTCCTTGATGTGGATCCGAGTCACTTGTCTCTTAGCCTTCCATATGCCTCAAGATCGCTCGGATTTGACCTTCCATTACCCCATTGAAGCACTAAATAAGGAACCCTTTGGATACATTGAAGGAAGGACGAATTAAAGAGGAAGAAAGCTATAGTCCATTGTTGTTGTAGCTTGCTTATACTTGAGTCTGCATCCCTTTGTCCCTTGGAGCACTTTGTATTCTTCCCAAGCTTGCCTTTGTTTGTGAGCTTGCTATCGAGAGATGGAGGATTGAAGTGGTGGAGGCCCAAGTAGAGGACTCAATTTCTCCAGTTCGCAGACGTGCCGACAGAGGTTGTCACTCATGTAATCTCTTATTTATATTAATAGAAATATATTTTCCTGTCCAATGATGTGCATTTAAATGAATATTGAATCCATGGATGCTTTTAATTGTTTATAAATTATTGATTATATATGCTAGAGTAGGTTTAACACCATTATATAGCATGCTTATCTTGTTTGTTGTTGTTGAGAGAGAAAATTGCTAACACAAGCAGGATTGGAAAAAGCTCAACGGGGATCTACATCAACCGTCCGGAATAAGGTATGTTTTGATATCTTTTAGTGTTAGATGTTTTATTTCTCTTCATATTGGGAAGGGATTGATTTCTATGGTTTCTTTGTCTGTTGTGGTACACCCCAAGCCATGGGAAGTTTTCTCTGTAACAGAATTGGCGACCATACTGGGGATGTTCCTAGTCATTTCCTTTGGGGGTTTTTTCAGCATTGAATCTGCTTGAATTGCTCTGATTTCTCTGTTTCTAAGTTGGGTCTGGGGGAATGTTTTCCCAGTAGTGTCTTATAGGAGAAAATTTTGTCTCAGCTTGTCTGTTTGCCTTCTTTTTATCTCTTTTTCTTCCTGTACGCGGGTTTTGCTTTCACAGTCATGTGTACACACGGGTTTTCCATGAATAGTCGCATATGTATGCAGATTTACTGAGAATAGTCACGTATACCCTAATTTTTTGGCCTTTTTGGGAAGATTAAGTGTTGCTGGGTGAGTTTGGATGATTGTAGAGTCTTCTTGGATGCTTATGGAGTTTGTATACATCCTTGTTTCTGACCAGAGACTCCTTGTTAGTTTAAATTTTTGAAAATGTTCTTGTCATTTCATTTTATATTTTTTGTTTTGGGATTAGTGCATTAGGTCTCTTTTTCCTTGGTTCTTTGCTTGATGGCTATCTGTTAGTGCTTGTAGAGTCTAAGCATTGTAGAGTTATACTTTTGCTTTTTTATCTCATTTAATTTGAAAATACAAAAACATTTGCTTTGTGCATCATTATCCATTGTTTGCATTTTGCATTAGCATGGTACTTGCATTAGGTTTTCTTGGAGAATATTAGTCAAATTTTCATATAGGAATGATTGCATATTCATTTGAAGGAAAAATTTTGCACTTCACGTAGTAGCATACCCTATTCTTCATTTGACATAGTGCATTTGTATTGATTGTTAGGTGTGCATTTTACTTCTTGTTGTGTCATAACATCATTAGTTGCATGACCATTTTCCCTTTGAGTAATAAGCCAATTAAAATCAACGCATAATAAAATGAATTACACTCTTTTCTTTTTAGGGTGAACCAAAAAGACTAGGTTTTAGGGTCTTGGAATAGTTCATTGTGAGTAAATTCTCCAAGACCACTAAATGAAACATTTATGTGTCTCTCTAGGTGAGAGTGTGAAATTGCTTTATATAATTAGTGTTCTCAAGACCCTCCTCTTACAAGGGATTTAAGCATGAGGCAGTGTGAGTGGTTATGATTGGGACGACCCTTGGTCGTAACTGAGTAGCACCGGAGATATTTATAGGATTTGATTCGTATCTAGGGGCTCTTTCGAGATTTTTAGGCTTTTCTACCCTGCCCATACGATCAATCCCTCCTACGACTATCTGCTTGAGAATTAATTATATTGAGGCGACCTTAGTTGCCTTACCTAGGTTATCGAGGGGGTACTTCACAAAGGTTATTCTGCTAGTGTCCTAGCCAGGTAGGGGTTGGACAACACAGTCACTATATGCATTGAAGCTGAGGGCCACTATAATAGGTTACGAACATCTGCTTGTTGTGTATGGGAGTCTCAAGCCTCTCCTAGGCGAGACATACCTGCTTCATTCAGGAGCTCACATATCCTACCCTTTTTTGCTTGCAATTTGGCTTTACATTTTATAGGTGTATGCTCTGTGCACGCTAGTTTTCCTAGGGTTTGCATAATTAGATTGAGTCTTTTATTTTTTTGAGTCATTGTGGATTTGGGTGCAACACCCCACCATTCTTTCCATTTAGTAGGACTTTCACCTTCCACATCTCCTCCTCCTTTAGGAGACGAAACTAGACAGTCTAGGCGGACTACTTCTCACTTTGATTCTCACACCATGGGAGATCATGAGGATGAGATTCCAAAGATGTCCTCTCCACCTCATGAGGTTGGGGAGGAAAATCCAACTAGCACATATGATCCATCACACGAGCAACTGTCATGATCTAGTTATGATCCCTCATTCACAAGTCGCCGGTATTGGTTTCTAGGAGACGAGATTCATTATGAACTCACAAGCACTAGTCATGTTCATTATGGCATGCCTGATATCACAGCACCCATTCCGACACATTATGTTGAGTCAGAAATTGATCCTAGCACTACGCCTAGGGGCATGCCTATTACTTTCCATGTGGAGATATTTGGGAGCACTAGTCATATTACACCTTCCATCCCTACGATGGAAGCATCCTCACATGTCTGTCCTAGACCTAGTGTTAGTAATCCTATGCGAATACCAGAACCGAGATGAGTGAACATTAGGAACACCACTTACATTCATTCACATGTCCCTTCATCCTCGAACCCTACTCCTCCGAATGCATTTTTTACGACCCTTCCTCCCCCGAGTCACATGGTCCTTCGGGCCGGAATATTGCCACTAGTCATGTTCATGCTTGGACTGCTCACACGGTAGTATCTTAGAGTCAAGTACCTCCTGTTGTGTCGGGAGGTCATATCCCTATTTTTGGATAGTCTCATGTTCCATCTCATGGAGCTCCCCATATCCCTAACTATGGACCTTCTCATGGGACATCCCATGGAACACCTTATGGAGCTTCTCATGGACAATCTTATGGACCGCAGTATGGACAAAACTATCAAACCTATGGGTATGAGTATCAACAACCCACTTACTCTTCCAATTATGGATTTGTAGCACCACAAAATCAAGGTACCCCACATCACAATTCTTCCATGCAACCCTATATGGGTCAAATGGGAGGAGGTTATTATGGCCAAGGCCATGGTATTTATAGCAATCAACCTTACATGAACCAGAACTATCAGGGAGCATGGCATAGACTGGCTCAACCTAGGCTCCCTTTCCTTGTGACATTAAACTTACCTGACTTGTCAAGACTGATGAAGGATCTGGTATCTCATGACCTGGCCTGGCCGGCTGTCCCTAACAAGCTTCGTTCAGACATTCCCAAGTTTGAGGGTAAGGCCGGAGAAGATCCTAGTGAGCATGTCACCACTTTTCACCTTTGGTTCTCTTCCAATTCATTACATGACGATTCAATCCGTTTGAGGCTATTTCAACTCACCCTCACGGGGCCTGTAGTGAAATGGTATATAGAGTTATCGAGGGGGGCATACGCTTTATTTGATGACCTTGCCATGACTTTCCTCAACCAATTTCAGCTACCCGTACGTTACGACATCGGTACCGAACTCTTGTTGACTTTCTGCAAGATAAATCCACACACATTTTGGATCACATTCAAGAGTGGCATAGATGGAAGTGGTTTATTAAAGCCTTTATACCACTGAAATTTCTCCTTGAATAGTTCCTCAAATCGTTGTTACCTTACATCGCTAAGGATGTTTCTACATACCGAGTTCAAAACGAGGAACAAGCAATCTTTAGGGCACAAGAGTTGGATTTGATCTACGCTCAATCCAAAATTTTGTATGAGATTATACATAACGCTCTGTGATCTAGTTTCAATCCCAAGGTCAAGCCTGGACCACATGTTGATGGCATTGTGGGCTCTACAAGTACCAAACCTACAGATTCAGTTGTGAAACAAGTGAATCAATTGTCAATTAACCATTCCATGTCGAGACAAGCCACAGCTTTGTCTCAACCTACCCAATCGATGAGTGTACTTTCTGTGCAATCGTCAGACCTGAAGGGAAACCAGCAGCCTGGAAGGAATAAGAAAAAAGGGAAAAATAATCATAAGGGTGGGAATAAGAATGAAAATGCTAATAATAATGACAAGAATGCTCGTAATGCTGGGGGGGGACAAGAAAACTGAACGTAAGGTGAATTTTCCTTGTAAGTTGTGTAAGGATGACCACCTCACTTACTTGTGCCCTCGTATGGAATATGCCTTGAGTTTCATAGCACAGGTCCCAGCTGTGTTAACGAATCCTTTACCCAACAATCAAAATATGAACTTGAGGACCATTGATCCTAATTGTGCATCGAGTGGAAATCAAAATCTGCCAGAATCCAATAGTGTTCATGGATGCATCAACATGATGAGTGCTATTAAGGTTGTGAATTGTATGAAAGATTATGGTTCGTCACAACCATCCCTTAGGAAATAACCCTCTCTACCTGAGAACCCTTTGCGTATTGAAAAATCTATGGATAAACCTAAATCTCCTCCTTGCATTCCTAAGGGAGTCTTAAAGTGTTCAGGGCACAATCCTAATGCCCAAGCCGCCCAAAACTATTCAGTTGTCAAGGATTTGGGCCAGACTCCTTGTGCGATGTTCGCTCTTGAAGTTCTCTAGGCTTGTCCTCCACAGAGGAAGGCTTTGTTGTCCGCTCTTGGGGTTAGTGATGATAGCCCTTATTCCATTATCAAATTTGAAACCATGGGAGTACAGCCTCACTTTCCTTACTACGTGTCTCTTTTGATTTATGTAGAGTGTCTTAATAATACTGTTAATTGCACTATCATTGATGAAAGCATTGTTGCTTCTTTGATGTCTTTGTCATGTTGGAAGGGCTTAGGTTCTCCTGAATTGTCTCAATCTGCTACCATGTTGACAGCTTTCGATGGTAGATCATTTGTGCCACACAAAATTATTCCTTCTCTAAAAGTACAATTGGGAGGGAAGACCATTGCGATCAAGGTCGAGGCGGTTGATGCGCCCCTTGACTACAATCTTTTACTGGGTCAGAATTGGATGTATAGTATGAAAGCCATAGCTTCCTCCCTCTTTAGAGTGATATGATTTCCATTTAATGGCAATATTGTTACAATTGATCAAACATCATTCCAAAATATGTGTGTCAATGCATCATCAGGAGCTTCTATCCCTATTATCGATCACTCTCAGCCGGTAACTGGGAGTGTGGGCGTGGGTATGTATCCTTCTCTTATGGGAACCTTTAGTTGTCATGTGCCCATGCTTATGATGGGGTATAGTTTTGGTGGGTCTTTGTCCTCGTTGAATTTGGTGTCTTTTCACACCACCCATATGGAGGATGCTTGGATCCTTCCTTCACCGAGTTCTTCAGTTGGACCTATTGAAACGGACGTGCCATTGCCTGCAACGATGATAGCATATCAAGCGAATATTGATCAAGTTGCAGAGCCTAGTCCTTCCTATTTGCGGATGGAGGAGGAGGACCCATATGTGCTACCTGCATGGGCAGTTGAGTCATCTCACGCACATGATTTCCTTGACGATTTTTTTTCATCGGATGAAGCCATTATTGAGACCATGTCTGGGGTTGATCCACCTTGGGAAGAGTTGCATCATCGATCATATTTTCTTCCTGAGCTTGACCATGTGGAGCATGATGAATTTATGGAGATTCTTAGTGAGAATATTGGTAGGCACGTGGTTCCATTTAGCTCTCCAGGTTAGATGGCTGATGGGAGCATGGAAAATTTATCACCAACTATTCCTATCAATATTTCTCGCGATCCTTGCAAGGTTGAGAATGTATACATTGGGGTAGATTGTTCCCCTGATGAGATCAAGGAGTACACTACGTTATTTAAAGAGTTTCATGACATCTTTACGTGGTCATATGATGAGATTCCAAGTATCGAACCTTGTGTTATTGAACAAGAGATCAAAATCTATCTGGATGCGAAGCCGGTTTGACAATGTTTGCGTGCTATGAATCCTAGAAAAGCACCCACCATTAAGGCTAAGATAGAAAAACTTTAGAAAGTTGGTTTTATCTATCCCATTCCCTTGATGGAGTGGGTTTCAAATCACATTCCAATAGATAAGAAGTAGGGAGAGATCTGTATATGCACTGATTTCCACGACTTAAATCGTGCATGTCCTAAGGATAATTTCTCCACACCATTTATCGATCAGATTTTGGATGAGTGTGCCGGGAGTGAGTTATTTTCCTTTCTGGATGGTTTTTTTGGATATAATCAGATTCAGATTAAGCCCGAGGATCAACATAAGACCGCATTTATTTGTCCTTTGGGTGCTTTTTCATATCGAAAGATGTCTTTTGGCCTTAAAAACGTCGGAGCTACATTTCAGCGGGCTATGAACTTAATTTTTCATGATCTCAAAATTATTATTGAAGTGTATTTGGATGATCTCACTGCTCACTCTCGTCTGAGGGTGCGTCATCCATATAATTTGAGATTAGTATTCAAAAAGATGCCGTCATTACCAGGTTCGTTTAAATCCTCATAAGTACATCTTTTGTGTGATTGTTGGTCGCTTGCTATGATTTATCGTGTCCAAGGAGGGTATAAGCGTCGATCCCTTAAAGGTTCAGGAAATGCTTCAATTGTCTCCCCTGTGTAATATTAGACATCTCCAGTGTTTACAAGGCATGGAAAACTTCTTGCGGATATTTGTGGTTAATTTTTCCAATTTGACTAAAGGATTTATCAGGCTCTCGAAGAAGGACAATCCTTTTTACTGGGATGAGCAAGCCCAGGAGTCCTTTGATGCTCTTAAGCGAGCCTTAGCAATGGCCCCCGTGCTTATTCCGCCTGACTATAGCTATGATTTCTTGATTTATGTGGCCGTGTCCATGGAGACAGTTGGTATGGTTTTGGTTCAGGAGGATGAGGAGCTCTATGAGCATGTCATATATTATTTGAGCCGGAACCTAATTGATGCAGAAATCCATTATTCCCATGTGGAGAAGCTTGCCTTATCCACCATTCATGTGGTCCAACGCTTGAGGCATTATATTCTTCTTTGCCAAACTTTGGTCGTAGCTCATATCAGTCCATTTCAGTTCGTCCTCACTAGAAGGATGATGGGGGAAAATACAATAAATGGATTGTCATTTTGCAAGGGTTTGGTCTCGAGTTCATTTCGGTGAAATCGAAGAAATATTTGATCTTTGCAGAGTTCATATCTGATTTTCCAAGTTTGGAGGAGGAGGAAGTTTATGAGGATACGTTTGTCAATGAGCATATTTTCCTTATCTCAACTTTGGACCCGTGGTACGGGGATATCATCATATATTTGCAAACATTGAAGGTCCCTACTCACCTTTCACGGGATGAGCGATGACAATTACGTCATGTAGCTAAGAACTACCTTATAGTGGATAACACTTTGTACCGCCAGGCGGTAGATTCCATTCTACGTCATTGTGTAACCCATGATGAGGATGAGGTTGTGGAGAATGGTTTCCACAGAGGGGTGTGTGGTGGTCATTTATCTGGGCTTTATACAGCCCAAAAAATATTGAGAGCAGGATATTTTTGGCTGTCCATCTTCAAAGATTGTGTTAATGCGGTCAAGAAGTGCCACCCTTTCTAGGTGTTTGCACGCAATATGCATTGGCATCCAGCCCCATTCCATCCTATTGTCACCGTCGATCCCTTCACCAAGTGAGGGATTGAATTTATGGATTGCAACCCAGCTTTGGCTTGGGGGCATCATCACAATATAATGGTTGTCGATTATTTCACGAAATGGGTAGAGGCTATTCCCACAATTAAATCCGACGGTGAGACAACCACGCATTTTGTGTTCAACCAGATTATCACCCGGTTTGGTATTCCGAAAGAGCTTGTCACTGACCATGGTAGGAACTTTCAAAATAAAATGATGGAAGAGCTTACTTCCAAGTTAGGGTATAAGTAGGAACATTCATCTTCTTATTACCCTCAGGAGAATGGACAGGTTGAAGCAGTGAATAAACCACTTAAGTCTATTCTCCAGCGAACCATCACACGAAGTAAGACCAATTGGCATATTATGTTGTATCCTGCTTTATGGGCCTATAGAACTGCGGTTAAGACTACCACCGGTTTCTCTCCATATCAGCTTGTGCATGGGGTGGAGTCAGTTTTACCGATTGAATGCGAAATCCCTTCTCTGAAGCTAGTTGTAGAGCTTCTACCTAACACTTCCGCATTGGAAGAACATTTGGTCCACTTAGAGCAGCTTGATGAGCAGCACTGAGATGCCTTAGTGGCTCTAGAGGTTAACAAGCGTCATGTCAAGGTCCAGTATGATAAGTCTGTCCGTCCAAGGAGTTTTAATGAAGGTGACTTGGTCCTTTTGTGGGATTAAGCTAAGGAACCCTTGGGGAAAGGGAAATTTAATCCCATTTGGCATGGTCCTTACGTGGTTAAACAGGTCTTAGAGAAAGGCACTTATGAGCTGGTTGATTATGAAGGGACGGCCTTGGCGAAGCCTAGAAATGTGCTCTATCTCAAAAAATACTATGCATGATCTTCAGCTAGGGCGGATTGTTGTATATTATTGTATAGTTTTTCCATTGCATAGTTAGGTTCTCTTATGGTGATCAGGTTTGTTGGTTAGCATTTGTCTCTTATGGAAGATGTCAATGGAGTCTTCCATGTATATAGGATTCACTGATGGTGGTAGCCACCACACTCAAAACTCAGCTTTGGCTGCTTGGGTGATTTATGCTCCTACGGGTCAAATATTGTCTTCAGGAGGTGTATGTTTACGGCCTTCTTTGAACAATGTTGTTGAATATAGTGTCGTTATTGAGTTATTGCGTGATGCCATTTCACATGGTGTTCATTCTCTTGAGGTACATCTTGATTCACAGTTAGTGGTTTCACAACTTAATGGCTTGTATCGTATTAGGGATCCGACATTATTATGGAGATTCTTACGTGTGAGATTGCTAGAACGAAAATTTGAGAATATAACATACATTCATGTTCCAATAGTTTTTAATCAAGTTGCTGACTCATATGCTAACTATGTGTTAGATTGGCATTTGTTTCATAGACCATAAGCATATCACAAACATACATTTTTTCACACATGTAAATATAAATAAAATCGACCATCATAAAAAAATTTCATTAATATCCAAAAAGTGACGTCATAATACATAAGTGTCATGCAAAATTGGGGCTTCCGAGCCATCTGAATATAATATGCAGTCATACAAAAATGAACACACTCAATTCTCTAAGCTAGAGGAGGAGGGGGGTTCTGATCATGATATAGCACTACGGCTCTAGCTAGCCGTCGAAAGAGTCAAACCCATGCTCATGGAACACCAACCACCTGACACTGCATGGCCTCAGGCAAGTCCTCAACTTGCGCCATGGGTACCCTATGTGTCAAGTGTATGAATTTCATGTGAATGCTTTGGAGAGTCTGCTCTACATCCGCACCCATGATATCGTCTCCTCTTCCCCTCCATCGATGACGAGGGAAGCCTTTTGGCCACCATGGTCCTACATCTGCATACACATGACAGATTTTCACTATGTGTCGTCACACAAAAAATATGTCTTTTGAGTCAATATATCAAAAAACAAAAAAAAAATTAAATAATTCAAAAACTTAAAAAGTGGGTTTGGGATTCGTTACTTATGTCGCCATAAGTTGCTCCTGGTGGTAGTGGCATATCTGGATCTCCGCGGAAGTCTATCCTTGCATAGGGGTAGTCATCTATGGCGACGATCTGTCTTTGCCACCATGGAAAGAAGTCTACTAGGTAGGGGTTAGTCACCCTACCTACACCCTGTATGTGCATAACATTTTCTCAACGTCATTGGGCTTGATCCTAAACTCCATGTGGAACAATGTACACTCTAGGGCTTAGCCCTAGTACCTGCTTAAAGAATAATGTGCTTAGTATGCTACCAAACCCAAAGTTCTGCACCCTGCCCTTCTTACAGTCACTGAGATATTGTTTCATGTTTCTCAATAGTGTCGTGCTCTAGTCATACACTATAGGTCTCATACACTCCACCACATAGAACATCATTGGCCGCGAGGCCTGGTGGAGTGAAGCTAACCCCGTAATCCTGCCTAATGCAAATAGTATGGCCTACAGTCCTAGAATTTGGATAGAGTTTGTCGGGATTTGACTCCCAACCTTTTCTCTCTCTAGAAAGCAGTACACAACTAGGTACTCGTCAATAGTCAACCTGCCTCCTGGCCCATGAGATCAAAGATTCACCATCTCTCCTCATCGAGAAAAACTAGTGATAAAGTATATGTCCTCAACCTCAATGTTGAGAGACATCTCGTCAATCTGAAATGTCTCAGATTCTGGATCCTAGTAATACACTAGCAGCTGGAGTAGTCTTGGTTTGGCCCTCAGGATGCCAAGACACCAAAACTTGTATAAACCACATGCCTGTAATGCTTGTTGGGCCATAAGATCACCTTGCATGACGTCCTCCACATCACCATGCTCTCTTCCCCTCCACTCTAACACCATCCTACACAAAAAACAAAAATTTGATCAGTTATTGCCTTTGAAAACCTTGTTTGTGGCTCTCTACATGACAGTTCTCAAAACAGCCGCGTATGTACGTGGGTTTGGGTGCTTTTTCCGTGTATGGAAAGCCCTATACACGGAAAAAACCTTGATTTCTATGTGGGCCAAAATGCAAAATTATGTATGGCTTAAAAAATTAATTGGACCATGAAAATTCAAAAAATTTGCATGAAATAGGAAGAGGAGGGCATGAGAATCTACCTAGATCAAACGAGGAGAGATTCCGCGGACAATGCTCCTAGAATTCACATCAAAAGTTTTGAGCTCAAATACACTATGTTGGGTAAAAATTTCAAATGATATGAAAATTTTTAATTTTTTTACTATTTATAGAAAAATTTTGAAATTTTTACCCACTTTCTATAGTTTTTTACCATTTTGGACTGTTTGAACTAATTTGATGATGTAGGAGTCCGTTTGGAGTGTGGTTTGACCGTGGCTTTGATCCGTTTGTTCCTACTGCAGGTATGATGTCTAAATTGGCATATAGGTTAGGTTTCACATCCATTTGCATTTTGCATGACCTTATGACCATTTCATTTTAACCTTATGTACGAACCCATTCCATCTTGTCACGGAACCTTATTGCTACTTTTAGAAGTGACATGTTGTGAATGGTAGAGCTTTACCATACATGGGTACCCTAGTTAGATCATGTTTTGAATTTGGTTCCCATGCCAACAATTTTTTTTTTAGGGTGCGGGAGTCCTTTGTATAGAACCGCCATGACTTTGAGAAAGAGCTTCATACTCCTCTTGGCCTTTATGCTGGCGTTTTTCCCCATGACTCCCTTGTGTATGTCAAGTTGTAATTGCATTACCATGAGTTTTTCCTACCTTTTCAAGCCTTATGCCGGCTTCCCTGACTCTGATTATCATCCATATAGCCCGAGCTTGTCTCATGTCTAGCTAAGCAGAGCCGTTTTATATATCTTTTGCAACTTGATTCCCCATTTTTTTACCGAGAGGGGACTTTCCCTCGAGTGTCGTTATCTTGCACATGTTTCTTTGCATTGAGCATAGGTATGTTCCACTGCTTGGAACTAGTTTTTTTTCCCATTGAAACTCGTCTCCTCCTAGATTTGTAACTATAAAGCACTTTTATTGTTTTTCAAGATTTTCAAAATATTTGAAAAATTCCCAAAAAATCAAAAAACCAAAAATCCGAATAGGGAAAGATGTTATCTTTGGCAATAGTCGAGTTGTGTCGCCTTCGAACAAACCACTGTATATCACTTTTGTTGGTTGGGTTAGTAGTTTGAATTTAGGAGCTGTACTTGTATCTTTGAGTTTACCTCCACTGACTGATTAAGATTCCAGTCCCTATGGAGCCTTTCTCGATGCCTCATGCATCGCAGAGACGTCCCAGTTTTGTATATTGTGTCTATGCTGCCTACATTCAGTCACCATTCGCCTTTATGCTCTTGTTCAAAGGAAGTTGAAGCCTGAGTCGACCATTCTTCAGTTTTCTTGAATTTGCATGTCGGTCATCCCCGATACTATTACTGGTTCATGCACATCTTGTTCAAGTCCTTCCACATTATATAGAGTTGTTGAGTACCTCGTGTTGGTTAATGGGGGACGCCTTAATGCCCTCCTTCCAACAGATTCCATCCCATTGAATTTAGATCATTTATTCTTGGATAGGAGTTTAGAGTTATTTGAGTGCCTTGAGACTTACAGTCATCAGTGGTAGGTTCTCTTGCCATCGATAGTTTTGGGAATACATCAATGTCCCCTGATCAATGGATTCTTCCAAGTGTTCGACCTCAACACATTTATTCGGACTTGTGAGATTTCACTCTAGTACCTTGATTCCCATTTTCATTATCGGTGGGTAATCTCGCATCTATTAACAGTGTACATCAATGACCGGTAATCAGATGATGGACTACTATGTTCAAACTCGACACCTTTATTCACATAGTAGGACATGTACTCATAGTGGTTTGTGTAGAAGAATTTATAGATTGGTGGAATTTCTTATATGCTACCTCCTTGATCGTTCCAGTGTTCATGATATTTCAGCTCTTGTGACTTGATTCCAGTGTATGCCAGATATCTTCAACCATTATGGAGATCTTGATCCATGGTATATCTTCAGCTTTCATGGAGATCTTGGTCCTTTGTATATCTTCATCATGAAGATTCTGATCTATTGTATATTTTACGTGGCGATGACCACACATGTCACAATTTGTATATCATGCCTATTCATGGCCATTGTACTCTTATGTATCTCGGACTGCTATATGTATTTGCAGTCATGTGCAGAGTTTGATTATTGTACTGTACTGATGGATGGCTAGTTCTTCCACCTGGTTCTTCATCACTCCACTTCTAGGATGGACTTATAATGTATTTCAGCCATTGTATTACCCCTCTGACTTCACACATTAGGGGGAATTTGTTATATCTGATTTTACCACACATGGTAGATCACATATATATGGCCTTCCTTGTCCCTCTACAAAATCTTTGGACCCCATGGACTATTTTTGTACCTTTGATGTTTCCAAGATCATCCTTAAAAACACCTTTTATTTGTTGTATGCGAATTTTAAACCCTTTCTCATGTATATGTATAAATAATAGATCAATGCTATGATAAATGATGCTAAGAAGAAGCACATGAAATAGATCTTGCTACTAAGAATTCTCACAAGCATACACATGAAAAATAGAGAGAAGAAAAGAGACCGAATCACATGAATGAAGAGATGAATATTGGTGTGTATCCTTCCATTGAATAATGATGAATAATAGTGTACATAAATAGTACATCCCTCATAGGGAAACAACTCATAAAGCTCAAAAGACTGACTTACCAAAATATAGCAAACCCCCATAGGTGGCTAAAGCACTTCCCAAATCTATCAAGGAACTCACAAGTTGGAAAAAGCATGAGTGAGTTTTCAAGGAGATGGAAAAAACATGCTAATCCTAGAAAATGGAGAAAAACTAATGGAGTATGGGTTGGAAACAAAAGCTCCCAATTTCTTAGTTGACTAGCTTTTATCTTATCCATAAAAAAGCAAGAAAAGCAAAAAAAACAAAATAAAGCAGAATTTGCTGTAAAGTCCTGTATACTAATTTTGGATGGTCAAAAGGTGGTCAAGATCAACCCAGAATTGGAAATAAATCATTCCTAAGATATAGATGGCATGTATTGACTTTAAGGTGCAAGTGGATGCCAACTAATTAAGCTAGTGGGTGAATAATTAATCAAATAATGATTAATTATTTTATCCTAAGTTGTGAGTGGGTTTAATATATTTCAACACCCCCCTATAAGTCTGACTTTATGATGGTATGACAAAAAATATAGATGCATATAGGGCCCAGCAACAAGGCTATGGTCACCCTTTAACAATTATTATGTCCAGAAAAGTGAGGAAAGAGGCAAAACCACATGGGGAAAATACTCCCTTAAGAAAGGAAAAGGCACAAAATTTTGAAATAATATGTCTTCAACATATCCTTATCTTCACTTGAATGAGCTGAGTGAACTGCTTCTGGTGGAAGACTTGTTGAAGAAATCATGAACTCCATGATCATGCACTGGAGTGCAGAACCTACAAGAAGGAAGAGGAGAGACTCCTTGTATCTCATCATCTGATGAAGTAGGAGAATTATCTCAATGATTCTTGCTACTTTCAAACTCTGATCTGCAAACATAATCTGAAATTGAAAAGAGATATGTGCATACTCCTTCCCAAAGAGTACAAAAGTTAAGACAATTTATTTCACACCCAATTCCTTGAATAGCTGCAAAATTGTGATGTGAATCACATGTCAATCTTCCAATATGATGTAGCCCCTGTATATATCTGATATGAGGCTGATAAAACTATGATATATCAGAAACATTATCATATGGAACAACAAAGAAAAAGGCTTCAGTAGCTCCATGAGGATATAGGGCTAGACTAGGAAAATTATGAGCAACTGGGGAAAACTGATAGGTGTAAAAATATGAATGATGGATGGGATTAAGATCTGAAGCATAAGTGTTTATAAAATATTCAAACATGTTTAATATCAATCCAAATATTACTAATGACATGGATAACCAGCCACTGAAATATAGGAAAGACTTCAAACCATGTAAGATAAATATCACTGCATAAGAGACCAATGAGGAATCAACTAGTGAACTTGGGATTTGTATAGTCTTAGGATTATTCAGAGGTATGGTAGATGGTATGGATGGTGGTATGATATGTGTCATGACATGCATATCAGCCTTCAAACAATCTTCTAAATCAGATATACAAGCTTGTGAGGAAGAGTTTCTCAAAGGCAAGTCAATATCTACTGAAAAATCACAATTTTTGGGAGATGAATCTAGTAGACTGGGAGAAGGATCATCAAAGAAAGGATATGATATTTCTGATTCTGATATATCATATATTAAATCTATATTAGATACATTATAAAATTATATAACTCTATCACTCAAAGCATAAGTTATATCACCTTGGAATTGCGTAGTATCACATTGTTCTGAGGAATCAACAGGCTTTCCTAGTTCATCTGGAACTTCGATCTTGTGCTTCTCAAGAAGCTGAGACATGATGTACATCTTCTTCTCTGAATGGAAACCCTTTCTGCAATAAGAACACTTGGAGGTGCACCCTTTATTATTAACTTTCTTCATTAAATATTCATAAGAATCTTCATCTTCAATTTCTGACTTTGGCTTCTTCACAATTTGCTTCTCTTTTGATTTGAATTTCTTGCTTCCTTGAACCAAGAGAGCATGAACCTTTACCTTTGAAGAATTAAGGACACCAATTGGATTAATTTATCTTTCTCCTTTGTTAGTGAATCATGAAAATAATTTAAAGAAGGCATTTTCCATTTAGGAACAACAAGCCTAGTAGCATGAAAAGTAGACACAAAAACTGAGTAATCAGGACCCAATTTTGAAAGAATGGAAAGGATTAATTGATCATATGCTTTATCAATCCCACATTTATTGAGAATTAGAACAAGTGACTTGAAATTGGTGAAGAAACCCTCAAGAGATTCAAAATTGCTTGGACTCAGTGAGAATAACTCAATCTCCAATTGATGCGCTCTTAGCTCATCTTGAACTCCAAAGAGAGACTCCAATTGAGTCCATACTTGGTTTGGAGTGGTCAAACCATCTAGATGAAAGAGTATATCAGGAGAAATAGAGAGTCAAAGAAATACATAGGCTTCATCCAACCTATTATGCCACTTAGCTTTCTCAATCACAGCATTGAGCTCATTCTCCAAAGCTAGTATAATTATGTATAATCCTCTACTGTGCAATAGAATGGAGATTTTGGATTTCCATTCATGGTATTTCAAGGAAGCAATAATTATAGATGACGAAGAATCCATATTTCTGAATTGATGTGCTCAAGAATAAAATCTTTGCAACTTGCAAAACAAACTAGGAGAAAATCATGTAAGCTAGACAAGCTCTTCTTTATAGAGGGATAGGAGACTGGATGTGCTCCTCAACTCTGTAGAACTTGATAAACCTTGATGCTCTGATACCACATAGAAATAATAGATAAATTCTATGAGAAATGATTCTAAGAAGAAGAATAGGAAATATATCTTGCTACTAAGAATTCTCACAAGTATACACAGGAAAAATAGAGAGAAGCAAAGAGACTAAATCACATGAATGAAGAGGTGAATATTTGTTTGTATCCTTCCATTTAATAATGATGAATAATAGTGTACATAAATAGTACATTCATCATAGGAAAATCAAATTGTATTGAAACAACTCATAAATCTCAAAAGGCTGACTTACCAAAATATAGCAAACCCCCATAGGTGGCTAAAGCATTTCCCAAATCTATCAAGGACCTCACGAGTTGAAAAAGTCATGAGTGAGTTGTGAAGGATATGGAAAAAAAATGCTAATCCTAAAAAATGGAGAAAAATCAATGCAGGATGGGTTGGAAACAAAAGCTCCTAGTTTCCTAGTTGACTAGCTTTTATCTTACCCATAGAAAAGTAGGAAAAGCAAAAAAAGCAGAATAAAGTAGAATCTGCTGTAACGTCCTGTATACTAATTATGGATGGTCAAAAGGTGATCAATATCAACCTAGAATTGGAAATAAATCATTCATAGGATATATATGGCATGTATTGACTTTAAGGTGCAACTGGATGCCAACTAATTAAGCTAGTGGGTGAATAATTAATCAAATAATGATTAATTATTTTATCCTAAGCTGTGAGTAGGTTTAATATATTCCAATAGTATATACACGGATATTACCCTTCAAAACACACGTACATCGGGATGTGTGCAAAAGGCCAAATATTTTTGGAGTTTTCCTTGATGTGGATCCGAGTCACTTGTCTCTTGTCCTTACATATGCCTCAATATTTCTCGGATTTGGCCTTACATTACCCCATTGAAGCACTATATAAGGAACCCTTTGGATACATTAAAGGAAGGAGGAATTAAAGAGAAAGAAAACTATAGTCCATTGTTGTCGTAGCTTGCTTATACTTGAGTCTGCATCCCTTTGTCCCTTGGAGCACTTTGTGTTCTTCCCAAGCTTTCCTTTGTTTGTGAGCTTGCTATCGAGAGATGGAGGATTGAAGTGGTGGAGGCCCAGGTGGAGGACTAAGTTTCTCCGGTTTGCAGACGTGCCAACAGAGGTTGTCACTCATGTAATCTCTAATTTATATTAATAGAAATATATTTTCATGTCCAATGATGTGCATTTAAATGAATATTGAATCCATGGATTCTTTTAATTGCTTATGCATTATTGATTATATATGCTAGAGTAGGTATAACGCCATTATATAGCATGCTTGTCTTGTTTCTGTTGTTGAGAGAGAAAATTTAACACAAGCGGGATTGGAAAAAGCTCAATGGGGATCTACATCAACCGTCCGGAATAAGGTATGTTTTGAGATCTTTTAGTGTTAGATGTTTTATTTCTCTTGCATATTGGGAAGGGATTGATTTCTGCGGTTTCTCTATCTATTGTGGTACACCTCAAGCCATAGGAATTTTTCTCCGTAACACTTACCCTCTTACCTCACACATTAGGGGGCATCTATTATACCTCAAAATGGCACTAATTTTGTCTCAGTAATGACACCAAATGTGTCGTCACACAAAAGGACATTATGGATGGAAGTATCCCTAACTTTATAAGAGGATTAAACCCTTGATACATATCATTAACTCTAGTATCATTCATATTTTCATATGAACTCACTTGGAATACATGACATTTCTTATAAAAATGTGTGTACCATATGCAAGTTTCCTTAAAGAAACTCATGTATCGATCCTAAAAGTTCAATATACGAGTTTCCTCAAGGGAACCCGCATATCATTCACAAGTTGTCTTTTTTTTTTGTAAGTTGGATGCTATTCTATTAAAAAGAGAAAATAATGGTACATATGAAGTTACAAAATAGAGACGCAGACCTGCTCATATGGAGTAGCATACATAGAGGTTCAATGAAGAGTTGAACCCTCCCTCCAGAAGAGAAAATAGATCCACAAAACTAGGACCCTCCCTCCAAGAGGGAAAACAAGCCCAGAAAGAGAGACTTATACAAAGACATTCAGGTTCCTGGAAAGGATCGGACTAGCTAACATACATTCAAAGAAGTGACATGAAACCCTGACAAAATATGGGTAAGGCTTGTAGATCCAGCATATGTTCCAAAAATACATGAAACCAAGACAAAAACTGATTATGGTGTGTGGTAAGGTTCTTCCTCTATTGGGTAGCCAAAACCTGTAGATGTTGGTTGAGTTAGCTCTTCTGGTGTGTCCATTGGATCATTGCTGGAGGAATCCATCACCTCGTCACTAGTGGAGTCATCTACAACATTGCTACCTGCATGGGACAGTTTTGTTGGGAGAGGGGTGTCTTTTTGGCCATGACTGGGTTAAACGAGAATTTACTCACCGAAAGAGTGGAAGCACGGCTCTGCAGTGGAGGAATGGAAGAGGGAGGAGGGACAGAGTTGGAGGCTGAGGAAATAGTGGAAATAACAGGAGCAGGCAGAGGGGGAGGAGCAGTTTGAGGAGCCAACGACGGGGAGGGATAGGAGGCACAGGAGGGGCAGGATCCAATGGTTGGGATAAAAACTTGAGGATGAGGTGGATGAGAAAATTCTTGATGACCCAATAATTTCTCCTTCGAACCAGGGTTTGTCCAGCAGCGTTAACAACTCCAGATAATTCATCATCCTAGTCATTTATCATTAGCGGTACCTCTTCATGGATTTTGATATCAAAATCATCCCCACTGGTCATTGTTGAGAGCTAAATTAGGTGTTATGCCTGAGCACCTATACCTTGATGAGCATGATGAGGAGTTCCTCGCAGCCTTCTAGGCATGGTGGCATGGTGAAAAATCCTGTTTGGACCAGAGCCAAGAGCTGAATTGCAATGGGTGGTGAAGGCTAGGAGCCTCGGAGACTAGAGTTGCTGGAGAGGCGGGGGCTGGTGAACCAACAGAAGGCAATAATGAGGATAAAAATGGCAAAGGAAACTGTTAGAACCAGAGCCAAGTGCATAAATTCTAAGGGTGGTGAAGGCTGGGAGCCATAGAGCACTAAACTGCTGGAGAAGTGAGATCAAATGACCCAACAGATGGCTGGAATGAGGGTGATAATGGTCGTCTCGTCGGTCCTTGTAGTAGGCTAGCTCATTAACTATGTCCTACGACGAGTTGACAATTGATTCCCATGGATGGAGCTGGCGCTGGCCATGTCCCATGTAGAAATAAAAGGCTGCATCCATGAGGTGACTGCACGGTGACATCATGTGGGAGAAGGAGAAGCCTTGTCAGCCTTCCTTGTGTCGGTAGTAGCATGGCAGACACCCGCATATAGGTTTAGATCCTTAGCTGCAATGAGCTCACATTCTTACCTTAACCTTAAGTGAGCATCTAGGATATCAGCCAAAGTGCACTTATGCAAAAATGAAGCAGAGAGAACTTCCCAGTTTGTGATTTTTTCCTCTAGGAAATTGGCCTCTCATCTGACATGCTAAAATTTGATAGCTAAAGGTTGGGAAAGGAGCAGAGAAAGTTGTTGAAGATCGTAGTCCAATCTCCAAATAGAGGAGATATTGGTACTACAAGAACCATTCTGGAGCTTGATGTCCAGTTTGAGAATTGGCTCAGAATCTCCTTCTACAATGAGCGGGAAGAAGGCAAGAGTGGAGGAAATTCTGATACCCTGTAGGAGGACATTTAGCTCGACGACGTTATTAATTTTGAGCCCAAGTTTCCCATAGAAGACATGAATGATCTGACCTATAGTAGTTTTGAAGGCATCACCCAATCCAGCAAGTCTAGGATTACCTTTAAAGGCCCCATCAAAATTGAGCTTGAAGAATCCATGGAGGGGAGCGGATGATGAGATGGGAAAGGAGGGGTGGGGAGGGCGAGGGATGAAATATTTAGGAGTTGGGGGGGTGAGGGAGAGCCAGTGTTTGAGAATGCCTTATTCCTGAGGGTGGGATTGAAGATATTTTTCTTTCCAGCTATATAGTAGAGTTGTCTCCTTGATGCGATGTTGACATTGGATCTAGATGGTTTCCATCGAGTTAGATTTCCCTTCAAAAATACTGAGGTTCAGCTCTTTCAAAATACCCCATATGAGGAAGCCCAGGATGAGCTTCTAGATTCAATTGAGGATGGGGTTTTGAAAGGGATGCTTGTGCCAATGTTTGATGGTGTATGTAATACTGTTGGAAAATCGGTCTGTCCTTTGGAAAATACTGGCTATGTTGGTCCAAAGATGGCTTACAAATGGACACTAATTGAGAATGTCTCCATGTTTTTGTCATGAAGTTTGCAAAGAGAGCATTGAGAGGGACCAATAAAACCCATTTTGATTATATTTTCCCAGGTGAGAATACATCGATGAAGGACAAGCCAAAGAAAAGTGGTGACCTTGGGCCAGGTCTTTAGACCCCAAATCATAGACCAACTAGGGTCAGAAGGCTCATTGGGAGTTTGTATGAGTATATGAGCTTATTTTGTAGTAAAAATACCCTTTGGTTTATATATCCAACGAATTATGTCGCTTCTAGGTCTACATCTAATGCAACATTTTTGTAGTTCCTCCCAAAGCACTTCGGAGTAGAGTTGTTGCTGTTGCAGATGCCACTTGTCTAAGTAATCCATTCTTGAAAAACCTCATCTCTATTGTGAACCCAAATGAAATGGACTTTGTCATGAAGGGAATGGAGAGAGTGTCATGCATCACTTGAAGATTGAAGGTGGTGGCAAGCAAGGGGAGATGGTTCCAAGAGTCAGTCCAAAATTTTTCTAGTGTTCCATTGTGAATTTCCCAAAAAAAGTGTTGTTGGATTAAGGGTCGTTGCAAGTTGGCTACATTCCAGATGAGAGAGCCTTTTATGTTTTCAGAAAACCTGACAAGCTATTGAGTAGGCCATTTTGTTGCATATGTTTTATTCCTTAGTTGGGCCCACTAACTATGGTTTTTGGTGACCCAATTCCACAATATTTTCACACTGAGGATTTCATTGCTTTGCGAAGGATCCCTCAGCCCAATCCCACCGTCTGATTTAGTGTAGCAAATAGTGTCCCACTTGACCAGAGCCCAGTGATGGGAGTTTTTTTCCAATTCCAAAGAAAGGTGCATTAAAGCATGCAGATGGCTTTGAGGACCAATTTTAGAGAAGCTAAGACTTAAAATAAGTACAATGACATGGCTGGAAGAATGGATTTAATAAGGACCAGGTGACCGACGAGGTTGAGAGAGTGTAGAATCGAGTGAGACAAGCAGAGTTCCAACTTTGATAACAGTTCTCTCCATGAGGAATTTTTGAGAGAAGAGTCAATAAGGGGGGGACCAAGATATTTTGAAGGTAGAGTGGTTATTTTAAAACTCAATATTCGGGCTATGTTTCTCTAATTTGGGCCAGGAGTATTGAACAAAAATATTTCTGATTTTTCCTTGTTGACGGTCATACCTGAGGCTTTGGAAAAGGTGGAGAGAATGTGCTTGAAATATCTAGATTCCTATACATATGGGTGTCCCGGGAGGAGTTTTTCATCCACAAATTGTTGATGGGTGATGGGGGGGTGATCATGGAGTGCGAAACCCTTAAGAGTTCCAAGGGTTTTAGCCTGGGTGAGCATACAACCAAGACCTTCAGACATGAGAATGAAAATGAAGGGTGAAATGGGATCTCCCTGTCTTATACCCCGAGAGGGATTCAAGGGTTTCGAAGGGATTCCATTGAGGAGAATGGAGAAGAAGGCAAAATAAATGAGGTGGATCACCCAATGAATCCAGGAGGGATGGAATCCGAAGGAAGACATGACCTTCTCAATGAAGTACTAATTGAGTTAGTCAAACACTTTGGAGATGTCCAACTTGAGGAGCATACCAGGTTTTTTGATGGTCTTGAGGGAGTGAATAACTTCATGGGCTGGGATGATCCCATCTAAAATTTGGCAGGCTTTAACATAACCAGTTTGTTCGATATATATGAGAAGGAAGAAGGGGTTTAAGGCGATTGGCTATGATATTGGTGATAATTTTGTAGAGCACATTGCAGAGTGCAATGGGTCAGAACTTGTTGGGAGTTGAGGCTTTGTTTTCCTTGAGAATGAGAGTAAGGAAGGTGGCATTAACGACCATCCATATTCTCTGAGTAGTGTGATATTCCTCCACCATTTCTCAGACCTCGAATTTTAGCAGGTTCCAGCAAGAGTGAAAGAATTTGACCATGAAACCATTAGGACCAGGGGCTTTGTCTTGTTTCATTTGCATGACAATTGTCTCTACTTATTGAAGCATTGTGGGCCTCATGATAATGGTGTTTTGTTCCTTGGTTACCAGGGAGGGAATGTGAGAGGTTACTTCTTGGATGGTTGCAACCCTGTCTTGGTCATTCTTAGTGAGGATATCCTCATAGTAGGTAACAACATTAGTTTCCATGTCCTGGTGACTTTACAATAAACGTCCTTCGGGATTTTTTGAGGCTAGTGATACGATTGTGCATGCGGTGCTATATAGTGGATCTATAAAAGAATGAAGTATTGTGTTCTCCTTCCTTGATCCCTTTGGTGCGAGACTTCTGATTCCAATAAATCTCCTCCTATTTGCTTCTTTTCGCTGTCTGAAGAGTGAGTTGTTGTTCTCGAGCTGTATTTTCCTCTATGCACATAGAGGAAATAATATGTTGCCAAATGAGTTCCATATCCTGTTCCAGGAGAGCTTTGTTGGTGAAGATCTTCCCAAAAGTATGTCGGTTCCAGAATTTGGGGTGCTTCTTAAGGAGTTTCAGCTTGTTATGGAGTTTGTGCATCCACGACATCCCAGTGACATCAGTGTTCAGTCACCATCTTGTGATCATCTCATGGAATTTCGGATGTGTGAGCCAGAATTTCTCAAACCTAAAAGGATTTATTTTGGCTACATCATCGACCTGCCAATTTAGACAAAGTGACCAGTGGTTCGAGCTAGTTGGAGGGAGAATGGAGGCATGGATCTCATCGTTTCTAAGCATTATATGTTGTGAAATGAGAAAGGGATCGAACCTACAAGCGATCTGAGCTACCCCACCCCTACGGTTGTTCCAAGTATGGATTCCATTATTGGTGTGGAGATCAATCAAATTATTGTTGTCAATGAATCCCTTGAAGAGTTTGTCTTCCTTTGTGAGCATACGCCTACCTCCATGCTTCTCCTAAAGAGAGGTGATGAGATTTAATTCACTTCCGAAGATGTCAATAGGATGGGATTTGTCTAGTGTGAGCCATTGGAGGAAATCAATAAGGGTAATATTTTGGTCAAGGAGCTGAGGTCCATAAACATTAGTTAAGCGGCCAAGTAAGTTGGTGCGAATGGGGTGAAAAGGAGCAGAGATGGAGTGGTGGGAGGCTAGGAAGTGGTCAAGAACCATCTCTATGGGATTCCAAGAGATTGTGAGCCCTCCACAGGCTCTAGAAGAGTCGAGGGAGATGGACTGGCTTCTTCGCGAAATTCTAGACATTAGAGAGTTGATGCTGGAGCTATTCGATTTGGTTTCTTATAACATGAGAATAGTGGGTTTTTCTTGCTTGATCTTTTTTCTGATCATTCTGTGCTTATTGGGACTATTGATGCCTCTTATGTTCCAAGAGATAATGTTCATTTATTAACAGTGGGATTGAGAGGGAAGAATTCAGTAAGATGGGACTATTGACCGGATTCAACGAAAATGGTCCCCAGATTGGTTATCCTCTGAAGGGCAGTTTGCCTTCCTCTTTTTTTACTTTCCTTGCTACCTTTCTTGGTTTCTTTGGGGGTAGTGGCGAATATGCCCAGTTTTTTGTTGGCTTTAGTAGTTTGTAGAATATCCGTAATCTTTTGAATATGTGTGGGAGATATATCTTGGAAGGAATTGTTCTTGCAGGCATATTCTAGACCTAAGAGGTCCAGATCTCCCAGGTCTATGTCCCCCATTTCCTCATCCATAAGGATATATGCCTCTTAAGTGGATAAGAGAGATCTTTATGTGTGATATGCTTCCAAAACTAGCTGAGACTATTCTTTGGTAGAAATCTTGGGTTGTGGGATGTGTCCTACAATAGAATTTCCTTTTTGCACTTCCTAGTGGGGATGTTTGGAGGAGTTTTGAAGATCTGAAATGACATGCTCTGGCTCTTTTGAGTGAGTTTCGAGGACCCCAAAGATGTTTCTAGTGGAAGGGTTGGAGGATTTGCTGATAGTGGGAATTTTCCTTCCTTGTCTTCGTTTTCTAGTAACTTTCTTGAAGCCTTCCTCGTTAATAGAGGAAGCCAGTTCTGTGGTAATTTTAACTTTTGGATAGTCCCGGTATAGGTGACCATGCTCATAAAAATTTTGGCATCAGAAGGGTATGTGCTCATAATCTATTGGCTTAACCCATTCTGTGTCCTCATGAGAGAGGATTATGGAATATGGTAGGGTTTTTTGTAATATGAATATAAACACAAATACGAGCATATGAAGTGTACCTTTTTTTCCACGTTTGGTATGATACATTGACAAAATATCCCAAGGAATTACCGATTTCTTTAAGAATTTCCTCATCCCAGTAGCCTTGAGGGAGCAAGTAAAGGCAAACCCAATAAAAAAATTTCGTTTCTAGATTAAAGCGTTACACCCAATTTTTGAGAAAGAGACCTGTGGAATTGAAAAAATAAGGCCCTCCTTCTAGGACATGATCTTTGTTCTCTAGTAGAGTGAAAATGATGGTAAAGAAGCCTTTTGAACCCTACTGTATGTCAAAATGGGCCTTGGGTATCCATTTGGCAGAGATCTAGTGGAGTAGATATTTTTTCGTGGGCCCTATTCCCATGAATTTCCAATGAGTGCATATGTCCTCATGTACTCGATGCGTGCTTTGATCCTGGAGGGGGCAGGTTTATTTTAGGTTTTTTAGCTGACATCCCAATGCATGTGTTGGTACAGGGCTTAGCAGTAGTCGACCGCTGGTTCTGATGTGCCTCATCGGGCTTGACCATGTCAGGATGCAGGGTTTCAAAAGAGGGCGAGGTGTCCAAGATGGGGTTTAAGAGGTGAGCATGAGTAGGGAAAACAGAATGGTGCAGGGGGAAGGGCTTGGAACCCTCCCCAGAATGGTGTCCATGGGAGAACAAATCAAGTGGAACAAGAACACAGAGAGGTTAGACAGGGGGGCGAATACTGAGGGGGAAAACCAGGGCTTGACCTAGCTCCATCGCTTCCTCATCCGTCGTCCATATTTTCAATTTTAAATTACAATTCTTCATCAATAACTCACAAATCTCGGATAGCTTGGAGGCAGTATATTCCTGATTCGCAAGTTGTCTTACTACAACCCGCATATTTCATTAAAATTTGTTAAAAATAAAAATATAACTAATCAAATGGAAGTTGGGGTCAGTTTGGAAACCTACCTAACTTCCCTAACCATCCTAGCCTTGAAATCCTTCCTCTTAAACAATTATAAAAATAGGAGAAGGTCTAGAGGAAAGGGGACCAACTTTGGAGGCAAAGTCATGCTGGAGAATTTCCATTGAGGAGAGGGGAAAGCGGACTTAGATATACGTCTTGCATAGGAATTTGATCAAGTAGAGGATATGTAATGTTTCCAGAAACTCCATCAATAAAGAATGTCATTTCCTCCCATCAATGTGTAATGCATGCTTCAATTTGTTTTTAGCATTGATCTAGATTATTCTTTGATTTGAATTGCAATCTGTATTTATGTTCATCTCACATATGTTATAACAACTAAAGGTTCTTTGAGGAAGGTTTCTTTCCTTGTTGCAGGTGTTGTATATTGGAAGCCAAAGAGCATTGGAGAGAAGATTCCAAGCAAGGATCAACCATCGGAACAAGGTGCACATTCCTAATCTCTTATTCTTTAATAAATTATTATAATCATTAGAGGAAATTTCAACTAAAAATGGGCCTTTTAACCATAATTCAAATTCCATGTCATCATGTGTTAACCAATGAGATTGATTTAAATTTGAAATACTGTATAGGTCTTAAACATTTTTTTAATATAAATTTTGGGATAGGTATCATAAAAAAACTATTTTTTTTGCTTGTATTTTCGACATATCTCCCTGTGTTTTTACTCAAATTTCGATCGAGAGAGCTCGTTGGATGCGAAATTAAATTCTAAATCCAACGAGTACCCACTTGGAATACTTTTTATGAACCCCAATACCTCGAAAACAACAAATACCTGAAAAAAAGCGATGATGAACTCATAGGGAGATATGTCGAGAATACAAACAAAAAAATTAGTTTTTTTATATTCTTCAAAATTAATAAATATTATTTTATTATTTTTAACTATTATTTTATTTATTTTCTTAGGAGGCCCATTTTGAGTTCAAATTTCCTCTAATGTCCATTTTTCAGACTGCAAACTCATAATATGTTTGTTTCCTCAAACCCCATCCATAGGATAGATTTCCCCTCACAACGGATCCCTAGTTGTATGCAATCTTTCTACTACATGGTTTACAATGTGGCATGCCATTGTTTCCTCATGATCCCTTTCAACTTAAAAAAAATATTCCAACTGATTTCTTTACGCACCATGTGACACACGAGATCCTTTCCTTCTGTCCATACCCTTACATAACCTAAGCATTGCATGGATTTACCTTGGCCTTTTATTGTTTGAACTTCCAAAGACTTGAGAACCCCTAATTATCCTTCACCAAGGTTTGAAAATAAGGTTTTAAGGCCATTAAATCAAAGCATAAAACCATTTTTCAATGATCCATTTCAAATCATGACATAACTTGGATTAAGTACCTCCTATTATAATCAGTAGTAGGAAAAATATATTAAGTATATAATTGTCATTGATGTCAAAGGTGTTCATGAATGAAAAAGGAATAACCAGTGGATATGATGGCAGGACAAACTCAGTGAAAGACTAAGGTAGTGATGGCATATTTGAGGATGTGGCATGACACATATGATGACATGGAATATGATGGTGTCCTAATGATGATGTCATAAAAGTTCATTGGATGAGATGATGAGATGGACATGGATGATAAGACAACATGAATGACTGATATGAAGACTTCCAAGATAGTGTCGACAGTATGATGTAAACAATGGTTAATGAAATAAAGAACAGAGGTCAAGTGGAAGTATAGATGCACTATGAATGACAAAGCTGGTTAGACAAATGCAGAGTGGAACTACAGAAAAATGAAATGAACGGGAGATAGAGTATATGTAACAATCGAAGAACAGAGAAACTATATCTGCGAGAGTGTTAATCAACAGCATGATGAAATTCTCTGTGTATATAAATATTCAAAACTATTAGAAATAGTTGTAAAGGATTTCCAAATAGAAAACGTTTAGATCCGCAAAGTCATGATGAGATTCGCATTCGATCTAAAACTGACGGTCGGGAATCATCCCACACGAGATTCAAGGATTAAGGATCAGTTTCACAATAATCAATATCATACGGCTTATATTAGTCCCGCATTAGATCTGACTGTTAAGGATTAAGTCTAAAATTTAGGGAGAGAATCCAAAGTTCTACAAAATATCAAGATTGGAGGGCTAAGATTAGTTCCGCTAAAAGAGATCAACGGTGTGGAAGAAAAAATGTGGAAAGGGAATTGCAGAAACAATGTTTAAATATTATATGAACCTGCAATCTGAAACCCTCAATATGGAATATCGAAGGCCAAGAAATACTCCGCAAAAGATCAATATCGGACAACTGAGATTAGTTATGCTAAAAAGAGATCGACAGTGAGGAAGAAAAAATGCGGAAAGGGAATTGCGGAAATAACGTTTAAAGATTCTACGAACCCGCAATCTGGAAGATCAAATTTTAGAAAAGACTCCGCAAAAGCTCAACGACGTTGAAGAAAAAATGTGGAAAGAAGTGGAAAGAAGCTTGCGGAAAGGAGCTTGCAGAAAGGAACTTGTGGAAATTTGAGATACGATTTAAGGAAATGTTACATTTCTGCATCCTGTGATATGCATCTTATATTAGATCAACAGTCACAGAAGATCCCACAGGATATCAACGGTGCGAAATGATTGGTGTGGAAATACAAATGCGAAAATCATGAAAAGACATTTTGGAAAAGTCACAAACCCACATTCTGCAATCTGCATCTTACCTCAGATCAATGGTCAGGAAAACGCCCAACAAAGATCAACGGTGGGGAATCGTTGATGAGGAAACTGTGATGTGGAAATACAATTTCTAGGAGAAAATTTGTGTGCTACATCGACGGACCGAAGAGTCTCAAAATTAGATCAACAACCTAGATTGATTATAGATAAGGAGATTGTGGAAGCACTAGAAAACGTTAAGTCGAGCTACAAAAAATGAATTCTGAGGTGATGAATGAATGAAAGGGTGCAAAAGAATGTTCTGGTTCGATATTTACTTGTAGTAAATATTTCCTGTAATCCTTACAAGTGATGCTCACAAGTATGAAGAGAGTATACGCCATTATTGGAAGAATATCTGAGATTTTTAATTTTAATAATTAAATGTTCATAAACAAAATTATGATAAGTGTGATTATTAGATTTAAAAGTGCATGTTTGTGAAAGGGTGTGTTTCCAGAACAATACGTCCGCAGGAAACGTGAAGATAATTATATGTAGAAGTATGAGTGAGAGAAAGTGTCTTGGAGTACAGATCAAAAAATTAAAAACAGAGATTAGTGGGTGTGACAGAGAATGAAGGGAAAAGAAATCTATCATATTATAGAAAACATATTAGGGTGGCAAGGTGGCACTAAGGCAAGAAACATGCCTACAGGGGGTTATTTCCTCCTTCTAGAAGAAGCTGTTAAATAGGGTTTAGGAGCATCTTGTTAGTCGTAGTTGACAAAACAGGGTGTCGTATCATCCTTTCAGTAGCAGCTGATAAACCAAGGGGTCATAGCCTCCTTTCAGTGGTAGCTAGTAAATAGGGTGTCGTAGCATCCTTTCAGTCGTAGCTAATAAACTAGAGGGTCGTAGCCTCCTTTGATTAGTTACTGGTAAAGAGGGTGTAATACCATCCTTTTCTATAGTAGTGGGAAAAACTATTTGTAAATAAAAATTTCACAGTAATAAGACGTATTGGTGGTTTACCCTATTGTGCTTCCACGTTAAAATTGTGTTCTGTGTATTCTTGTTGTTATGTGTATTTAATGATATATTTAAAAAGTGGTTAAATTAGTAAAAATATAACAATACCGATTCACCCCCCCTCTCAATATTGACCAATAAACCAACAATTGGTATCAGAGCAGGTTCGTTCACTATAGTTTAACCACTGGAAGGAAGATCCCATTAAAACCACTATGGATCAACAAGAAGAGATTTACACAATAAATGGATCTCCAATACTTAGAAAAGAATAATACATGCTTTGGAGTACAAGAAGGAAAATTTATCTGAATGAATTAGGACATGATGTATGGAATTCAGTGATCACTGATTACTTCCCACCAAAGAGGATAAGGACTCTAGCTCAAATAAATTCAAGAAGAGTAAATCAATGCCAATGGCTTCAATCCTTGATGGATTACCTGATGATGTTAAAGAGAAGATAGGTGAATGTAACTCTACAAAGGAACTTTGGGACAAGATAAAATACCTCTACTGAGTTGAGCAAAGATCAGAAGGAAGACTTGTTATTCTCAAGGATGTTAGTGAAGATGAAGAAAATTTATTTATAGGGACAACAAACTCAAATGAGGAATCAAAAGTGGACATAGAAGCCCAATACATGGCTGTTGTAGATGAAATTGAAAAATGTAGGAAAAAGAACAAAGTCTTGAAAGAAAAATTGTCAAAATATCAAGAAGAGAAGAAGTCAAAAGAAGAGGAAGTCAAAACCCTCAAAGAAGAGCTATGCAATTCAAGACAACAAGTGTTGGCTAGTATGGAAGAGTTCAAGAGATTAAAACAAGAATTTGTTGAATTTAAGGAAGAAGTAAAGAAGCTAAAAGATCATCTAACTGCTAGTGAGAAGTTCAAGGAAAGTACTGAAGCTCTTAATAAAGTCCTCAGTTTACAAAGACCCCCGGGGATAAAATAGGTCTTGGATATAATAATAAAGGATCAAGCTCTATCATTCATGAAAATGTTGAAAATGTTAAATGTCAACATGATGCCTCCAAAGATACACCCAAGATGCAGAAGAATCACAAGGAAATGAAGTCCATTTATCATAATTATTCTCATCCTCCCAAGATGAAAAATTTTAGAAGACATCCAAAAGAAAAGAGTGATTACAAGCAGAAAAACCAGAGATTCTCCAAACATACATTCTATGGATATTGGCATTGTTGTCACAAGTTTGGTCACAAGGCTGATGATTGTAGAATCAAAGCAGAAGATGAGGGGTTGATAAGGAAAGAAGACACCAACATCTCTAATGGAAAAAGACTTATTTGTTTCATATGTCACAGTATTGGACACTTTGAAAAATATTGCAAGAATAGTACATGCATATCTTCCCCTAAAACTCATAAAAAGGTATGGAAGATGAAAACCAAGGAACAAATAAAAAAAAAACAGTAAACATCGTACCTCTTGGAAAAATATGGAGAAGAAAGGAAGACTCCAAAGATATAGAAGAAATAAATATTTCAAACATCAGTGAGGTCTCCAAAGATGACAATGAACATAATTATGCCACAGATAAAAAGGGCATCCATTATAAGGAAAAAAGATGGAGATGTTAAAGGATACATTGACAAAAATGGAGGTCATGAAGAAGGATGTAGTGATGACTGTGGGATCCTTTCCTAAAAGACATCTCATGGTTTAAAGAAAACCATGAAAAATAACATTAGAAAGGATCATATATTCAAGGGGAGTTAAAGTCAGGAAATTCCAATTGGTATCTAAGAAAAATTCATTTGGTATCTAATGTTGAAGTATATTGAAAGTTGTCTTTTTCAAAGATGATGGGTGATCAAGGTTGGTGTATGGATGACATAAGAGAAAGTATGAAGTAACGTGAGAACAAAAAAATGTGAGTGATGAATATCTTGATGTCTTCAATAAAATAGAAGATAAAGATGATTATGTTCACTTAGTATTTGAAGTTATGACACATAAAAAGTGTTGACACTAGAAGAAAAACCAAGTCTAAACACTAAAAAAATCAGTCTATTAATAAGGTAGCAAGATGAGTTCAACATTGACAAAGGAAAAGGTTGAGGTTATGGGTCTTTGTGTCTGAGATAGTGAGACCAGAGAAACTATGTAATAAACTGAAGTAATCTATGTGTTGAGGATATGAAGTTATGGGTCTCTAGATAATTGATAATATATATCTAAAATCCAAAATAATCCAGCAGTATATGCAGGTTTTTATATGAAGATATAAATGCACAGGATTAAGGAATTATGGAAAAGAAAATTCCAGTTAACTTACAGGAAGAATAGACCATTAGATATGGTAGCAATAACGGATTAAAAAAAAACATGTATCCGAGAGAAAAAATGGAAGAGTGTGAAAAAATGTTGAGCGTAAACTCAGTCACAAAAATGTATACAAAGAGAAGGAATATACAAAGGAATATGAAGAGTACTTCCCTAGACTTGACAATAAAACACCTTCTAGAAGGATACAAAAGAACCATCTGGAGTCACATATCATGAGGCATAAAAATGTTGGAGTCATAACAAGAAGAAAAATACCAGGTTTTGAACAAACCCTACTTCCAATAGTTGAACCCAAGAAATTTACAGAAGCCATCAAAAGTGTTGAATGGGTCAAAGCCATGAATGAATGACTAGATCAAATTGAGAAAAATGAGACCTGGGAACTTGTCCTGAGACCTAAAGATAAGAACATTGTAGGAACCAAATGGATTTTCAAAAACAATTTCAATCAAGATAGACAAGTAATAAGGAACAAAGCAAGATTGGTTTGTAAGGGGTATACACAAATGGAAGGTATTAAATTTGAAGAAACTTATGCTCCTATAGCATGACTTGAAGCAATCAGAATGTTGTTGGCACTGTCATGCCATAATAATTTCAAAGTATATCAAGTGGACGTCAAGTATGCAATCCTAAATGGAAAACTAGAAGAAGAAGTATATATTGAACAACTTGAAGGGTTTCTATTGTCAGAAAACAAAGATTATGTTTGTAAACTGAAGAAGGAACACTAAGGTCTTAAATAAGCTCTAAGAGCATGGTTTTCAAGACTATACAATTACTTGAAACAGAAAGGTTTTAAAAGAGGATCCACTGAAAGTAATCTTTACCTAAAGATTGAAGATAAAAATATGATCATTGTTGTTGTTTATGTGGATGATATCATCTTTGGAAGAAATATTAAAATACTAAGTGTATATTTTTCCTCTGAAATGAAGAAATAAGTCAAAATGTCAATGTTGGGTGAATTGAATTTCTTCTTGGGATTGCAAGTCTACCAAATGGACAAAGGAATTTTCATCTCTCAAACTAAGTACATCAAAGATATGTTGAAAAAGTTAATGGAAAAATCCAAACCTGTTCATACTCATATGGTCACTGGTTGCAAGTTAAATAAGGATGATGAATCTCTGGAAGTAGATCATACCATGTTTAGATCCATGATTGGAAGTCTGCTATATGTGACAACCACAAGGCCAGATGTGATGCAAGATGTTGGATTGGTGGCTAGATTCCAGTCAACTCCCAAATAAACACATGTAACAACAGTAAAAAGGATTTTCAAATATCTAAAAGGGACCATGGAGTATGGTTTATGGTATCCAAAAGGACAATATTTACCTTGAAAGCGTTTACAAATGCAGATTGGGCAGGAAGTGTTGATGATCGAAAAAGTAGTAGTGGAGCATCATTCTTTCTGGGAAATTGTTTAGTATCATGGTCAAGTAAAAAACAATCCTTGATTTCACTCTCTACAATAGAAGAAAAATACAGTGTTTCTGCCTCATGTTACACTCAGGTTATTTGGATGAAACAAACCCTAGAAGATATACTCATAAAATATGAACATCCAATAGTGATCAACTGTGATAACACTAATGCTATAAATATGTCTAAAAATCCTATCATGCATTCTAAGACAAAACATATACCAATCAAGTATCACTATCTAAGAGAACATGTATCTCAAAAAGATGTCAGATTATAACACATTAACACAAAATAATAGATTGCTAGCATTTTCACCAAACCACTACCTAAGGAAGTCTTTGAGAATCTTAGAAAGAAGATGGGAGTAGTTCCTTTACAAAAGCACTAAGAGGAGGAAGCACAAACTCAGGGGGAGATATTGTGATAGGGGGAGTTGTCAAAAAGTAGAAAGATAGGAAATCCTATATCAAAATAAGTACAACATTGGCACAACAGGTTATCCCTTGTCATTGTTGTCAAAGGAGGAGAATGTTTAGAGGTTTCCATCAATTCCAAAGGGAGAGATTGTTGAGTATATAGTTTTCATTGATGTCAAAGGTGTTCACGAATGACAAAGGAATAACCATTGGATATGATGGTAGGACAAACTCAGTGAAATACTAAGGTAGTGATGGCATGGAATGGAATAGTTGAGGATGTGGCATGACACATATGATGACATGGAATATGATGGTTTCCTAATGACGATGTCATATAAGTTCATTGGATCAGATGATGATATGGACATGGATGATAAGACAACATGAATGATTGATCTAAATACTTCCAAGGCAGTGTCGACAGTATGATGTAAACAATGGTTAATGAAACAAAGAACGAAGGTTGAGTGGAAGTAGAGATGCAATATGAATGACAAAGTTGGTTAGAAAAATGAAGAGTGGAACTGCAGAAGAGTGAAATGAACAAGAGATAGAGTATATGTAACAATAAAAGAATAGAGAAACTATATCTGCAAGAGTGTTTTTAAATTATTCAGAGAAACCCTGTCTGCGAGAGTGATAATCAGCAGCATGATGAAATTCTCTCTGTATATAAATCTTCAAAACTACTAGAAATAGTCGTAGAGGATTTCCACAAAGAAATCATGAGATCTGCAAACTCATGGTGAGATCCGCATTCGATCTAAAAATGACAGTCAGGAAGCATCCCACACAAGATCTGACAATTACGGATCAGTTCCAAAACAATCAAGATTAGATGACTAATATTAGTCATGCACTAGATCCGATGGTTAAGTATTAATTCTGACAGTTAGGAAGAAAATACAAAGTTCCTTAAAAGACCAAGATCAGATAGCTGAGATTAGTTCTGCTAAAAGAGATCGACTGTGCAGAAGAAAAAATGTGGAAAGGGGATTGCAGAAATAACGTTTAAAGATTCTATGAACCCACAATATGCAACCCACAATATGGAAGATCGAAGGTCGGGAAAGACTCCACAAAATATCAAGATCGAATGGCTGAGATTAGTTCCGTTAAAAAGAGATCAATGGTGCAAAAGAAAAAATGAGTAAAGGGAATTGTGGAAATAATGTTTAAAGATTCTATGAACCCACAATCCGTAACTCGCAATCCAGAAGATCAAAGGTTGGGAAAGACTCCGCAAAATATCAATGGTGTGGAATAAAAATTGCGGGAAGAATCTTGCAAAAATGAGCTTGCAGAAAGAAACTTTTAGAAATGATCTTGTTGAAAGAAGCTTATGGAAATGAGCTTGAGGAAAGAAGCTTGTGGACAGGATCTTGCGAAAAGAATCTTGCAAAAAGGAGCTCGCGGAAAGGAGCTTGCGAAAAGTCGAGATACAATTTGAGGAAATGTTACATTTTCACATCCCGCAATCTACATCTTATCTCAAATAAAGGGTCACAGAAGATCCCACAGGAGATCAACGGTGTGGAATGATTGGTGTGGAAATACAACTGCAGAAGTCGTAAAAAGGCATTTTGAAAAAGTCACAAATGCACATTTTGCAATCCACATCTTACCTCAGATCAACGGTCAGGAAAACGCTTGACAAAGATCAATGGTGGGGAATCATTGATGAGGAAACCATGGCACGGAAATACAATTTTGAGGAGGAAATTTGTGTGTTAGATTGATGGACCAGAGAGTCTCAAAATTAGATCAATGACCTAGATTGATTATGGAGAAGGAGACTGCGGAAGCACCAGAAAATGTTAATTCAATATATAGAAATTAATTCTAAGGTGTTGAGTGAATGAAAGGGTGCAGAAGAATGTTCTGGTTCAATATTTACATGTAGTAAGGATTTCCTGCAATCCTTACTAGTGATTCCTGCAAGTATGAAGAGATTATATGCCATTATTGGAAGAGTATATGATAGTTTTAATTTTAATAATTAAATATTCATAAACAAACTTATGATAAGTGTGATTATCATATTTGAAAGGGCATGTTTGTGAAAGGGTGTGTTTCCAAAACAATACGCCCACAGGAAACATGAAGATACTTATATGCAGAAGTATGAGTGAGAGAAAGTGTCTTGGAGTCTAGATCAGAAAATTAGAAACAAAGATTAGTGGGTGTGACATATAATGAAGGGAAAAGAAATCTAGCATATTACAGAAAACATATTAGGGTGGCAGGGTGACGCTAGGGTAGGAAACAAGCCTGTAGGGGGTTGTTGCCTCCTTCTAGCAGAAACTGGTAAATAGGGTGTACAAGCATCCTATCAGTCGTAGTTGACAAAAGAGGGTGTTGTAGCATACTTTCAGTAGCATTTGATAAACCAGGGGGTTGTATACTCCTTTTAGTGGTAGCTGGTAAATAGGGTGTCGTATCATCCTTTTAGTAGTAGCTAATAAACCAGGGGGTTGTAGCCTCCGTCTAGTAGTTGCTAGTAAATAGGGTGTAATACCAACCTTGTCTGTAGCAGTACAAAAAACTATTTGTAAATAACAATTTTGCATTAATAGGATGTATTGGTGGTTTACCCTATTGGGATTCCACGTTAAAATTGTGTTCTGTGTATTCTTGTTGTTATGTGTATTTAATGATAGATTTAAAAAGTGGTTAAATTAGTAAAAAGATAACAATACTGATTCACCCCCACCCCCTCAGTATTGACCAATAAACCAACAAAAGAGAAATATACTACTAAAATTTGTATATAAATGACTAATTTTAGTCACATGACTAATAGTAGTTTATTGCCGGTCACTTATAATAGAACTAAATTTATGACTAAAAAATTTAGTCATTTATTGGTTGTTCTAATTCCTCAACTTGGTGGTTTATTTAGTAGTTTTCTTAGTCATTGATTGTATTTAACTGGTCGATTATTTAGTAGTTATAGTCATTGATTACCACCAAGAAGTAGTATATTTAGTCATTTTAATCATCTATTTTCGTCAATTGGTAGCATATTTAATCATTTTAATCATTATTTTTTGTCAGTTGGTAGTATATTAAGAAAATGCATTACAATATCATTATTAATTTATGGTAGGGTACAAATGAATTGAACCACCAACCTCGTTCCTGTAATGTCGATTCTCTTCCATTCAGCTAGCGCCTTTTAATAATTTGGGATTAGTGGGATTAGTGGGACTTGCATTACGCAATATGTATATGTGTTTTTTCTCATGAAAGAGAAGGATTACAATCAAGAAATAGCTTTGTGAAAATGGCCATATGGGGTTGGAAACATTAAAAGAACAAGAACTACAATTATTAGAATTTTCTTAGATCAACGTTTTGGAAGTTCGTGTGGTTGATTTCCTGTTTTGTTCCCTTTTTTCAAGGTTCTATATGGCGATGAATTAAACAAGAAAATACTAGTAATGCATGTACAAGATAAGAAAGAATTCCAGTTGGTTATTGGACTTGGTTGTAAGTCCTAATGAGAGGTAATGTATATGCAATGGTTGATAGAGAGCATGCCAACAATTGAGTTATTTAAAAATCCAATAGAACTCTAACATCTTGGAATGACCAGAAGTGATAGAAAGATCGTCTCCATTTATAGAGATAGAAGGCATGGAATATTATTTCTCACCCATGTTGCACAACATGAAGTTAATTAAAGCAATCTAACATGGAAGCTAAACAAAACAAAATAGTTTTTCATTGCACAACTCCAAATCATGCTTTATGCTTGAAGTAATAAGTAACATAGGATAGAGAAGCATGTTTAAAAGTAAAAAGAAAATTAAAAAATATATATTTAAAGTTAATAATAATAAACTATATAATAATATTTATATACCTAAAGGTATGAGCAACAAAAAAAAATCACTATAGAGATGCTAAAATTAGTTTCCCAAGTCAAATCCCTGCTCAAAATCTATATGGACTACTAAAATTAGAGGTGGCAAACTACGGCTTAATCCCTGGAAACTGATATCCTATGATCATGATGCAAGTGTACTATCTACAAAGACACTTTACACAATAAAATTCACGTTAAGAAATATTTGAATTTCTTATTTAATACCAAAGGCTTCATATATCTATACAAGGAATAAATGACAAATGCATTTTTGGTTTACACACCTACTGTTGGTTCATCTAATTCTCAGAAGAAGAAAAAACCCATAGATTTTCAATTCATGTTTGTCTCTTTAACTCTATTATAAGTAGAAGATTAAAGAGTTTTCTAATTAACTCAAAACATTTGAGTAGTTTGATTAAGCATAGTGGATCAAAAACTCTAGGAATATATTGATAAAAAAATATATTTTCATAGTGAAGGGAATAAAAATACCAAGCCTTTGGTATCAAAAATTTGATTAGTTGATCACATATCAGTATTTAACATTAGCCACTCTTGCAACACCACTGTTATTTGAAGGACATACTTCCATTTTGTTGCAGTATCAACCTTTCAAAGAGAGACTTGTAAATAAATTTGATGTCTTTAACACCACACACTTGTATAGATAGTTTATGGCTAAAATCAACACCTCAAGAAAGAACAAACTCAAAGAAATTGCACTGGCCTTTGTCAAAATATAAAACATCTTTGTACAAGTGATAGAGGCTAGAAATTAATATTATAATAATATTGGATTTGAGTAGCACCTAAGTTTCCCTTACCTTCTTCTCCAAGCAGTACTTTTCAGCAAGATCCTTGGGGCATTGAATCGATGGAAATATGTTCATTGCACGATAACAGAGCAAATCGTCCAAACATTTTTCATATGTGACCTTTTGAGCAACAATAATTTCACTAAATAGAGCATACTACCGAATTGTATTGACAAACAACCAATAAAATGTATTTTGACCCAAGAAATAAATATCACATTTTTTTTAAGGTCAAGGTGTGATGCACTTATTCACTAAGGAGATGAATACCATTTTAAAAAGAAAAAATATATATCCATTAATGAAAAGAACACCTTCATGAGAAAAAAGGAAATATTTTCCTAGTTTATTGACATAGACATCAATACAAAACTAAATCAAATACATATACAAAGTTTCACACAATATCTTCCAACAATAAAAGCAATTACCTCAACAAAGATTACAACTATATAGGAAACCCCTAAACTCCTATGTTGTAAGTAAATAACTCGGTAGTGGATTCGTTCAAAATGCCCTTTAAATTGGAATTGAAATTCTAATTTTTGCTTGGTGATAAAAAAGAGAATTTTGAAATTTCACCATACTTTGGAATTTTTTTGCTCTTTGATATCCTTAAAGCATAGAATGGAAGTCTTGAGACAACGAAAACTACGTATCATGCATATATCAATTTTTTTTTCAATGATGAATACAATGGAAATGTTCAAAGGGTTTTCCAAGGCCACAAGTTTAGAGAGAAAAGCCATCAGACTTTCTAATATTCAAAACCAACTTTATGTAATGGAATGGAAGACCTAAAACCAAAAATCTATGCAAAATTCTGGATATCAAAACATTGTTGAGAATGTGCAAATTCCTTTCCTTTCACATGCATATTATAATCAGGTCAAAAAATTTAGTGGTAAGAATTCTTTGCAGATCATCTATTGATCCACATGAGAAAACAAAAAAGATGAACTCTCAATATTTTAATCATTCAACAACACCATGTCACCATACCCAAAGGTTCGTAAATGACATTTTGAATATATAATTGTTAATAAGCAATATAAGACTCATGATACCACAAATACCGTCTACAAATGATTTGTACCTATCGGAAATTCAAAAATATTAAATGATTTGTGATTAATGGGCTTAAATTTATAACCAAGAAAAGAAACTTACACTGTGCATCCTGAAGTTCAAATGTGTTGTCAAGAATCATACAGGAAGAAAAACTTTGTTGCAAAATTTTCAATGATAAAACTTTGAAAAACATGGACTTGCCGCATAAATTTAAGAGTACCATACACACTTAGGAAAAGTATGCATTAATAAAAAAAAAAAAAATCACACGTGTACACATACAAATGTTTATCACTATGGTAACAATCGATGGAAGTAACTAAAAAATTGTATATCCACTCCTACAATAAAGTATCCCACCTTCTCATATTCATTAGGCTTGGTGCACCATTTTTTTATAAGCTTAATGAATACCTACACACAATACTATAAGAATGTTTGTCTTAGATAATATGTATGAATCAAAGCATACTAGCCAAATATAGCAAAAGTAGGATATAAGAATGAAAACAGATAATATGGACATTGTATTTTCCTTCAATGGCCATGCATACGTTCATAACAAGAATGTTATTTTGATTACAAATAGTACATATAAGCTTCTCAATGCCTTCGGAAAGGCCATAAATCTTTAGATAACTAAAATTGTACTTGTAATCATAAGCCACATAATCTATAGGAGACAAGAATACTAATGCACAATGAAAGAATAATTATCCATTGCATATCCCACATTAATATTGTGATATTTTGATTAGCAGAATTGAATAGGTAACTATGTCACAAATATTGGAAATTATGTTGCACATGGCCATGTCAGCCACATAATTAAGAACCAACCAAAGTAAACCATTGTTCATCCATAGGATATAGGAACATAAGAACTTGATCCTACCTGGAATTAACAAAAAAGGTAAATGTAACATTATTGGCATTAGAATAGAACTGGTTTTCCAAAAATGTTCAAATCATCCTTGGAATCCAATACAAATAATCACTACTAATAATTTAAAGATTAAAGCACCAATATCTCATCAATTTTTGTAGCTAGCTTAGTGTATTATTTATTTTGTTTAAAATTTATGCATTGCTCATTACAACATCAAATTGTCTTACTATTTTCAAAAATCTATGTATTTTATGCATTAGTAATGTTGAAATATTGTAACTTCAAAGAATATTCTATATGTATTTTTTGTGGTCCGCGATGTTCCTACTGGGAGAATCACTTGTATTTCTTTATACCCCCGATGTTTCTAATCAAGAGAACTAATAAGAGTCATGAGGAAGTCCCCTCCTTTTTAAGTCGGGTCATTAGTACCCTAGTTGTGGTTACTCGAGCATACAAGATTAAATTAGGATTACTCGAGCCTACATAACTGAATTAATTATTAAGTGAATGAAACAATATAAATAGAGGTGTGGCACTCCTCATTTGAGACACACACACTCACTTGTGTAGTGCATGAGAGAGAGAGAGAGAAAGGGTTGTAGTTGGAGAAGAAGGAGGATCAGTCTTTTGGGTTTTACCTTTTATCTTTTTGGGGCATCTATATTGAGAAAGTTTTTGCTCGGTTTTTCCCATTAGGGTTTTCCCAGGATAAATATTTGTGTTCTTTTTGTGTGGTTGTGCTTGTCTATCTTTCAGTGATCTTTTGGCTTATGGTTACGCTGTTATGATGCTAAATGTTTTAAGATTTGATATAACCATTAAAAATTCAACATGGTATCGAGCCACCCTGAAAGAAGGAATTGTGCAGTTGCAGAAGCTAGGGATTCTTAATTTTTGGGTCTCTCTCCACAATCCATCAACAAAAGAAGGCTAGGCTGACTCTCCATTGAAGGGCACATCTTTCTATCGAAGCAGAATTTGATTTCGGGAATTTTCAGTTTTTGCTGCGGGAAATTAGGTCTTTTTACACAAGAGGAATTTTTGAGTGATCCCGGCATAGGATTACTCTCCTCATCAAAATCAAATTTTAGAGACCTGGGTCGATATTTTTGGCTAGGTGAAACTCTGGGAAAGTCAAACCCTGGTTTGACCCCAGGCCTGAAAAACCCTAAAATACTGAAACTAATAGTTTTTGTAGATTTGCTATATCTCAATATTGGAGAAGGATCAAGTGCCTAAAATTTCATAGGTCGAAGATGAATTTTTTATGTAAACTGTGTCCAAGTTTTAGACTCATGTTCTCTATATTCTAGGAGATATGATTCCTCCAAGTTAGGGTTCCATCCTCTCCCAGGATTCATCCCTGAACATGAAACCTAGGGAGAATTGTTATATATTGGGATAAAAAGTTCCAAATGAAATTTAAAAAGATGTTCTAGAAAGGGCACGGAATATAGTTTCGGTGGTAATAATTTCAGACCCCGAAGATGAAACAGTGACACATGACAGTCTATACAAGTTCTCTCTTCGGAACAGTTCTGAACTGAGTCACCTTGGGAAAACGCACATAAGTCTTAATTGGTAAAACCAATTCTTCTCTAACCTGCGGTGTTGGAAAGAGAACATGTGAGGATACCGCATTACAAAATTTCAGACACAGAAGAGCAGTAATTTCAGAGATAACATAGAAATAGTTTCAGGCATTCTATAGAAGAAATTGAAGAAAACTAAGGCATCACATATTTTGCAATTCTGATCACAGTTTTGGGGAAATGAATATGCTGCTCAACTCACCTTCAGGAGGCACATATTTCTATCCAATCAGATTTAAAAGATTCCAAGTTTTGAAAATTATGGTTTCTGTGACAAACCCTAGATCAGCCAGATCCGGAACTAGGACGATCATCTCAAACCGGTAAGATCTAATCTTTTTCTATTTACACTTGAGGTTCATATTTCAAAATGACCCAGCGCCTCAACTTGATGAAAAGCTTGGTGAAGCTGAAAAAACTTCCAATCATGAAAGCATAGGATTTCACTGTTTCTTGAAGAAAATGAATTGGACACCTACATAAGTGGAGAGGTTCTAGTTCCAAAGGGAAATGAGGCTAAAGCCTTACATAAGAAGAAACTCGACTCATAATAAGAGAAGAGAAGATGGGAGAAACTGAAGATCAAGTGCTCACGATTCAAAGAAGATCCCTCAAGCGATGAGGAATATGAAGAACTCAATTCTTGAAGAACCTCTTATCCATCTTAGCATTTGGATAAGAAATGATGAGGTCATGAATGAAGAAGATGATGAAGCAGAAGGATCAAGGAGTCTACCCATGAAATGAATAAAAGATAAGTATTCAATTGTCATTTCATGATATTGTTTTATATTCTGTTGATGTGTTATGCATGATAGAATGTTTGCATTAATGACAATATAATACTAATATGCATGTTATGGGTAAGTAGCTCATGGTTCTATACAACTCTCCATTGTGACTTATCTAGAATGAAACCTCATTGCTGACTTATTGGATTAGTACATGTTGTAATCGCACAAATCACAAAGGGTTTCCAATAATACACAAAAAACCATACAGACATATCAGAGACAAGAGACAAGAACATAGATGTAAGAATAACATATTATATTATAATAGAAGAGTCCATACAATACAGAGAACTCAACTGAGTTCTCATCTGGCTCAACAGCCTAATATTTATGATTTACAAAACAGTTACAAATAACTACATGTCGGTTATGTCAACCGACACGACCTTAGGTGGCCGACCTAATCTCTAATTAGTCGACCAATCGACTTAGTCGGCTAGTCGACTAGCTCCTCCAACATCTCCCCCATGAACAAAATTGTTCTTCGTCCCGAAGAAATAAGGAGTTACCTAAAAAACTGCATTGCCTATCTCAAGAGGTTATTTTTTTGTGTTTTGACTTTCATGGGCTATGAAGTCTGATAGTTGGTATTTTCTATACACAGACTTCCATAATTGCTTATGCCGTCACTTCCAACTGATGTTGGAATTCTATCCAACTTTGCAATATTTCCTAGATGTCGAATGCTAATACGGTAAGGCTTGACAGTACCGATATCTTCTCTTGAATGGAAAGGTCTGCTATCCTTTCCATGTTGGGACCCAAAAACTAGTCTTTTTCTTATTTCGTCTCTAGAAGTCATTTCATTTGTGGATAGATGATGTCTCACTTGTCTAAGCTTGGAATTTCCTACTGCACCCACTGGTGTGCTTGTCGCTCAAGCTTCTATAGTTTATTTGTTTCAAGCACGATTTGATCTTTAATAGTGCTTCTGATTGTTTCTTATGTTCTCTTCCTCTTCTCCAGTGCTTGGATGTCCTGTTGTGTCTTTCGTGTCTGCTAGAGACTTACCCATAATAAGCAGGCCAGTCCCGTAGTACTCCTTTTGTGATGACTGACTCCTCCATGTGATCTTGAAGCACTTTGTAAGATTAGGAGAAGGCTATGTGTTTCTACATCAATAGTCGAGTTGTTTCTTCTTTTTTCTCTTCTTTTGTGTTTTGCATCTATGTTTGGAGTGCCGACACCACGCTTTCAAATAGCTGATACGCTTTCTCTAGCATCTTGTCGATGTCGACCTCTGCTGGTCATGGTATCACAGACTGCGCAAGGTTTCGACATTTGTTTAGGAACTTTACGTGTTCCTTTTCATTGGCGTTGAGCTCCTTGCATCTATTCTGACTCCTTTTATTTGCTTCAATGGCCAGAGTTTCCAAGAGTTGTCCCAACTCTCCATCCCTCAGCTTTGTTGCGTCGACTGCAGTGGTCGACTCAAGTTGGATGATGTGAACCACTATCGCTTGTGGTTGATAGTCTCTCTTCTTTCTATCTCTCTTTCTCTTATGCTTTTGCTCTGCTTGCTACTGCACTTGTGTACCTGTGAGAGTTAGATTTTTTGACAATGGGTTGTCTGGTTTCCAGTCTGCAGTGGTTAGGGGAACTTCTGGTTGGGACTGTGGGATGAGTGCTGCAGGTGGGTGTGTATCTGGTGGAATTTGTACAAAGGGTCCAAATATAGATGTTGTTGGTACTGATGGTTGCTGCAAAGGTGGTTTAGGTGTAGCTGGTTCGATTGTAGGTTCTGGGTTGGGGGGTGGTGGTGGTGATGGTGAATGGTCTGGCATGATTGGAGTGGTGGGGATGTGTTCGGGTGTTGGGTCGTCAATATGTGGGGGTGAACCTTCCAGGATGTTGGAGAACAATTCATTGATTTCTCGATTTATTTCTTCCATGTTCTCTTCTTCCTCATTTCTTGTCGGTTCATTGGCTGGTGGTGGGGGTTTGGGGCGGTTGGGATGAAGAATGAGGTCTAACTTGCGATGACTTGAGCTGTCATGTCGGGGTTCCTCACAAATGTGGATGTTATTACTCCCACAGACCTCGGTTTTTTGGGTATTCGGCTAGGTTGTGGAGGAGTAGGATTTCGTGACCCACCAGTTTCAAATAGAGGCATTTTGGTGGTGATATTTTGCACAAAGGTGAGTAACTTCAGGCAGTTTTTTGATGTACAACTGGAAGTCTCTGTCTCAGTTGAACCTCTCCTTTAGGGTGTTCGGCATAGCATTCTTGAATATGTCGACCGAGCTTATTGAGGGGATATCTAGAAGTGTTTCCTGTGTGATTTTGGTCGGGGATGGGGGTGGTGGTGTAGACACTATATCAACAACATTTTCGACCGTTGAGGTATTTGTGCTCTTTATCTTTTTCGGTCGACCTTGCTGTGCTCCTGCTTCAACGAATTTTTGGAACTAATCCTCCACCAAAATTTTGGTTGCTACGGCATCTTCTATGATGTCGACTGCCATGGCTGCTAATTTGTCTTCATATTCTGATGATTCTTCGATGATAAGCTTGGGATTCCCCTTCCCCTGTTTTTGTTCCTGAATTTTTCTCCTTTTCCTTGAAGCTATTATTTCCTTTGATAGCTTACGGATGTTTTCTTTTGTCATAACATACTCGGGATTTTCTGTTTCCATGTCGTCCTCTGGTCCTTTTCCTCCCCCTTGTTGTTGAGTTGGGCCGATGCTTTCTTCAGGTGGTTTGGTTACCTATTGTTCTTTCTGTGTCCCTTCCCTTTGGGCTGTCGGCAGTATGATTGTAATTTGCAGTCGACTGGTGTCTTCTGCTGGTGTTTCCTCCGACACAAATGTGTCGATGTATAACTAGATTTCATAGTCTTCTTCTTTTTTTTGGTCTGTTAGTGGCTTCTCCATTGCTAGGGTTGTCTCCTTGGCCTTTTTTGGTATCGATAGTTTTGTACCAGACTATCAAGCTAGCTCCCAGAAGATCTCTTCAATTGTTGGGTAGTAGTCAAGAGCCTTTGTTTTTTCCTTGGCTCCCTGCATGTACCGAACCGCTGTATGGTCAAGTTCCAGCAGTATGTGTGCAGTTTTGGGCGGTTTTGGGTAGACTTCATCGGATGTTTTGGGGCACCCTCCATCTGGTCATCTAGATTTTAAGCTGTTGGAACCAGTTTTCCAACAGCACATTGTTGTTTTCCAGTTCCTTCATTGTTTCGGTCTAGGAAAATGGTTTGAATCTATACATATGGAATCTTGTCGGTTCTTGAAACTGCTTGTCCCCAATAGGGCACAAGTAGTGCATCACTATCCATATTATAAGCGACGAGAACCTTATAATCCCTCCTGATTCCTGGCATTTTTCGCAGATGCCTTTAAGCATGTCGGTGGAATACTCAACCCATCTGTAGATTTTCCCTGTGTTGGCAATGGTATCCACTGCCTCTAGCATATCTAAATTTAAGTCGCTTCCCTGACCTGTGGGTGTAAGCCCCGTTGCTATGATTTTAGCCACAATTTGTGGCGTTCAGGCTTGTATCTGGCTAATCATTAGCCCTTTTGAGTTTTTTTCCGATGGTGATCCGGTTAGTTGCTCTACCAGCCCTTCTTTTATGCTAACTGGTACCGAGTCACCGTGGTTGGATAAACCAGTCAAATTATGTATTACTCGCCAGATATCTCGATTGGCCTGTCGAAGTAGAATCTGTCATTGTGGTATCGACTTATGATGAATTTAACTGTTATTTCCTTTGTACCTCCAAAACTTGCCATGAACAGTGTGTTCATGTAGTTCATGATAGTACTGTGGTTTACTTTTTCTGTGGCTGGGGTTTTTTTCTAGTCGACATAGGCCCATTCCTTGATCTCAACCCATGTTTTTGCCCATGATCTCTCTTGAACCTTAGCGTTCTTTATGTTTCTTAGCCTCCTCATTAATGGGGTCTCAGTAGTTTGTAATTACTTAGTCTTAGCTGCAGCTCGGGTTTGTTTCGGTGCCATTTTGTTGGGTTTCTGTTTGACTTTACTTTCGGGTTCTCAATTCTCCGTTTTTTGTTTGCTGAGTTGCTCTCTCTATTTGAAATACTGTAAATGATCCTCTTGTGGTCCAGTATTTATAGGCGATGCGTTTGACGTTTTTGTTGATGGGTGTATTAATGGCGGAAGTGATGGTCCAGCGTGATCACTTGAGTTTGCGTTAATGGTGATTTGATTTTGGCGCTCGTACTCATGAAGGCATGATGTGACTTATAAGGTCATTGGTCGATGTCGATCGTGTGAGCAGTTGTTGGTGGTATGTCAATGGGTGTAATGTCAACTGTCAAAGCATTGATTTCCTATCATCATGATTTATGGGTATTGGTTCTGTTTTGCTTTTTGGATTTTATTTTCAGATTTTTATAGTTTTTGTCTAACCGTTTTGGTCGTTATATTCTTTTTTTTTGGAACTTGTTTTAGTTTTTGTACCGCTTTAGTCGGGCACCATTAACATGTTTCCGAAATACTATGCCTTATAATGTCCTTAGTCAGACTGCTCCATTGGCATGAATTTCTTCAACAACATAGGGTCCCATCCATTCTGTATGTATCTTTTTGGGTTTCCCTTTTACTCAACTATTGTATAGTAATGCAAGGTCCCCTACTGACTAGTTTTTGTTTTTGATGTTTCGATCAAGCCATGCCTTCTGTTGTTGTTTTTGGATTTATTTATGTTGTAAAGCAATCAGTCGGTGTTCTTCAAGCTTACTTAATGGCATCAGTTATTCCTTCCTTCCTTGTTCGACATCGACATGTAAAATCTCTGCGATAATAGGTGTTCGCTGTCGAAAATGTAGTGGAACTACTGCTTCTTATCCATAAACTAGTCGAAACGGTGTTTGGTCAGTTGAGTGCTTGTATGCTATTCTGTACTCCCATAATACTGCAGGTATCTTTTCTTCCCAGTCGTCTTTGTCAGTGTTACATATTTTTGTAAACCCTTTTGTTAGTGTTTTTTTGAATGCCTCAATTGCTCCATTCGACTGAGGGTGGTAAGCTGTACTTCATCGGTGGTCAATTTGGAGCTGATCTGTTAGTGTTTTAATAGTTTTATTAATAAAGTGTGACCCTTGTTCGCTGATTAGGGTTATTGGACATCCAAACCTGGTAATGATATTTTCATAGATAAACTTAGCATCTATCTCGCTGGAACATGTGTCAACTGGTTCTTCCTTTGCCCACTTGGTTACATACTCAACTGCAGTTATTATGTACCTTGCTCCTATTCTTTTTGCCAGTATGGGAAATGGTCCTATGAATTCAATAGCCCAAATTTCAAATTTCAAACTTGGGTTTACTAATATCAAGGGAATTTCTGTACTAGGCAGAGTTCGACCCAGACATTGACATCTATCACATTGGCTTACAAACTTTTTACAGTCTTTGTGAAGTGTCGGCCACCACTACCCTGATTGTTGGATTTTCTTGGTAGTTGTGTATGTTTGAAAATGTCCTCCCACAAGTCCATAATGTGCTTCATACATAATATTATTTCTTTCATGTTCTAATACACACCTTCTAAGGATGTCGTCCAAGCCCATTTTATATAAGAGTCCATTTATGAGGCTATATGGTGTAGCTTTCATAGATAAGATTTGTTTCTTCTTCATACTCATGTCTTCTGGTGCTTGTCCATTTTCTAAAAACTGAGATATTTCCTCTAATTCTGCTGGGACTACTTCTATTATGAATCAATGTGCATCTGATAAGTTGTCTTCAACTCCTATCTGTTCCTCTCTTGTGTCGATTCATGATAAGTGGTTGGGTCCTACATTTAACTTCCCTATTTTGACAACGACTTTGAATTCAAATTCTTGGAATAGAAGTAGACATCGACAAATTCTCCCATGGTGTAAGGGTTTATTTACGAGGTATTTTAGTGCTTGGTGGTCGGTATAAAAGATAAATGGATTAGCTAGTAAGAAGTGTCGATACTTCTGTAGTGCGAAGACTTTTCCTAATGCTTCTCTTTATATTGTTGAATAGTTTCTTTCTACTTTATTTAATTTTATGCTGCTATAAACTATAGGGTAGTCCATTCCGTCGTCTCTTGGTTGAGTTAGGATTGCTCCTATTTCCAGACGTGATGCGTCGATGTGTACATGGAATTTGGTTGATCAGTTTGGAAATTTTAGAATGGGTGCTTCGAGTAGTTTTCTCTTTAGTGTTTCAAATGATATGTTGCATTCTTCTGTCCAGCTGAACTCCTGATCTTCTTTTAACAGTTCTTCTAGTGGGTATGTCATATCTGAATAGTATCTTATGAATTTTTTGTAATATCCTATATGACCGAGTATTACCATGACTTGTTTTTGGTTCACTGGTGGTTTTAAGTCGAGAATGATTTTTATTTTTGCGAAGTCGACCTTGATACCCTCTTTACAGGAAATATGTCCTAATAGTATCCCTATAGGGTTCATAAATATGCACTTCTTGATGTTTAGAGATAACTGGATTTGTCGACATCATTCCAACATAAGCCTTAGCCATTTGCAGTGATCTTTCAACATAGAGTATATTGTCCAATCGTTGAAATATACTGCCATGATTTTGTAAATGTATTCTTGAAATGTTTTTACCACAATTCTTGAAAATACTGTAGGTGCATTTTTTAGTCCAAAAGGCATAACCCTGTAAGACAATGAGCCAAATTCACATACGAATGTTGTCTTTTTCTGGTCTTCTTTGGCTATTGGTACTTGGTTATAACCTGAGAATCCATCTGTGAATGAGTAGCATTCATGTCCTAGACCTCATTTAAGATTTCATCTACATAAGGTGTCAGAAATGGGTCTGTTAGTGTAACTTTATTAAGTTCTCTAAAGTCGAAAAAAATCCTTAGCTTGGTTGGATCATGTTTCTTTGGTTGAACAACCATTAGACTTGCCCATTCTGATTGGTCAATAGGGTAGATAATTCCTGCTACAAGCATATTATCAATCTCCTTCTTGACTATCTCTTTGTATTTATGAGCTACTTTATATGGTATTTTCTTTATTGGTCGGACATCAGGTTTAATGTCGATCTTCATTTCACCCATTTCATGTACTAAACCTTTGAGATCCTTGTAGTCTATAGAAAATACATCCTGGAATTAGTTTTGCTATTTTTGGTCGATCATCAGTTGATATATGTCAACTTCTTTAGTTTTTACTTTAGCATCTAACCATTCAGGTGCTTTTGTTTCATTGATTGGTAGACTCTCTTCTTTAAGCTGTGAAAATGTGGTGGGAAAGTCTGCGGTAGTCATTTGGTCGATGTCTTCCTTGTCGGTTGTCTCGATTTTGACTACCATGCGAATTGGTTTTGTCGTTTTGACATGTTTTGATTTCCATCTAAATCTTTTTCCTTTCAGATTTTCATTTTCCATCTATAATCTTGTTAACTGTGGTATTGTCTCAGTTTGTATATTGTTGCATTTTATTGTCGGTCGGTCGTATTTTAGGGTTTTATTCTCTATCGGTTCTACAAATGCCTTGATTTGTTTTGCAGTCTCCATCAAGTTTTCATCTTGTGGTATAAAGATGAAATCTTGATAAAATTCTCTCTTAGTTCATGCCATAAGAAAGTTTCACCTTGAGCCTCTTCCATTTTGTACCATTTGTTTGGTAAGTCGGATAGTGTCGATGGAAATAGGTGTGGCCTTGTGCGTTCATCCTTATACCCAAGTCTTTTCCATTCTTTTTCACATGTTTTTATGTGGTTTTCTGGATCCTGTCCTTGGATGAAAATAGGTATTTGGGCTAAATTGGTTAAAAATTTTCCTCCAAATATTTCTATGAAGAAGGTTGAAGCTGTTGTCCATGTTTGCAATCTTGATTGATGGGTATCCCACCATCTTTCAGCTTGTCCTGTGAAAGTTTCCACTAAGCTTTGGATTCGGCCATGTTCACCAATATTCCTGGATACTTGTTCAAAGTGCATAGCTGGTGACTCTCTTTCTTTATATCTTGGGACTTGTGTGATATTTAGATTTGTTGGTTTCAAGGTAGGATATTCTTTGGTTTTCTTTTCAAATATTTTTGGGATGGTGGACACCATGAAGCATTGTAGGACTGGTTTCTTTTGTACTTTTTGAATGGTCCAGCATCCTCTTGCTTGTGTTTCGTAATTCTCGACTTCCCAATCATATAACTCTGCATCTAAGTTGTATCCTACTGAATCTTGATTCCCTAAGTTAAGTTCACCATAGACATTAGGTTTTGTGTAATCCTCATTGTTTTGTATCTGATATAGTTGTCGGATGTCGAATTCTTCATCCATAGGTTCTATCCAAGGCTCTCCTTGGGATGGATGGATAGGTACTATTACTTTTTTCCCATTTCCTTTTAGTTTTATCCTTTCCTTCTCTAAGGATATCGATGCTTTCATTTTTCTTCCCCAAGGTCGACCTACTAATGCTGGGAAGGAGCTGGATCTTTCCTTAGGGTCAATAATTTCCAAATCGACTTTGGGCGATATTCCTTCTATTGTCATGTCGACATTTTTCCAGACTCCGCTAGGTTCAATCAGGCCTTGGTCAGCTAATTTCAGGTATATCCCTGACTCATATAGTCGAGGTCTACCCAATTGTTCCCAAGTATCTCGAGTCATAATGTTTACTTGTGATCCGAATTCGAGCACAACTTGTCATACATGGTATCCTTCAATTTCTAGGTCAATAAGTGGGTCGGCATCACTTTTATATTTTTGGTTTAGGCTGTACATTTTTTTTTCTGTGTTATTGTTGTGTTTTATTTTATACAATAAGTCAAAGAATTGAGATGCCATTTTATCATTTTGTACTAAGTGTATTAATTCTTTTATTGTGCTTTGTCAATTATCGTTAGCTTCTTCCTGTTGAGTGAATTCTCTAAATACATTTGTTGCATTTTTATACAGTTGTTTTTGTTTAACTGGATCAGGATAAACATTATTTTCTTTTATTTTGCTTATTCGTGGATTATCATCCCCAATTTTGTCCCTTGTCGGGTTACTATATGCAAATTCTTTGTATTGATAATATCATGTTGTTATACGCATGACAAGACATTAAAAATTTTCTTCTTATTAATTTTATCGATCATAGTAGGGCAATCCTCCAATGAGTGATCCCCTACTCCACAACTAGTACAGAATTTTAAGTCCGTTCTATCCTTATATGGATAGTTTGCATATCGGTGTCCTTCTTTGTAGCATGTGAAACATTGGGTGGGCCGACATGGTCGGTTGTTGCGATACCCAGAGAATCGACCTCGACCTCCATATCCTCCACGTCGGTTGTCAGACCGGCACTCATATCGACAACCATCGTACCTTTGATTATTTTGTTCATATTCAGTATTCTCGTTATTCTGCGCAACTGCATTCATTTGATAGACTGCCTGGTAATTTTGTCGATTTTTTAGGTTTAGGTGGCAGTCGGCGATGGTATGATTTTTAGTTTCACAGATTGCACACCAAGATGCTTTTCCATTCTTCATGTTAAATGGGAAATCTTTTGTGGTGTGTTCTCCATGTTCCTAGCAGAGGTCACAAAAACACTTTGTTTGCACAAATTGAACGTCCGGTCGGCTGATCTCCTGTAGGAAGTTATCTTTTAAATGACAAGTCGTTGAGCATTTCATGCACCAGACATCCTAATTCTTAAGGTTTAGCTCTTTTAAGGATTTCTACATGATCTCAAGCTATTCTTCCAGTCTATTATCCGTGGGATATGCTCGAAAGTCTTCATCCATTTCTACTTGTAAGGATTTAGTAAGCACATCTTCATATGTCTTGAATGTATCCAGGATTATGTGCCGTCGTATTTTCTGTGAAAGGCCTGCAAGAAACCACTCAATTAACAATTGTTCATCAATTACGTAATCGAGTTGGCTAAGAAGGTCTTTCCATCATTTGTCGTAGTCACGGACAAATTCTGTTGGCTTTTGTGATGTTGTTTTAATTTATTAGCTGCCAGATGTTTTGCATCTGGAGTTTTAAAGAACGGAAAGAATTGCGCTTTGATTTCTGCTTTGGTTGCTTGAGGGGTTCTTTCAGAAAAGGTCATATACCATGTTAATGCTCTTTTCCTTAAGATATTAGATAAATGCACCATTTGTCTATCTTCATATGTGACTTGGTTTGCCTCCCATGTCGACTCGCAGATGAACCAATGTCATCTGGGATCTTTGTCGCCCTCATATAGAGGGATATGCACTGATCCATGATCCATCTCAGATTCACTGTCGCTGTCTTCTTCAGGAGGTGGTGATGGTGGGGGTGGTGGTGGGGGTAGTGGGATGTTTTGCTTATTTCTTTGTGCAGATTTGTTGTCTATGGAGTTCTTATTGCTATCGATTGTTTTATCTTTCGTTACTTCTCTGACAAGAAGTCGGTCAGGGTCGACTTCTTCTGTCGATGTCCAACTGCAATTATTTTTCTGCAGGTCTGATTTTTCTGTATTCTCCAAAGATGTAATTAGCAGGGGGGGTTCTCCTTCATGTGTCAGGTAAAGTGTGTGGATACTTCAGTTAGACGGGTATGCCTGAAGCATGAGCTAGTTTCCTTCTTCTGATCGATGGATAAGTAGATGACTATCATTGTTTACCTCGTCGTCTAGTCGGCTCCATATACCAAACTCGCCAGCTCTTAATCTTAAATATTCTTCGACAATGGCTTGCATCCTGGTACTCGAATTCATTGGAGATAGAGGTCTTACCTCCTGGGAAACTTCTATTTGGAGAGCTTCACACTGGTCTATCCACAAATATTCTTCCATGGGTGACGCTTCTTCAAGGACGCCTTCTTCATGTCGGTCATGACCTGAATCTGGCGGATTTCTTTCTTCATCTGTCACCCTAGTACTCATTCCTATTTGTAGTGTCTATAGCTCTTTCTCTTCTTTCTTCCCTTCTTTGCAGACTCTTCTCTCTTTCTATTTTCTGTAAATATGTTGTACCTTTGTGTGACACTGTCCGTTCAATTTCCTTTTTAGGCCGAATTTTCATAGTTGGTGATGGTATCTCTTTTAGTCGACTAGAATCCTCTCCACTTTACCCCAACATATGACCAACTACCCCCTATGGCCTACCCGACGCTTTATAAAGCTCGGATAGTTCTGTTTACTTGCTTAGGAAATATTCCCACTCTCTTTTGGCAATGAATTTCTCCCACTTCTTTTGTTTCTCCACCCAGTTGGAATTTTGTGGCAGTTCGTGTAGTAATGGATGCAATTCGACAATATGACCCACTCATTTTTCTATCAGGAACTTGAACAACAGGGTCGGTAAGGAGCACAAGAACTTCTCGGTAAGGTCTGTATAGAATTTCTTCTTAATGGTCTCTACCGAAGTTATTTCTTCTATAGCTTGCTCCTCGAAGAAATCGTCAGTGATATTTTCAAACCACTCCAACAGGTTTTTCCTTCCCCCTCGAATCAATTTTTCTAGCAGCTATTGTTCTTTAGTTTCTTCCGGGTTTTTCATCTAGAATTTTCTTCAAAAGCTGGGGTACCGATTCTACAAAATTTTCATGGGTTTCAGTAAAGAATCTTTCTTTTTCCTGGGTAGTCGTTAATATGTTTCTTCGTGCGTAATTTCACAAATAATTTTCTATCTTGCTCTCCCACCAGTTCTTAATTTCCTTCTCTGATATCATCTTCTTATATTCATCTCAGACATGTACTACCGGCAACGGAACCAATGTTGTAATCTCACAGATCACAAAGGGTTACCAATAATACACATTACAAACAAACACACATATCAGTGACAAGAGATAAGAACACAAATGTAAGAATAACATATTATATTATTATAGAAGAGTCCATGCAATACAAAGAACTGAACCGAGTTCTCATCTGGCTCAACAACCTAATATATATGATTACAAAACAGTTACAAATAAATATTGGTCGGTTCTATCAATCGACATGACCTTAGGTGGCCAACCTAATCTCTAATTAGTCCGCTGATCGACTTAGTCGGCTAGTCAACTAGCTCCTCCAACAGCAAGCTAGTCCCATAGTACTCCTTCTATGATGATCGACTCCTCCATGTGATCTTGAAGCACTTTGTAAGCTTCGAAGAAGGCTCTGTGTTGCTGCATCAGTAGTCAAGTTGTTTCTTCTTTTTTCTCTTCTATTGTGTTTTGCATCTGTGTTTGGAGTGTTGACACCATGGTTTCAAACAACTGATACACTTTCTCTAGCGGCTTGTCGGTGTCGACCTCTAGTGGTCCTGGTATCACAGACTGTGCAAGGTTTCGGCATTTTTTTAGGAACTCGACTTGTTCCTTTTCATTGTCATCAAGCTCTTTGCGCATATCCTAGCTCCTTGTCTTTGCTTTGATGGCCAGAGTTTCCAAGAGTTGTCCCAACTCTCCATCCCTCAGCTTTATTGCATCGACTGCAGTGGTCAACCAAAGTTGGCTGATGTGAACCACTGTCGCTTGTGGTTGATGGTCTCTCTTCTTTCTATCTCTCTTTCTCTTATTCTTTTGCTCTTCTTGCTGCTACACTTGTGTACCTATGAGAGTTATATTTTTCGGCAATGGGTTGTCTGGTTGCCGGTCTGTAGTGGTTATGGGAACTTCTGGTTGGGGCTGCGGGATGAGTGCTACAGGAGGGTGTGTATCTAGTGGATTTTGTATAGAGGGTCCAGATATAGATGTTGTTGGTACTAATGGTTGCTGCAAAGGTGGTTCAGGTGCAGTTGGATCGGCTGCAGGTTCTAGGTTGGGTGGTGGTGGTGGTGATGATGAATGGTTAGGCGTGATTGGAGTGGTGGGGATGTGTTTGGGTGTCAGTTCATCACTCTATGGAGGTGAACCTTTTGGGATGTCAGAGAATAGTTCATCTATTTCTCAATTTATTTCTTCCATGTTCTCTTCTTCCTCATTTCTTGTCGGTTCATTAGCTAGTGGTGGGGGTTCAGGGTCGGTTGGGATGAAGGATGAGGTCTGACTTATGACAACTTGAGCTGTCGTGTTGGGGGTCCTCACAAATGTGGATGTTATTACTCCCACAGACCTTGGTTTTTGGGGTATTCGGATAGGTTGTCAAGGAGCAGGCTTTTGTGACCCACCAATTTCAAATAGAGGCATTTTGGTGGTGATCTTTTGCACAGAGGTGAGTAACTCAGGTAGTTTTTCAATGTACACCTGGAAGTCTCTGTCTCGGTTGAACCTCTCCTTTAAGGTGTCCTATTGATGTATATGTAACTTCGAAATGCATTCACTTATTGTTATAGCTGATTTTACCACTCTAGGTGAATCACACTTGTATGGCCTTCCCCTGTCCCTCTGCAGACTCCTTAGACCCCTTGGTTGTCCTTTGATGTTTCCTTGACCATCCCTAAAAACATGTGAAAATTAATACACGCGACTTTTAAACCTATAATTGTGTATGTATGCGGGTTGACCCCTAAAACCGTGTACATCGGGATGTGTGCATAATCCAAATCCTTTTGGAGTTTTCCTTGACATGGATCTGACTCACTTGAATCCTGACCTTCCCTATGCCTTGAGATCGCTCGGATTTGACCTTTCAATACCCCTTTGAAAAGATATATAAGGAACTCTATGGTACATTGAAGGCATATGAGAGAATTGAGAGCAAAGAAACTATAGTCCATTATTGCCAGAACTTGTGCTTGAGTCTGCATCCCTTTGTCCCTTGGAGCACTTTTGTGTTCTTCCCAAGCTTGCCTTTTTCTTGTGAGCTTTCTATCAAGAGATGGAGGATTGAGGTGGTGGAGGCCCAAGTGGGGGATTCAGTTTCTTCGATTCGTAGACATGCTAACAGAGGTTGTATCCATTGTAATCTTTGATTTTATATTAATAGAAATATCTTTTCCTGTCCAATAATGTATGTTTGAATGAATATTTTTATCCATGGATGTTCTCAAATGTTTATACATTATTGATTATATATGCTAGAATAGATCTAACACCAATATATATAGTATGATTGTCTTATTTACTTGTTGTTGAGAAAGTGATTAATCAATACAAGCTGAAGTTGGAAAGCTCAACGGGGATCTACTTCAATCGTCTGGAATAAGGTACGAGGTCTGATCCTTTAGTGTTAGATATTTTATTTCTATTGCATATTGGAAAGGATTGATTTCTGGAGTCAATCTGTCTGTTGTGGTACCCCAAGCCATAGGAATTTCTCTCTATAACAATCATCAAATTTCACTTTTACAGAAATTAACTCACTGGTAAGTGTATTAAACTCATTTAAATGGTCAGCAACAAATCCACCTTCCGACATCTTCATATTAAATAAACGCTTCACTAAAAATATATTGTTAGAAGTCGAGGGTTTTTCGTAGAGCTTACTCAATGCGCTCATCACACCCTCTGTTTTTTTTCCTTTCGAAATATTGCCACCGACGAAGCCAGGAACAGCCGTATTGTTCCCAGTTCCTTTCTGTCAAGAACCTCCCATTCTTCATCCTTCATAGGCACCGATTTTTGTGCTTTTCTGCCCAATGGTAGGTACAGATCCTTCTGGTACAGATAGTCCTCCATTTGCATCTTCCATAACTAATAGTTTTGGCAATTAAATTTCTCGACCCTAAACTTTCCTTCTTTCGCCATTGCTCCTTGAACCCCAAGGCAGGGGGAATGAGTGTACAATACTCCTAGCTTATAATCACAACTGAATAATATCTCTAGATCTGAAAGATTAGGCTCCACAACCAACAGCCTTAGTCTCATCTCCCTCTGGAACTGGAACCTCCCCACTGATATAGGAGTCCAACTCATTTTCTTCCAGGACCAAGGAGATCCTATACTTCCAGGCTCGGAATTTATCGGCTCCCTCAAGCTTTTCATCAAGCTTGGTATGAAGAGACATCCTAACTGAGAACCTCAAATGGAAATACAAAATATTTAGATCTTACCAGGTCAAGATGTCGGATTTGGATTTGGAGCTGAAATTATGTAGTACTGGTTCAGGAGCAAATTAGGGTTTTTCTTTTTCGGAGTTCTGTCCAACCAAATGCTTTGATCTTGATCCCTAACTTCTATTTTGAGGAGGAGATCAATCCAGGCCTGGGCTCACTGAAAAATTCCACTTCTGTGGAAAGCCCTAATTTTCGGCAGCAGTGTTGGGTCCAAAACTGAAAAACCTCAGAATTGGATTCTGCTTCGACAGAAAGATGCACCCTAGGGAGGAGAGTTATTCGGACCTTATTTTGTTGAAAATTTGTGGAGAGAGATCCACAAAGTAGGAATCCCTAGTTCCCGCAGCTGCACATTGTCTTCTTCTCAGTTTAGCTCTGATACCATGTTAGATTTTTATCATTTAAGCTAGCAATGCATTAGGATCTTTAGCTGAGAGAATAACAAGCACATCAATCAAACACAAGAGACAATGAACAGAGTTTTTATCCTAGGGGAAATCATAAATGGTGAAAACCCCGCAACTTCCTCAGAGATACATGACATGAGACGTATGTTGTGTTCCCATGTTATAAACAAGGATTAAACAGAGCCAAAGAAACTACCACCAAGCACAAAAGAGGATGGTGTTTCCTTATGAATTTGTTTATCCCTTAGGAAGTAATGTACAATGAAATTTTTTGATATAATACATTTTGTACTATGATATTTGTATAATGAGCTTTGTGAATATAATATAGTTGGTACCATTTTGTAAGTGATCTTTCTTGTAGAATCTACATGTTTAATTATTTTTTGTTAATTTAATTTATTTTGCACTAGATAGATGGGCTATAGGGAATTGAGAGTGATGTGAGGGTGGGGAGCATCCAGATGAGTTTCCACCTTCACATGGTTGGCCTTGCTTAGTAGAGAATAAATTATTCTCAAAACCAAGTGAATCTCAAGCAAGTATGTACTTTGGAATATTCTATTTTTAATTTTCATTCATAAGATGTTAAAATAGGTTAAATAAATAGAGTATTGGTTAGTTGATTATACATCTTATGTTCCCTTATGCAGATGATACATTTTAATGTTCCAAGAATGTCATACACCTTATTGTTATAAAAACAGGATCATAGAGAAATAACAATAAACAATAAATAAGATGCAAATATTAAAATACATTACAAGAGAGACATAGATATATCATGGTTCATCCAAGATGGGTTACGTCCACACATAAATTTTCATTCCTTTATTATCATACCATCCAACAAAATGAAGGGATACAACCTACGGCAACCTCGTTGCACTTCCTCTTCACTCTCTCACTCTCTCTCACACAATCACATAGATTGTTTTACAATGCTACAATACAATACACAGCCGTATAGTGGAATTACCATGGTAAAATACCATGGGTCTGTAAACTGTTGGCCAACAAACATCTCAAAAACAATCTTTCGAGGGCGGGGCTCATTGGCCCTCACACCCCCTTGCTGGGAAAAGTGTACATAAAAATTGGGGTACAGACATGACTGAACAATAACATCTCTGAATCTAGAAGATCAGGATCCACAACCAACACTTATGTACTATGATCACCAACTCTACGGATGTTTGGATGATTAAGGTATTGAAAATTTATATTGAATATTTTATCTAGATGTGACATATTTTTAATTATGTATTACTTTATTTTTAACTAAATATAAACTCTCACATGAGTTCATGTAATGGATATTATAAAGAGAATTTAAAGAATGATATTAAGACACTAACTCTTCTACAAGTTTTCATAATTCTTTAATTTCTTAAAACTTTTCAACATTTCTTAGCTTATTTTTTTTCTATTATATTTTTTGGGTTTTAATATTTTACCTCTGTTTTGGAAGTTAATGGTGTATTTCATTAGTTTTTCAAAATAGGAAACATGAGAAATAAATGAGGGGAAAGTGTATCCGATAAGGGGTGATTTCTTGTATCGCATGAGTGCAAGTTCAAAGGTGTTTAAAATCCCTTTATTTGTAGGTTCATTTTCTTTCTCTATGATGCAAATTAGTACTCCACTTTGGTATGGAGGACTAATGATCCACTTTGGTTTGGGGGCATATGATCCTCTTTGGTATTGAAGAATTATTCGCATTAATGTTCCATATTGTGTTGGTAGTAGCATTTATCTAGTTCAAGTATGAGAAATGTAGCATATTACTCATGTGGAGCACTAATGAAAAAAAATGAATGTATAAATAACTAGTCTATTAGGCTCCTCCAAAAAAAACCCTATTAGATTACTTAATTAGTTTAATGAAAGGAAATAAAATAATTTAATTAACAACATCACACCATTAACAAGAAATTATAGTGGGGGAGTAAAAATATTATATTATGATAATATAATAGTATATACATAGATCCACACCTTTCAATGGTGAGATGGAAGCAATTAAAACTACCCATACTTAAATCTATAGACCAAATTGTAATCCACTTCAGGATTTTGCACCTGTTACATACAAGAGAAGTCCTTGTAATAATGAGTAAACTTGAATATACTACAAAGTAGTAGCTCAATTATGTAAAGTTATAATCCAATGCAAGGCTAGTTAATGGAGATTAAGTAGAGAATAGATGTATTAAAATGTATTTAAGTTTCCTATTATAGTTTGTGCGATTAATATCAATTTTATTACCATAATCCTGTTCATGTTAATTTCCTTGTTATGCATATCCCCTTACTAGAAAATGTTATATTTTCTTAAGATCTAATTAGATTATCTAGGATCTTTATCTAAAAGAATAGCAAATACAACAAAATTCATAAAATACAAAAGATACACAATGCACCAAAGATTTTCATCGGGGAAACCATAAAGGATAAAACCTCGCAAACTTCTTCAGAATAGTAAGATGATCAAAAGAAGTAATAAGAAATGTTCAGAAGCTATCTTTCTATCTTCCTATGACCGTCTCTCTCTCTCTCAAACACCTTAGAGACTGTATGAGGTGTGTATGAATGAGGGAGAGTGCCTCCCTATTTATACCCTTTGAAGTCACTAACCAAATATAAGACTCAAGCCTACATGTCATCTCACATGGGGCCCACTTCTCCTAGAGAGACCACAATTACATATTACATGATGTTACACTAGGGACTATTGTCGTTACATTGGGGAATATTTCCCCGAATTACAACATAGGTTGTACCTCAAGGTCTATACACAATTTAGACATCCCATGAAGGGGTAACACACATCCCCAATGGGGGTACAACATTATACAATGATAATATACATAAGAATATATTCCAAAGTTACAAATACATCAACACTCCCTCTTAACTAGGAAGGTATCCTCTCTCTATACAATCATCAACACATATGGTTAGGTCTTCATCGCATCATCATCATCACGGATTCATAGAGTCTTCATCATAGATGTTTCCATCATCTTCTTATGATTTGTTCATCGTCCCATACTATCTTTCATCGAACGTTTCTATAGTGCCAGCGCTTTTTCATGTTGGATGTAGGAATAGTCGTCCACCAGGTCTTCATCTACAGTGCCAACCCTTTTTCATGCTAGATGTAGGCCTAGTCCTCTACTGGGTATTCATCTACAGTGCCATCCCTTTTTCATGATGGATGTAGGCCTAGTCCTCTGCTAGGTCTTCATTTATAGTGCCAACCCTTTTTCATGTTGGATGTAGGCCTAGCCCTCTACCAGGTCTTCTTCATCTCTGCAAGCAAGAAATCAAGTAGGTACATCTTAGGACTTATTATATTCCTCTTGCAAAACCTACAAGATCTCCCAAAAATTATTATATGCCACTAGAAAACCTGAAGGAGCATCCTAGGAGTAATTACATGCCTTGCAAGATCTGTGTACCCTACTATTACCTCATCATCTTTAGATCATCTCATTGTCACATGGATTACATCCCAAATACACATAACACAACACTTACATCAATGACCATGGGAGGCCTAGCTTGCCACCATGTCATAAAGTCTCAACACTTACGTTACGACCATGGGAGTCCCATCCTACCACCATGTCCGAAAGGCCCTCAACACTTATATCAACGATCATGGGAGGCCCAACCTGCCACCATGTCAGAAAGGCTCAACACTTACACCATGACCATGGGAGGCCTATCCTGCCACCACATCTAAAAGGCCCTCGACACTTACATCAACGACCATGGGAGGCCCGACCTACCACCATGTTAGAAAGGATCAGCATTTACATCATGACCATGGGAGGCCCAACCTGCCACCATGTCGAAAAGGCTCTCAGCACTTACATCAATGACCATGGGAGGCCCATCCTGCCACCATGTCAGAAAGGCTCAAGTGTATCCGCATCTTTTGGAATCATCACTTCCCCTTGTAAGGAACCTTGATTTGAAGTACACCAAGATTCTCTCTACATTATTCAAACTTCACTCTAGCCATTTTTATCATAGAATCACATCAGGACTGATTATGTCCAAGGATAACTTGCGAGCTTCACGAGGACTGATTACATACAAGGAAAACCTATAGGATTGATTACATCTGAGCAACCTATGAGCTTCACCAGGATTTTATGCTCAAACAACATGTCTCACCGGCTATGCTAGAACTCATCACTCCCTCTTTCAAGAGATATTGATCTGGATCACATACTAGAGCTTCACTCCTCCTCTCTGCATCATATAAAAACGCAAGTTAGATTAATCAAATCAAATAGTATCTTTCAAAAGAAACATGCTACCTCACAAATAGTCAAGCAAGTGGAAACATATTTTTCCTTGGCTATAATCAGTTCCATGCAAGACTGCATCTTTCCAAATCAGTAGACCATACTGAATCTCAAACTGAAGAAGCAACCCAATGTGTTATTCTTCTCAATGGTGCTACCAATATGAATCAACATAACCATGCAGGTTATTCTTCTGATTCATATCATCCTTGAGACTATACTCAACTATACCCTTCAGGTACCTCACTACATGCTTTGCAACCAGTTGAGCATGTCTCGGATCCATCAGGAACTGGCTCAGGTCGTTCACAGCAAGCATGTGTCTAGTCTTTTACTCGTCAAGCACATCAATGAACAAATCATCTGACGATACATTGTGTCATCAACCGTATCTGATGAATCATCACTCAATAGCTTCAGGATCGATTCCATAGGTGTGGCCATGGCCTTGTAGTCCATCATCCCAAACCTCTTCAGGATCTCCACTGCATACTTCCCTTGTCCAAGGGAGATTACATTCACACTCTACCACACCTCCATGCCTAGAAAGTAGTGCATCATACCCAAGTCCTTCATATCGAACTCAACAGCAAGTATCCTTCTTGAATCTTTAATGAGTTCCTCTTTTCTTGTCAGGAACGGGTCATCAACACATAACAGGGGCATCGCTAGTCTTCTACCTTCAACCTTGAAGTAAATATTGGAATACACTTTACTCTCAATAAAGTCTAGATCCATTAGTAAGTTGTCCATCCTATCGTACCATGTCGAACCTCAGGATCTTCTGCAGTCACTACCTCTGAAGTGAAGCATCATTCTCCCTCTATATTTTGTACTCTATGTATTGAAACATTCTGTAATGGAGTGACAAGTAGCTTCCTCTGCTACTGGATACAAAGATCCTCTATCTTGAAGTTTGTTGAAAATTTCTTCTCGCACCCATCTGTGATCTTTTCACCCTCTATAGGATTTCATCTTCAATATTGTAGCAAAGGTTTAGATCTTCATCACTCTAGGTGTTCTTCAAGATCCTTATGTAACTATATGTTCTATCCCATGGGTGCCTTCTGAGCTTGTACAAGGCCTTCTTTAATTTTCACACATGAGTCTGCATGTCATGTGTCTCAACTCCCAATGGCTGCTCTATGTATACTTGACTCATCACTGGTGCAAATGTCTCTTCGTATTCTATGCCTTATATTTCTTCTTGTCTACTTCTTCATAGTTGGACGGCTCTACATCAATGATGTTGCTCAATAGTGTCACATAACTGGAGTGTTTCTGAGGCCTCTTTCTTTCTTGGAAGTATCGTCATACTATTCTTCATCTTGGATTATTTCTTGTTCCCAAGGTGGTCTTCATCTCTCGAGGTGGATATATCGTTCTCTTTATATTCTTCTGAAGCTATTTCTTTTGCTACGGTGTATTTGACTCATGAAGCTTCAAGTTCCTCTTCTAAACTGTCGTTACTTTTTATTTGGAATGATATACAAGTCAAGTTCATTTGCATGATTAGAAACATATCATAATTTCTAAAACATATTAATAGTGACAAATATATGTCACATAGCCATGTGACTATTTTATCCAATGCTACAATAATCATCCATATCATGTATACATACAATAATTTCTAAATGCATTCTACCCTAATGTTATTAAGAGTGTGTACTACTCCTAATATTGTAGCAAAGAGGTTTCAATCTAGATAAGTAGTAATGGAATGTTGTACAAAATCATTGACTTCTTACCCATCATGTGCAATTTAGTAGTATAAATGAAAATACTCAAACATGCATAACACATCAACTGAATATAAACAAATGTGTAGCCAAACAATATAATGAAATGAAAATTGAATACTTATCTTTATTTGTTTCATGGGTAGACTCCTTCGTGAGCCTTTAGCTTCATCATCTTCTTCATTCATAACAAGATCATTTCTTATCCAAATGCTAAGATGGATAAGAGGTTCTTCAAGAATTGAGTCCTTCATATTCCTCATCGCTTGAGGGGCCTTCTTTGAATCATGATAGCTTGATATTCAATTTCTCCCATATTCTCCTCTCTTATTATGAGTCAAGATTCTTCTTGTGTGCACTCTTCCTAGAGTCTGTTGAAGGTAATCACTTCCTTCTTGCACACATTCCTCGAATGAATGAATCCCATAATCTTGGGAGGCCATTCAAGGTGGTTATAAAAACATATTGTTCTTATTCGATTGCTTCATCATAGCATCAAACACTTCCTTTTGGTTTCTTCAAGGATGACACATGAGGGATGAGATTATCTTTAATAGAATCTCCAATTATTCTCTTGGCTCTAGCCTTAGCCTCATCTCCCTCTAGCTCTTAGAACTTCCTTACTAAAATACTGATCCAAGTCAATTTATTCAAGGATCATAGAGGTCCTATAATTACATACTCGAAATTTGTCAGCATCACTAAGCTTGTGATCAAGCTAGTGTGATTAGTCATTTTGAAATGAGAACCTCAAATGAAATAGTAAAAATTTAGATCTTACCGATTTGAGGTGTCTGTCCTGGTTACGGAGCTGGCTGATCTAGGGTTTGTTAGAGAAAACCTAATTTTCAAAACTTGGAATTTCAAACTTATGAATGGATATAAATATGGGCCTCTTCAAGGCAAGATATCCAATGTACTCCTTTTCTGAAAACAGTGGAGGGAAGCTCCTTGAATAGGAAGCTCTAGTTTTCCAATTTCTTCTGCAGAAATGACTAATATTGATTATGTTGCATCTTGAAAGTTTTAGATCCTTAAAGTATGAAAATTATCACTGTGATATCTTGATAAGTCTTCTTTCCAACCCCATAGGTTAGAGAAAAAATGGATTCTCCAAGTGGGACTTATTCTGATTTTCCCAATGTGACTATTTTGGGGACTATTCAGCATAGCGAACTTATACAGACTTCCACATGTCATTGTTTCACATTATGGGTCTGAAAATCATACCAAGAAAACTAAATTCTATTCCCTACCTAAAAAATCTTGCTAAATTTCGTTTGGACCTTCCTACCCTGAGATAAAGAAAATATCCCTAGGTCACATGTTTATCACTGTATTCTGCAGGAGGTTGGAACCCTGATTTGGAGGAACCATATATCCTGAAGTATAGTGAATATGAGGCTGAAACTTTTACACAAGGTAAATAATTTATCTTCGACATGTAAACATTTTGGATTTTGATCCTGATCCAATCTCGCATTATAGGGAAGGTTCTAGAATGACTAACTTCAGTCTTCTAGGGTTTTTAGGCATGAAACTCTAATTTCCCTTAGCTGCCGTTGTAGTTGTATTTTCGTTGAGAAGTGAAACTTCTATGATTTAGAAACTGATACCACCAATATATATGCCCAAGTGAGGCAAGTTAGCCTATCCCTCATTGCTAGATGATCTGTGGAGAGAATACTTTCAACTAGGAATCCCTAGTTCCCGCAACTGAACAGTGCCTTCTTTTAGAGAGGCTCTGAAACCATGTTAGATTTTCTTAAGATCTTATTAGATTATATAGGATATTCATATGAAAGAATATTAAGTACAACAAAATTCATAAGATATAAAAGATACATAATACACAAATATTTTCATTAGGGAAACCATAAAGGAGAAAACCCCACAAACTTCTTTAGAATAGTAAGATTATCAAAAATATTAATAAGAAATGTTCAGCAACTATCTTTCTCTCCTCCTATGACTATCTCTCTCTCTCAAACGCCTTAGAGAGTGTATGAGGTGTGTATAAATGATGGAGAGTGCCTCCCTATTTATACCCTTTCAAGTCACTGACCAAATATAAGACTCGATCCTACATGTCATCTCACTTGGGCCCACTTCTCCTAGAGAGACCACAATTACATATTACATGATGCTACACTGGGGACTATTTCCCCAACTTATAATGGAGGTTGTACCTCAAGGTATAGACACAATTTATACATCCCGTAAAGGGATAACACACATCACCAATGGGTGTATAACACCATAAAATGATAATACACATCCGAATATCTTCCGAAGTTACAAATACATCAACAACAAACTAAATGAACAAAAAAGGAATAATCAAGATAAAAGCGGGTGGGGCATATTCCATAAAAGAATATAAAGGGAATAATCAAGATTCTCTCACAACTCTTTTCACCAATTGAAATGAATCTATGCAAGAAATAAAACTCATATCTACTAATTTGTAAATTGTTGTGGCTATTTCAATGGAATATTTCATGACAACAGATCTTACAACTTAGTTCTTATTTTATTAGCTTATTTTTATTGAATTCCAAATAACTAGAACTTAAACAAGAATAACTAGAGAAAATAAGTACACAATCCACACAATAACATAAGATATACCATAGGAAACCCCACTATGGGGAAAAACCCAGCCACAAATGAGGACTATTCCTTTCCCTTTATGACAAATTGCAAATATGAAGGAAATGGTACTCTTTATTGAGTTACCTATGGATATGTGGCAAAAACATATACTATTGGATGTCCTATCTCCTCTATTCTCCTCTAACATTAACTCTTGTGCTAATTCGCAACTATGGAAAAATAAAATACATCAAAAGAATGGAACCCCCTTCTTCTCCTATGATTCATGTATTTAATATATCTTGTAGCCATCTAGGGTTAATTTTAGGGTTTTTGCATTACCCAACTCCCAATTAGTGTTAGGGTTTGGGTTTTTTATGAAATCAAGTCCCAAAATAGCATAAAAATAGTAGAAATGGACTAGAAGAAAAAATCCCACACTTTAATAATGAATAATAGACATGACTAGAAATCATCTTCGATTGGGAAACCTCCTTACCCAATGTACTAAGTAGATAATACAAGACACAATATGACATGATTGAAATGAAAAGTTCTCCTTCATATATAAAGGAGAAAAAGAGGTACAGTTACAGTTAAGGGACCCCAACCGACATAACTAATATAATATGATAATAACAAAAACAATAATAAACCAAAGCCAACATCAAGACTAGTATAATGTTCCATACTATAGGGGGAATGTGCCCAACATTTAGGGCTTAACATGGTCCTTCTAGAATTTTCATGAAGGTCCACACAAGACTAGATCCACATGCATAAGAAATGAGAGATGACATGCAATCTACTCAGCACCATGGTGGTCAACTTGCAGGAGGCATAACATTTGCACGCAGACTCCGTTTGAGGTGACTTTTGGACTGTTGGAAAGGTCTCGAAGTATAGAATCAAGTGAATGGAAATGTCACTAATGATGAAATTTCTTCCAAAAAAAATATTGCATTAGAGGAAATTTCAACTCAAAATGGCCCTCCTAAAAAATAATAATAAAATAATAGTTAAAATAATAAAATAATATTTATTAATTTTTGAGGAACAAAAGAAAAAAACTACTTTTTTGTTTGTATTTTTGACATATCTCCCCGTGTTTTTACTCAAATTTTGATCGAGAGAGCTCATTGGATGTGGAATTAAATTCCGCATCCAACGACTACCCACTCGGCATACTTTTGACAGACCCTTCTACCCCAAAAAAAAGAAATACCTAAAAAAACGTGATGATGAACACAGTCTCAAAGACTCCATTCAGCCCACACACTCCTTGTGGGTAGTCATAGCGGTTGTTACTTTTGGACATACTCCAAGTACCCCCTGGGTATATCTGGAGTCCCCACTGCCTAATTTAATTCACTCATCTCTTCACATTAATTTAAAATGTACCAAGATACAATTGCACAACATTCACTCCAGCACTTGCAAGCACTCTTAAGTATTTTTTACTCCATTTAAAGGCACTGGTCAAGTGTTTATTTCTTTCAATATATATGTGATTGGGTGTCATTTCGTGCTTATTTTTTATTGTCTCATCATGTTATCTGTTGTTTACAATTGTTATATCAAAACTCCTAAAAAACTTACTCATTTAATACCAGCATCATCTAAGTAACCAGCTTTAGTAACTTGTAGGGTCTACCCCCCTTGCCTTCGTTAGGAGTTTTCCTAAATGAAGGAGTCAAGAACAAGGTGACAACCTTCAATCGAGACTTTCCCCCAAGGACACACCAAGTGGCTTGAAGATTTCTGCCACGTTCCCCCCCAGGTGTGTGAGAGGCGGCAACAGGCCCATTGTAAAGAAATTATGGTAATTATGGTTAAGGATTTAGGGTTTTAATATAATATGAGTAAATGGATTAGGGTTTTGGATGTTATAGTATTGCGTTGTAAACAAAAAGATAATACAATGAAATAGAGAGTGGATAAACACCCAGGTATACTAGTTTTCTTGGTTTTGGGTTTCTAAGGTAAATCTTTGTGTATTTTTGTATGAGTCATTGTTAATTCTTGTGTTTTAGATTCTATTTTTTGTTTCTTTTCTTACACAGGTTTATCAAACTCTTCAAAATTTTCATCCTAACACATTGACAACTTCGACTGTAATAGCTTAAATGTTAGCAAATATAAAAAACAAGCAAAATATAACATTAGAACACGTGATTTATGTGGAAACCTTATTGTAAATGAGTAAAACAACATGGAAATGGAAACTTCAAATATTACTATTCCTTGGAAAAACTTCTTACATTTTTTTCCTATACTAAAAATTCCAAGGGTCATTTCCCTTTTATAGAATACATAGAAAGTTTCCAGAAAAGAACTGGATAGTACACTAGAAAGTTCTACAAATTTTCATCTTGGAGGCTCCACCCCTAAAGCTCCAAGAAAAAGAGCCTAGATAGCCCCCTATCCACCCCCAATACATGCAGGTAACCATGCACCATTCTATAGAACAATATTAGAAATATGGATCTAAAATCTCCTCATATTAAAACTATTGTCTTATACAAGGCCTTATTTTAAGAGATCGACAATGGTTCCATAATAATATTAATTTTAAGATTGATAATAGGAATTTTCAATAAACCATGGGTAAGTGTACATTTTGGCTCATGTTTTGAACATGCAAGGGGCATCTTAGACAATGAATTCCAATGGATCACAAAGCATAATACATTTGATTTACCATCAATTTTTACCAATTTAAAACATTTACATTATTAATAACTTATCAAAACCCATTCACTAAATTTAAATCAAGTCATCTCATTTAAATAATCCAAATTAAAATATTTAAATAAATAAAACTTTAGAAATAATTTCCTACCAAGTCTAAATTTGTAGTCATGCCCACAAGGAACATAGTTTAAGAAGTTTATTCATTTAAATAATCCAAATTAGAATATTTAAATAAATAAAACTCTAGAAATAGTTTCGTAGCAAGTTTAAAGTTGTAGTCATGCCCACAAGGAACATAGTTTAAGAAGTTTATAGTCATGCACCTCTTTTCTATCTCGTGAACATAAACTGGCCACATGCATTTGTGTAAAACATGCTCAACATTGTGTATCATTAAAAGTCTTGCAGATATGACTAATCTATTTACATTCGTACATCACAAACAAATATATATGGTACTTAATGTTTGGCACTAACACTTCATAATCCATAAATATTGGACATTATTCTAGGAATCCTAAATCTGTGTACTCTACCTTGAAAGTCATGGAGTTTTAGCATTGAGAAATGTTACACACTAGACAATTTTTTTGTAGAAATATACATTAGAAATATGACACTATGTTTTATTATTACTTATTACAAACCCATGATGAATCCTTGGGAGGCTAATGATCCTTTTTTTGTTTTTCTTTCCTTTTCGCTTTTCCATGTCGGTGATAGCACTTCGTACTTTCTAAGCGAACTACATTGGTCTTCCCAAATATAGTTGGGCATATAGTCCTTCACAAATAGTCACCATTATATAAAGAGAATCACATTTATTTGTGAGTAAATAATTACAGTGTTTAATAGATTTTTATTTTAATTATGGTTTAAACATATATAAAATATCATAATATTATGATTATGATTAATTATTTATTATATAAAATAAATTTTTAGAATTAAAATAAAAATTTTGTAACAATTAATTTTGTGACATGTGGATATATAAGTATATTAAAGCCTATTTTTATGTTTTCCTAATATTTAAATGATCTAGTGATTTATGAACATATAAATGGATTAAATTCCACCCTTATGTCCTAAAAAAGAAGTCTAAAAGGATTGGATCTATTGGTGAAGAGCAAGGAGTTTTGCACCAGTGGGAAAGATTCAATTCTAATGAGGGCCGAACCTAGAGCCATGATGGCACCTTGAGATAGGAAAGATTGTATTAAATGACCTTGCGACCCATGAACACATAACTAGATCAAAACCCACCCACATGTTCTCTTAATAAAAGTTCAATAAACACAAAATAGATAATAAACAGACATATTGTTAAAACACTCTTTACATAAAATCATCAACTCAAAACTTTATAAATATAAACTTATAAAATAAAATAAAAATTCCAACAACCATTCCTAAATTACAACTTAATAATTTATCCTACACACAAACATAAACCATCAAAATATATACAAAAGCTTTAATAAACTATCAATCCCAAAATTTTGACGCTCCATCTTTTCGACATGTTTAAATATTAAAAAAAAAACATTTTGTAAGAACTAAGTAATTTTGTTTATATATAAAAAAAAATTATGTTTAATTCTAGAGTCTAGGGGAACATTGCCCTCTCGTTCAAATTCCAATTATATATATATATATATATATATATATATATATATATATATATATTTTGCTTCTTTTAATTAGAAATGACACCGGTTGCAATTGGCTTTATTAGATTATGTTTATTCAAAATAACAAATGGCTTTATTAGATTATGTTTATTTAAAATAACTCCAAATTTGTGGAAAATAATTTATTTTATATTCCAAAATCAATTTAAAACATTTATGTTTAAAATTGTAAAATTCAAATTTCAATGTATTAGACATGAAAATTCTAGAACAATGAGGCTAAATATTCAACTTTAATAAAAGTGAAAGTATATTACGCATGTGCAAGTGAAATGGGGAGTGAGCGAAGGTGTTGGTGACGAAGATAAGGATGGTAAAGGTTGAGTACTCTCAATCAATAGTTCCACGAACTTTAATATTTTGTAATTGTTTGTTCTTTAATCGTCCTAATCCGTTTTTAGGTGATATCTTGATAAGTCTTCTTTCCAACCCCATAGGTTAGAGGAAAAATGGATTCTCCAAGTGGGACTTATTCTTATTTTCCCAATGTGACTATTTTGGGGACTATTCAGCATAGCGAACTTATATAGACTTCCACATGTCATTGTTTCACATTATGGGTCTGAAAATCATACCAAGAAAACTAAATTCTATTCCCTACCTACAACATCTTGCGAAATTTCGTTTGGACCCTCCTATCCCGAGATATAGAAAATCTCCCTAGGTCACATGTTTATGACTATATTCTGGAGGAGATTGGAACCCTGATTTGGAGGAACCATATATCCTAAAGTATAGTGAATATGAGGCTGAAACTTTTACACAAGGTAAATAATTTCTCTTTGACATGTAAACGTTTTGGATTTTGATCTTGATCCAATCTCACATTATAGGGAAGGTTCTAGAATGACTAACTTCAGTCTTCTAGGGTTTTTAGGCATGAAACCCTAATTTCCATTAGCTTCCATTGTAGTTGTATTTCGATTGAGAAGTGAAACTTCTCTGATTTAGAAACTGATACCACCAATATATATGCCCAAGTGAGGCAAGTTAGCCTATCCCTCCTTGTTAGATGATCTATGGAGAGAACACCTTCAACTAGGAAGCCCTAGTTCCCGCAGCTAAACAGTGCCTTCTTTTAGAGAGGCTCTGAAACCATGTTAGATTTTCTTAAGATCTTATTAGATTATATAGGATATTCATATGAAAAAATAATAAGTACAACAAAATTCATAAGATATAAAAGATACATAATACACAAATATTTTCATTGGGGAAACCATAAAGGAGAAAACCCCACAAACTTCTTTAGAATAGTAAGATTATCAAAAACATTAATAAGAAATGTTCAACAGCTATCTTTCTCTCCTCCTATGACTGTCTCTCTCTCTCAAATGCCTTAGAGAGTGTATGAGGTGTGTATAAATGATGGAGAGCGCCTCCCTATTTATACCCTTTCAAGTCACTGACCAAATATAAGACTCAATCCTACATGTCATCTCACATGGGGCCCACTTCTCCTAGAGAGACCACAATTACATATTACATGATGCTACACTGGGGACTATTTCCCCGACTTACAATGGAGGTTGTACCTAAAGGTCTAGACACAATTTATACATCCCATAAAGGGGTAACACACATCCCCAATGGGGGTATAACACCATACAATGATAATATACATCAGAATATCTTTCGAAGTTACAAATACATCAACAACAAACTAAATGAACAAAAAAGGAATAATCAAGATAAAAGCGGGTGGGGCATATTCCATAAAATAATAGAAAGGGAATAATCAAGATTCTCTCACAACTCTTTTCACCAATTGAAATGAATCTATGCAAGAAATAAAATTCATATCTACTAATTTGTAAATTGTTGTGGCTATTTCAATTTAATATTTCATGACAACAGATCTTACAACTTAGTTCTTATTTTATTAGCTTATTTTTATTGAATTCCAAATAACTAGAACGTAAACAAGAATAACTAGAGAAAATAAGTACACAATCCACACAATAACATAAGATATACCGTAGGAAACCCCACTATGGGGAAAAACCCAGCCACAAATGAGGACTATGCCTTTCCCTTTATGACAAATTACAAATATTAAGGAAATGGTACTCTTTATTGAGTTACCTATGGCTATGTGGAAAAAACAGATACTACTGGATGTCCTATCTCCTCTATTCTCCTCTAACATTAACTCTTGTGCTAATTCGCAACTATGGAAAAATAAAATACATCAAAAGAATGGAACCCCCTTCTTCTCCTATGATTCATGTATTTAATATATCTTGTAGCCATCTAGGGTTAATTTTAAGGTTTTTGCATTACCCAACTCCCAATTAGTGTTAGGGTTTGGGTTTTTTATGAAACCAAGTCCCAAAATAGCATAAAAATAATAGAAATGGACTAGAAGAAAAAATTCCACACCTTAATAATGAATAATAGACATGACTAGAAATCATCTTCGATTAGGAAACCTCCTTACCCAATGTACTAAGTAGATAATACAAGACACAATATGACATGATTCAAATGAAAAGGTCTCCTTCATATATAAAGGAGAAAAAGAGGTACAGTTACAGCTAAGGGACCCCAACCGACATAACTAATATAATATGCTAATAACAAAAACAATAATAAACCAAAGCCAACATCAAGACTAGTATAATGTTCCATACTATAGGGGGAATGTGCCCAACATTTAGGGCTTAACATGGCCCTTCTAGAATTTTCTTGAAGGTCCACACGAGACTAGATCCACATGCATAAGAAATGAGAGATGACATGGAATCTACTCAGCACCATGGTGGTCAACTTGTAGGAGGCATAACATGTGCATGCAGACTCCGTTTGAGGTGACTTTTGGACCGTTGGAAAGGTCTCGAAGTATAGAATCAAGTGAATGGGAATGTCACTAGTGATGAAATTTTTTCCAAAAAAAATATTGCATTAGAGGAAATTTCAACTCAAAATGGCCCTCCTAAAAAATAATAGTTAAAATAATAAAATAATATTGATAAATTTTGGAGGAACAAAAGAAAAAACTACTTTTTTGTTTGTATTTTCGACATATCTCCCCGTGTTTTTACTCAAATTTTGATCGAGAGAGCTCATTGGATGTGGAATTAAATTCTACATCCAACAAGTACCCACTCGGCATACTTGTGACGGACCCTTCTACCCCAAAAACAAGAAATACCTGAAAAAATGTGATGATGAACACAGTCTCAAAGACTCCATTCAGCCCACACATTCCTTGCGGGTAGTTGTAGCAGTTGTTACTTTTGGACATACTCCAAGTACCCCCTGGGTATATCTGGAGTCCCCCCTGCCTAATTTAATTCACTCATCTCTTCACATTAATTTAAAATGCACCAAGATACAATAGCACAACATTCACTCTAGCACTTGCAAGCACTCTTAAGTATTTTCGACTCCATTTAAAGGCACTGGTCAACTGTTTATTTCTTTCAATCTATATGTGATTGGGTGTCGTTTCGTGCTTATTTGTGATTGTCTCATCATGTTATTTGTTGTTTACAATTGTTAAATCAACTTACTCATTTAATACTAGCATCATCTAAGTAACCAGCCTTAGTAACTTGTAGGGTCTACCCCCCTTGGCTTCGTTAGGAGTTTTCCTAAACGAAGGAGTCAAGAACAAGGTGATAGCCTTGAATCGAGACTTTCCCCCAAGGACACACCGAGTGGCTTGAATATTTCTGCCACGTTCCCCCCCAGGTGTGTGAGAGGCGGCAACAGGCCCATTGTAAAGAAGTTATGGTTAAGGATTTAGGTTGTAATATAATATGAGTAAATGGATTAGGGTTTTGGATGTTATAATACTGTGTTGTAAACAAAAAGATAATACAATGAAATAGAGAGTGGATAAACACCCAGGTATACTAGTTTTCTTGGTTTTGGGTTTCTAAGGTAAATCTTTGTGTATTTGTGTATGAGTCATTGTTAATTCTTGTGTTTTAGATTCTATTTTTTGTTTCTTTTCTTACACGGGTTTATCAAACTCTTCAAAATTTTCATCCTAACACATTGACAACTTTGACTGTAATAGCTTAAATGTTAGCAAATATAAAAAACAAGCAAAAAATAACATTAGAACACGTGATTTATGTGGAAACCTTATTGTAAATGCGTAAAACAACATGGAAATGGAAACTTCGAATATTATTATTCCTTGGAAAAACTTCTTACATTTGTTTCCTATACTAAAAATGCCAAGGGTCATTTCCCTTTTATAGAATACATAGAAAGTTTCCAGAAAAGAACTAGATAGTACACTAGAAAGTTCTACAAATTTTCATCTTGGAGGTACCACCCCTAAAGCTCCAAGAAAGAGGGCCTAGATGGCCCCCTCTCCACCCCCAATACATGTAGGTAACCATGCACCATTCTATAGAAGAATATTAGAAATATGGATCTGACATCTCTTCATATTAAAACTAGTGTCTTATACAAGGCCTTATTTTAAGAGATCGACAATGGTTCCATAACAATATTAATTTTAAGATCGGTAATAGGAAATTTCAATAAACCATGGGTAAGTGTATGTTTTGGCTCATGTTTTGAACATGCAATGGGCATCTTAGACAATGAATTTCAATGGATCACAAAGCATAATACATTTGATTTACCATTGGTTTTTACCAATTTAAAACATTTACATTATAAATAACTTATCAAAACCCATTCACTAAATTTAAATCAAGTCATCTCATTTAAATAATCCAAATTAGAATATTTAAATAAATAAAACTTTAGAAATAATTTCCTACCCAGTCTAAATTTGTAGTCATGCCCACAAGGAACATAGTTTAAGAAGTTTATTCATTTAAAGAATCCAAATTAGAATATTTAAATAAAAACTCTAGAAATAATTTCCTAGCAAGTTTAAATTTGTAGTCATGCCCACAAGGAACATAGTTTAAGAAGTTTATAGTCATGCACCTCTTTTTCTATCTCGTGAACATAAACTGGCCACCTGCATTTGTGTAAAACATGCTCAACATTGTGTATCATTAAAGTCTTGCAGATATGACTAACCTAACATTTTGTATCTTTCAAAGTCTTGTAGATATGACTAATCTATTTACATTCGTACATCACAAACAAATATATATGGTACTTAATGTTTGGCACTAACACTTCATAATTCATAAATATTGGACATTATTCTAGGAATCCTAAATCTGTGTACTCTACCTTGAAAGTCATGGAGTTTTAACATTGAGAAATGTTGCACACTAAACAATTTTTTGTACAAATATACATTAGAAATATGACACTATGTTTTATTATTACAAACCCATTATGAATCCTTGGGAGGCTAATGACCCCTTTTTTGTTTTTCTCTCCTTTTCGCTTTTCCATGTCGGTGATAGCACTTCGTACTTTCTAAGCGAACTACGTTGGTCTTCCCAAATATAGTTGGGCATATAGTCCTTCACATATAGTCACCATTATATAAGAGAAAATCACATTTATTTGTGAGTAAATAATTACAATGTTTAATAGATTTTTATTATAATTATGGTTTAAACATATATAAAATATCATAATATTATGCTTATGATTAATTATTTATTATATAAAATAAATTTTTAGAATTAAAATAAAAAGTTTGTAACAATTAATTTTGTGACATGTGGATACATAAGTATAGTAAAGCCTATTTTCATGTCTTCTTAATATTTAAATGATCTAGTGATTTATGAACATATAAATGGATTAAATCCCATCTTTATGTCTTAAAAAAGAAGTTCAAAAGGATTGGATCTATTAGCACTTGAAGAGGGAGGAGTTTTGCACCAATGGGAAAGATTCAATTCTAATGAGGATGAAACCTAGAGCCATGATGACACCTTGAGATAGGAAAGATTGTATTAAATGACCTTATGACCCATGAACATATAACTGAATCAAAACCCACCCACATGTCCTCTTAATAAAAATCTAAAAAACATAGAATAGATAAAAAACAAACATATTGTTAAAACACTCTTTATATAAAATCATCGACTCAAAACTTTATAAATATAAACTTATAAAATAAAATAAAAATTCAACAACCATTCCTAAATTACAACTTAATAATTTCTCGAACAAAGACATAAACCATCAAAATATATACAAAAGCTTTAATAAACTATCAATCCCAAAATTTTGACGCTCCATCTTTTCCACATGTTTAAATATTAAAAAAAAAAACCATTTTGTAAGAACTAAGTAATTTTGTTTATATAAAATTTATTTTATATTTAATTCTAGACTCTAGGGAAACATTCTCCTCTCGTTCAAATTCCAATTATATATATATATATATATATATATTTTGCTTCTTTTAATTAGAAATGACACCGGTTGCAAGTGCCTTTATTAGATTATGTTTATTCAAAATAACAAATGGCTTTATTAGATTATGTTTATTTAAAATAACTCCAAATTAGTGGAAAATAATTGATTTTATATTCCAAAATCAATTTAAAACGTTTATGTTTAAAATTGTAAAATTCAAATTGATTTCAATGTATTAGACAAGAAAATTCTAGAACAATGAGGCTAAATATTCAACTTTAATAAAAGTGAAAAGTATATTACGCATGTGCAAGTGAAATGGGGAGTGAGCGAAGGTGTTGGTGACGAAGATAAGGATGGTAAAGGTTGAGTACTCTCAATCAATAGTTCCACGAACTTTAATATTTTGTAATTGTTTGTTCTTTAATAGTCCTAATTCGTTTTTTGGTCAATTTAACTTTTCAAAATGAGGGTACTAGAATATGAAATTTTGCCTAGGATAAGAATAAATTAAATTTAGAAAAATCACTTGTTTACTTTTGGAAATGAGATTACTTAAATTTTAAATCGAAATAGAAATAAGTTAAATTTAAAAAATTTATTTAATTTGATTATGTAAATTTATATATATATATATAATTTAAAACTTATTTAATATTATTTTTAATTTTAATTTAATATATATAAATTTCTAAATATATATCTAAAATTGATTAAACATTTTAAGAAAGTGACTTGGATTTTAAGGATCACCAAGACAAGACCTAATTGACTAGAAAACCTCAAATTCATTTCCTCATTTACTTAAGAAAGCATCCATCATTATCTAATTTAATGATTCAATTTGATTTTAGAAAAAATTATATATATATATATATAATAAAATAAAAGGATGTGCGCTGTGAAATAATGATGCCAATGAAGATCATTTGAACGAAGAAATTTGATTTGAATTACTTCGAAACCTAACCCGATGGAGCAAATATATTCATATGCATTGACAAAACTTTAAATCCATTTCCTTTAACTGGTATGTTATTCTCTAATTACATCGTGAAATGATTTTTTGTCATTTTATTTTATTTAATATATTCATCTACATTGACAAAACTTCAAATCCATTTCCTTTAACTGTTATTGTATTCTCTAATTACATCGTGAAATGATTTTTTGTCATTTTATTAAATGTTAAAATTGTAAAATTTCATCGTAATTAAGGTATTACATTGTGAATTGACTCTTTTGTCAACCTATTTCCAACCTTTAAAAATTAGGAAAATGTTTAAATTCAAATAATAATTTTTAATTATTTATATATTAAATTTTATATTTAATATATTATTAATATTTTTTTAATGTTTATGGTGAAATTTGGGTTGGTTTATGGTTGTGTGTTTTTTTTAATATGTTATTTCTTTTTATTGTGAGAAATAATTTTTTAATAAAAAATTTGATTTTAATTTTTATATGATAAATATGTAGATGTTTATGAATATATTCATATATATATATATAAGAAGGTGAAGGTTTACCTATATCAAATTTGTAGATAATTTGGAAGTTAGCTTTGTTCTAATGTAATTATGTGGGTTGATTTGAAAGTATTTACCTTCACTTCAATTTTGATGTTATGTTTTGTTGGCATCTTTGACTTTTCTTTAATATCTATGTAATGTTATAAGCTATTTAGAAGTCATGTTTAGGTGATGTGATAAAAACTTTTTGTTCTTGAAAGCTAACTTCATCAACTATCTAACATATGATGGTATTATCCAGTTCATTTGATAATATATATTTTTGGGAGAAAGCGTCCATATTAATGTGATCACATCCACTAATACTAAGATTTTGGTTATCTAAAAGCTTGATTTGGCTTTGAAGTACTTAGGGTGGAAACTCAATTAGTTTCATGTGTTTATGGTTGTTATCTTATTGATGCAATAATATCCTCCAATGCTTGGAGTGTTAAAATTGCCAACCAATATTTAAAAACTAGCTTGCTTTGGGGTGCTTGTGTTTGTTATTTAGTTCATGTAATCATATCATCCTTTAGTGTCATTTGAGACTCTCTAAAAGATGGATGGATTAGCCTTTGGGGTAATTAAGATGCAAGGCTACATAGTTTTTCCCAACTTATGTTTCTTATCTTATTTATTTGATAACATCTTCCAGTGAGCTTTTAGTGACTAACATTGCCAACTATTTGAAAGTTAGCTTGCATTGGAGTGTGTAACCTATGCAAACTCCCAAGTCATTTCAATGGCTTAGGGTTGCTATTATGTTGATGTAATAACATTCTCAAGTACTTAGAATACTAACATTGCCAACTAAGTTGGTTGTATTTGGAGTTCTTGGGATGCAAGTCTAAGCGATTTCAATAGTGTTGTAATCGTTATCTATGTGATATTATAATCTATCTTTCCATAACAATGGCATATCCCTATGTTTGGATTTCCTCTTGATATCTTTCACTTATAGTAAGACACAATGGGATTTCTCATCATTGTATTTAGTCTGTGGTTAATACCTATAATAGGCTATCTTGCTAGAATAGTTTTACTTGCACCAAAAACTTTGACTATCTTGACAATGGCTTTGAAGTGCAAAATCCAAATATCTGATAACATCCTCCCTTTAGTACTTCAATATTAATAGCATCAATATCATACCTTGTGGTCCACCCTTACTTTACCTTTGAGACCATTATCTATGTGATATTATCTCAAGGTTATCTTATTATAGTGAAATATCCTTAGGATAAAAATTGTAATTGCACTAAAAAGTAATTACAGAAATTCATGTTAGCTTTTAAAATAAAAAATTAAAACCAAACAATAAGTAATTAAAAAAATCAATGTAAGCTTATTAAATAAACAAATAAAAAGTAATTAAAAAATTATATCCACTTATAAAATAAAAAATTAGAACCAGTCTATATTCATCTTAAGCTCAGATCTATCAAGCACGAAAGATCCAATTTCTTGAAATATAAATTTGATTAAAACATTTATACCTCTAAATACTTAATAAATCTATATTTAAAATAAACCTATACTAATTGGTCTTTAATTTATAATTATTTTATTTAAAAATCTATCTTGAAAAAGCCTAAAAATGGTATATAACCCACAAAGTTGGCCTTTCCCAATACAAACATGAAATGGTAAAAATGTTTTCTTTCCTCTTCCCAACACCAAGAGCTGATCATCACCAAGAATCCGTGACAATTAATATTAAATTAAACTAAATCAAGTCAAATGAAAAATAAATTCCTACGAGTTAATCACACGTGGACATTAAAATTAAATAAAATAAAAAATACATTTGGCCATCCATGGCTCTCCGTGGTGCTTATAACTGCATTGGACCTAAACATTAATCTCTCTCCACAAATAATAATATACGTCGTTTGGAAGAATTACCCAAACTTATCCAGAGAAGTGATGTATGCATGTAAGGTTTAGATTTAGAAGAAACGGGTAGCTTTCTGCTTTTAAGGGAACCAAACTGGATCTCTTGGCTCAACCAAACTGGATCTCTTGGCTCACTGAATGGCTTAAGGATCAAGATATCCTATCATTTGAATGGATATATAACCATTGATCCTTGCCTTTTTGGCTACGTTGGTTGTTGATCTTTGGATCATACAAGCTCTGTGATCTGCAAAGAGCTGAAACTGCTGCAGCAGAAATGGGGGAGGTAAAATATCTGGCATTTGCGTTTAGATTGATATTGCTTTCATGGCTGCCTGGTTATGGTTCAATATTTTTCTTATATGTTCATAATCTATGCTTTTATGTCATTGTTTGCAGGAGAAGAAAGAGGAAAATGGAGCTGATGAAAAGAAAGGTGATGAGAAGCAGCCTGAGCCTGAACCTAAGCCTGAGCCTGTTGTTTTGAAGGTAGACATGCACTGTGCAGGTTGTGCTCGTGAAGTTAAGAAGTCTATCAAAAATTTTAAAGGTATAATACTGTTTTTCATTCTCAACTCTCTTTTTTTTATCAACAGATAGAAGATAAAATAACCAATATTGTTATAAAACGTTCTAAATCTGAAACTCCATAAATTTAACACCATATCATAACACTGTGAAAACATTCATAGTCAAATAACTATCTACCTTCAACAAAATCACTATGTTCTAATATATAGAATCTGATTTCATGCACTGTGGTCTTTTTGATCTTTTGTTTATGTAGTTGCGCTGATTTATAGAAATCTGATTTCATTCACTTCGATTTTTTGTAGCATTTCATTTAGATTTTTGAGTTCATCGCAGATTTGGTTATAAGCCTTTAATATCCTCTTATCAATTCAACTATTTGTGATATATATAAACATACAGGAGTAGAACAATTTGAGATCGATATGCAACTCAATAAGGTGACAGTGAAGGGAAATGTGGATCCTCTGAAATTACGTGAACGAGTGCAGAAGAAGTCTGGAAAGAAAACTGAGCTCATATCTCCATTGGTACTGCCAAACAAAACAGAGGAGAAGGAGAAGATTCCAACAGAAGAAAAGAAGGTTAAACCAGAGGTTTGTTTTTATAAATCCCACTGCCTCCATAGTTGTCTGCAGTAGTAATTTGTTTTGTTATATTTACATGAGAAACCTGAAATTTATCTATCTGTGTATTGGCAGCCTTTTGTGGTGACAGTTGTGTTGAATGTTAATATGCATTGTGAAGCCTGTGCTCAGACAGTGAAGAAGATTATTTTAAAACTGAAAGGTATGATCATTGTTCTGCAATGGTGTTAAATTCATTGAACCCATTATTGAAATAAGAGATCGGTTATACCAAGAAAACTTTAGATATGAAAGGCTGCAGCAACGGCCGGGAGGGGAATATTCAGATCTGGGGTGTTTTTGTTTTTTATTCATTATTAGTTTCAGGGTTTAATTTTAGCAGGTTTTCATCAACGTTTGGCTGATGTTATGGTTAACTTTAGTTCTGCGTGTCCATGGCTGCATTGAGATACTCTGTGTGCAGCTAATTAATTAATTGTTGCTGTGTGATGTGCAGGTGTGCAGACTGTAGATCCTGATTTCAAAAATCAAAAAGTGACTGTCAAAGGAACTGTGGACCCCAACAGACTGCCTGAACATGTGTACAGAAGGACTGGAAAACGTGTACAGATTCAATCCATAGCAACAGAAGGTAAAACCCAAGATTCTGATGGTAAAACAGATGTGGGCTCAGAGAACAAGGATGAAGTCAAGCCAGTTGAAGGTGAAAAAAAGGAAGATAAAAAAGTGGAAGGAGGAGAAGAGAAAAAAGAGGAAGCAAAACCAGATGAGAAAAAAGATGGTGATGGAAAGAATGAAAGTGAGGAGAAAAAAGATGGGGAGGACAAGAAGGACACTGAGCCTCCTCCTCCTGCTACTGTTAAAGAAGAAGAAGATGGAGCAAATAAAATAGATGGCAATGAAGCTGTGATGATGTCTGAAGGAAAAAGATTTGAAGCTTCTCATCCTAGATATATTATTGAGCATGTTTATCCTCCACAGCTATTTAGTGATGAAAATCCAAATGCATGTTCCATTATGTAGCAAGGATCCATCAAATAAAAGCAGAATAATGGCCAAGCTCAAAATTCTTGCATTTGAAACAGCATAGGTATCTTATGTACAAATTAATTAATTACTGTAGTTTTGATAAATGTAATCTAAGAATGGTCAGTTCCCTGTAGAATTTGATTTCTTGCCTGATTCCTTTCTGATATTGGGAATGTGAAGGTACAGGCATTCAATTGAATTAAGGAAAAACAGAACCCACCGCCCATGGATGACTGTGTGCTGTTAATGGTTGCTATACATATTAAATATATGCAAATCGATCTGCTCATTTGATCTTTTACTTTATTCATTTGCACAAAATTTGATGAGTTGCTTTCATGGGTTTTCAGTCTGACTGTGATTAAATACAATGGAAAGACGGAATATTTTGGGTTGGCAAAATCTGTGGGGCGGTTGTCTAGTCAGTGTTTTCGGTTTGTTAGGAAAAGAGAGGACAATTGATCGTGCATGGTAATCTTCTTCACGTGGATAAGTGAAGTTACCGAGTGGGGTCACGGACGGCGTTGTGTCACCATCACAATCGAGGTGGAAAATCTATGCTGGGTCCCTCCTTACGTGTAATTTATGCCAGCTGACGTGTACCTTGCCCTAAAGTTCTACAAGGTAGAGACTTTTGCATGTGTTTTCTTTAGCAAGACCCCCACATTCTGTGCATGTGGTGTGACGTCTTGTGGGCTCTCATATAGTTATAGTTATGGTTTGGCGTATGTGAAGATTCCTTGGGAATTTAGAGCGGGGAGGTGTGTTTTTATTATTACAAGGTATGGCTGTCTATATTTCTCATGGGTAGATAAAAAGCACACCATCCTTCATATCCACATTGAGCTTATCCCTAGGTATTTGGGTGGTTGGTTTGTGGCCTACCGATGGTGGGTGATTGGGTTGTGGGCTCGAGTGTGAATTATCAATGGTGGGTGATTGGGTTGTGGTCTGAGTGTGAATGGTGGGTGATTGGGTTGTGGGCTCGAATGTGAGGGTTTTTTTTGGGATATTAACAAATTAATTTTTTATTTGACTAAGTATTTTTACTTGACTAAGTAACTGAATTTTATTATTGTTTTTTTATGTCTTAAAAAACAATCATAATTACTTTTATAGTGAGTAATAAGTGTGTAGTTGGGTTGTGATTTAGTAGTGGCAAGGTGTGGTTTAACTTTGTTGGATTTTTGTTTCATTCTAGGTGGTTGGTTTGTGGTCCAACAATGAGTGGGTGGTTGGGTTATGATGTCTTTCAATGTGAGGGATTTTGTTATAAGTAGTTTTATAGTGATGTATTATGATGATTGGGTTGTGATCTAGTAGTAGGTAGGTGTGGTCTATCATTGGGTTCTTGGTTGAGTTCTGGTCTAATCATGAATGGGAGATTTTACTACAATTAGTTTCAATATGAGTAATTGGTGAGATATTATGTTGGTTTTATTGTGGTTTAATAGTGGTTGGAGAAGTTCACTACAAAGGTGTGAATTTTAGTGTATTTTTAAACTAGTTTTATTTAAGCATCTTTGAAATAATGAACTTTAGGGGTTTAGTAAAATTTGTAGATTTTGATAAAAAAAAGTGTGAGATCATTTTTTCTAGATATTCTAAGTTTTAGTTGGTGAAGTTCATGCTAATTGTTATTGAGTTGTATACTCTAACTAAGTATAATGAGGTTTAATCACATGGCTTTAGTGTAAATAGATAAAACCAAAACGTAAAACATAAATACAATAGCATATATGATTTTTGAATTAGAGTAATAATCAAATCGTTGCACTAATTCAATAGCACAAGAAACCCAATTTTGGATGGAACACAAATTATACAAATCTTATTGCACTCTAGCAAGTATAATATGATACACAACTAGACTCTCTTGATTGCATTTTCCTTTACAACAATGGTCTATTAATACAATCTCAATAAGAAATTATCATGTCATTTAAATCTATGTGTCAATTCCCAAACATGTGTAAATATAACAGATGATTCTACAAGGCACATAGAAAATTTATGATTATACTATCATGCCATTTGGATCCATGTGTCAATTCCCAAACATGTGCAAATACAACAAATGATTCTACAATGCACACATAAAATTTATGCACATATAATCAGTTGATCAAAATGCATATCAATATCCATACTTTAAGGGAGAAAAAGTCTTTCAACCTTTGTGTACCCTCACTCTAACACTCTCTAACATTAAAAAGATGTTTCATCATGTGGGCTTCAAGACAATCTTCCTCTAAAAATTCAAGTTACGGCTAAGCGCTCATGTTGTAGTAGATTGTTAAATCACACTAGAAAAGATAGCATGAAAAGTTGGAAGATGTAAACCAGCTGCACACCACATATACACACTACATATTGAAACTTTAAAGCTAAAGAAGTTGGCATGGAAAACAAAATTAGGACCAACTTTCGATCTCTGAATACGACTCATTTGCAAAGCAAAACATAAATGGCATCTACTAAATCTTGAATAACAACGAGGCTAAAGTTCAAATGTTACAAGGCTTGTTGTATCTAAACAAAACTAAGTCCTGCATTAAAACATGAAGAAACATTAACAATGCTATAAAATGATTGTGTATTATCACCAATGATAGCCAAAAAATCCCTAATTTATTGTGAAAAATTAACGATTGCAAAAGACCAATCATAACCACTTGCTATTGCCAAAAGTTAAAAAATCATCTTTTATAGTTAAAGATCATCAACAAATATAATCTCATTGCTAATACCCAATATTTCAATATTTTTTATAATGGTTCTAGATAACAATCCAATTTATTAGATCTATAAAAGAAGATATAAGATATACATGTAGATAGTTTTTTTAAGATATAAACAACTTAATGCATTTTAAAAATAATTTTGATATTTATTTTATGATTTTTTTTCCAATTATTATTTATTTTATGATTTATATTTTAGTTTTATTAATAAAAAATTATAAAAAAAATATTTCATTTATGATATATATTTTAGTTTTATTAATAAAAAATTATTAAAAAAAATATTTCATTTATGATTTATATTTTAGTTTTATTATTAAAAAATTCTAAAAAAAAATTCCATTTATGATTTATATTTTAATTTTATTAATAAAATTTATTTCAAACTATACCATAAAGCTTCAAACAAATAAAATAAAAAATATTTTATTTTCCAAAATTTAATAATTTATAGGTGTTTTTTTTTTATATTTCAATATGAAACGAAAACATAGCAAACTCTCAAATATTAAAACAAAATCTCTTTTAGATTACCAAAGAAAAGGTCCTCTACCAGATCTTATTTAATAACTTAAACTTATATTGAGTAGAAAAGGTCTTATTCATTTGGAGAGAATTTTTATTATGATAATTTATGACTTGGATTCCCGAAAAACATTGGAAAGCTTGGAGATTAATCTCTAACCAACCACCAGTCTCCTCTTAAGAAGGTTGCCCTCAAAGTAACGTGAAATGTGAGTTTTGAACCACTTCAATAGCTAAGTGATAAACATTAATGGTTCACCTACCAAATAAATGTCTCAACAAACACAGGTTTAGTTATATATCGCTATCATATTTAGCTAGCCCCACGGGTAAACCATGTTTGACATTATCATCACGTAACTTTTCAATATGACATATTTAACTTATCAATTTGCATGGCTATTACCTTCATACTATATTAGTAACTAACTAATCTATTGAGTCACAAAAGGGTCACCCAACTCTTAACTCATGATTTAAACCATGATAATAAAAAAACAATTGAAATCACGTTAATGTTTTGTATTTGCAAACACAAAATAATGTATAATCTAAATTTATCTTTAAACTAAAAATTTACAATTTATCATCTTGATTTTAGTAGTATAAGATCACTGGAATTACCATTTAACTTACCATTTAACTTTGTTTGAGGTGATTTCAAATGTATTCTAAACACAAGTCATCAATCCTTTGCTCATAATTATTAAATTTAAAACCATTTTTTTAATTTTATTACTTATATTCAATTGGAATCCCACCATGGTTTATAATTCAATAGATGCTATTGTAGATTTCAAACTTCATTAGGGGTGATGTGTAGTAGGGTCATATTGGATTTGGAAGGAAAACGTTTTCATTTGTACATAGTTTAGGATGTGCAACAAATACTGAGGTAAATGATTTAATGACATATTTGAGGGTTAGAGTGGTCATGATGCTAAATTGAAGTTAAATTGAAGTGATGTATTGTTATTGGGGAGTCTATGGAAGCTATTGGGGCTTTGAGTCAAGGGATCTCCCCCTCCTCATTATCCTTGGTTTGCCTATATTCTGAAAATGATCCCATTTCTCCATATCTTTGATTTGGGCCAAGTCTTATTGGTTAATCAAATTTGTAATTTGTTAAAAAATCAAGAAGTCCTTATGAGCCAAAGGTTCTAAAAGACCTTGTAGTGGGAGAAGAGCACTCCCATTTCACCCATATATCATGAATATGTGGTATCATGTAGGAGCATTGAGGTGAAAAAGGAGGGTTCTTGGGGTTATGATGACTTAGGGAAAAGGTTGACCTCCTCCTCTCCATTTCTCCACTTTGAGACTCAAGTCACATTCGAGCCCTTATTGATGGGAGGAGTAGATGGCCATATATTAGAGGGGAGGAAGCCTTGATATATTCCCCCACATGTCCTTGATGATCGCATGTATGAAACATACTTTTTTATCATGGATAAATTAATCCATATGATCACTTATATCTACGATAAGGTTGGCATGGAGTATTCATCAATGAAAGGGTTTCATCTCTTTAACATTTGGCAAGTGTTTCATTCTATTTATTGAAAGTAGGATGAAGTGATTGTTTCTACTCTCTGTGCTCTAGTTTTAATTTCTATTTCAATCCCTTAGGAGTGATTAGATTTGAGGGTGAGATGTGTATGATGTTTGACGTCTCTAAGAAATGTAGAGGAAGTGAGGAGTGTGGAGAAAATAATATTAGTTTTGGGTTCTAATACCTTTCTATAATGAGCATGCATGATAATTCTTATAGTTAAACATAGAAAGCAATATCAATAGCACAAAACAAAATCCTACATAGTACACATAAATTACCTTGGAAACCCCTCTACTGAGGAAAACCAAAAAACCAATGAGCTTTGCCGCTCATTTGTTAGCAACACCCTTTACCGACATTTAAAACAATGATTTACAAGATTGTTATAGCTTAAGCATGAAGTCACTACTCTTGTTCAAGTATTGTTCACTTCTCTCTTATATTAAGCCTTCTACCTTATACATCATATTTATAGATGCAATACATACACTAGCTTGTGATACCCAAGTTAGTAATGGCTAACTTCTCATTAATGGTGGTCCATAAATTCCTAATTGAATACAATTATTTTGTTACAATCGACTTAATTGAGTCAACGATAGTTGACATCGTGTTGAGATTCTCATCATCCAAGTTTTCCCCAAATCCATTCTCACTTTGAACTCGTCAACTTCCCCGCTGACCAATCATGAACAACTACCATTCGACTATACTAGTTGACCCTTCAACTTCTACCTTATGTCGACTTTAGCTCCAGTCAACTATCAAATTGGACCATTTATTTTCATGTGAATAATATAACACATGAAACATTCTCCCACTTGTCTTCTTTGCATACACATGAGAGTTTAGACCTTTGGTTAACATAAGCAGGTCTAACAATCCCATCGATTCCCTACACCAAGTAAAATTTTCAGTTCTCATAGACTTGGTCAATGAGTTGGAAATGCTTTTCATAGTGTATACCTTTGCCAACAACACTTTCTAAATTTCCACCATGCCTCTCACAAAGTGATACTACACATCAATCTGCTTTGTCTTTGAATGGTATTTACAGTTCTTTTCAAGGAATATTGCACTTTTACTATCATAATCCAACCTAACAACTTGTTATTTAAACCCAACCTCTAAACACAATCTCTACAACAAGATTGCCTCTTTGCTTACATGAGTGGTTTCCATGTATTAAACCTTAGTAATTGACTATAAAATGATTGAATGCCTCCTACTCATCCAACTTTGAATTAGCTATTCCTCTAAATAACTTGAAAGTTACATACCATTGGTTGACCATCTACGATCGAGATCTCAAGCTCGATCAAAGTTGACAAAACCATGTACATATATTTTCTTATCAACTTCAATTTTTCCTTGGTAGCATATTGCATAATCCATTAAGCCACAAAAATACCTGAAAAAATATCTTTACTATGGTATAGTGCTCATTTCCAAGTGTCGACATGTCTCTTCTCAATACTCCCACTACTTAGGAAATATTAGGTCAAGTAAAAACCATTGCATACATCATAATACCTACAACATTAGCAAAGGGAACATGTGCCATGTACTCTATTTCTTCTTGCGTCTTAACACATTGTTCAATTGATAACTCAACTCTTACATGAATAGGGACCTTGACCAATTTGCACTCCTACATGTTAAAATGTTTCACAACTGCCTCGACATATTTAATTTAACTTAACCATATTCTCCTATCTACTCGAACTCTCTTTATTTCAATTCTAAGAATGAAATTAGTTGCACTGAGATCCTTCATGTCGAACTTGGAGGACAAATGCAATTTCACTTCTTTGATTAGATCCATGTTATTGACATACAAAATTACATATATGAAGTATTCATTGAATTTCTTTCGATACACATAGTGATCAGCCTGGCTTCTCACAAACCCCAGTTTTTGGATATACATATCAAATTTCTGGCACCAGATCCTAAGTGATTGCTTTAAACCCTAGAGAGACTTCTTGAGCTTGTATACAAGCTCCTCCTCCCCTTTCACTATTAAACCTTCATATAAACTTCATACAAAGTTATTCTTCAAGATCAACATGAAGAAATGTTTCCTTTACATCCATCCATTCTAGGGGATATTTTAAGGATCCATAATTTTCTCAAACTGCAAAATCCTTAGCGAATCTTACTAATTCTTAAATTTTGAACCATAAAATGTTTAGCGATTTTTTTGTAAAAATTTACAAATTTCTAAGGAAATTATATAGTTTTTGGACATTTTTTTTGAATTTTAGAGTAAAGACAAATCATCCCATGGAATTTGGGTGATGCATTTTTGAAAAAACGGAAAATAGGTGAATGTTTTTTGGGAAAAAGTTAAAAAATAGCCGATGGTATAAATTTTTCCCCTAAATTTTTCCTTGATCTATTGTATCTCAATATCAAATGGTACAACTAAAGACATTAGTACCCTTATGGAAGTTAATTTTGCAGCAAAAGAAAAAATCTTACCAAAGTTGACTCCCTTGACTTGGGATTATCCTTTTATGACTAGTCAAGCCTTGTACATTTTGATGCACCCTACTTCATTCATTTTTTTCTTAAATACCCACTTACTGCCAACATGTTCCTTCCATTTGGTAATGCGACCAGATCCCATGTTTTATTCTTCCCCGAGGACTCTATTTCTTCTTCCATGGCCCTTTTCCAGAGTTTACATGTAGATAGTTTTTTAGAAGTTAAAGTTGGATCTATCTTGTGTCAGTTAGTTAAATTATGTTATGATTGAATGCACATAATGGATATGTATCGTCTATTTCCAATTTCTTTTTATACTATCGATATAGTCATGCATCGTTGCACTTCTTATTTATATTAATTTTCTAGTCTATAAATTTGAAACTAAATGTAGAATGGATATCTAATCATGTTAGTATTAGTCTATTATCATATTTAAACCATAGTAAGAATTACATCAAACATATATGTATATACAGATAGAGTATCATCGAATTCCTTACACATATACAAGTATATTAGGATATAATCCCTTTTACTAATGTATAGAATAGATATGTACCATTTAATACATATGGAATGATCTTACATTTATAATACCATCATTATACAAACTGTAGGATTCCAATTAATTACTTATTTAATGAGTAAAATATATAAATATTCTAGCATAATAACGATTACATGGACTAATCGTGGGAGTCTAATCCAAAAACACAATCGATCATCGATTCAAAAGAAGATAGTTTAAGTAAAAAACATAACCAAACCGAGGATCCTATACATATACCATCTACGATTTAGATCACCTAAATATTAGATCTACGGTATTAAAACATGAAAGATATAATATATAAAGTCTAACAGGATACGACCATAAATCAAAATAAAATCCAAGATCTCTGTTAAGACAATCTTTCTAGTTATTGCATAAACGACCACATACGGATCAAATATCCCTAACTAGAGCTATATTATCCATGAAATAATCTTAAAATAAAATCTATGCACAACTACGAATAGTAAGCTTTATTTCCCTAAGGATCGACATGAATGCCATCAATGATGGAAGCCGATCTTTACTAAAAATGATTACTAGCTAATGTACTGTATATCAAATACCCTAAGGGTTGTTTATTTAATTCAATATAACAAAGTGAAGATAGGGTCGTAATTCCACATCGTGGATACCATAATATACACAGAGGCAAAGTCTTGGTGTAGTATTCACACATCCATCGTTCTCATAATATGATCACATCATTAGAGCATTAAACTATTCCCGACTGTAAGACCATCAAAGATGGAATCCTTGTGGTTTAAAACAAACTGCATACAAATATAT